>CM046368.1:8413994-8464830 GCA_025413025.1 Ficus hispida | reverse complement strand
TGCTTACTCGGATCAATCAATTGATCAGTAGGGCTTCCCAACTATCATTTCATTGACGATCAGCCTTGGCAGTAGATATGTACTCTTTTTTTCCTCTAGCATTTTCCCATTGGGTTTTGGTTAGAGGGTTTTTAATGAGGCATATTTGGAGATGCATGCTAGCAAAATCTTAGTTATATTAGGAAATATCTTAGCTATATATTTACGTTTCCCATTCTGTATTTTACTTCCTAAATTAGTGTAATTCGAATCCCACTAAAAAGGGAATCACAGCTTCTAAGCCTTAGATTTAGCTTTCCATATACGTTGTATTTTATGTATATATGCTGCTCAATGTTAATAAATCAATATCAATTCCTCCATTGCTTGTTCTATCATTACATTATTTTAGATGGTATCAGAGCCACCTGTTGCATGATCATTAACCTTTTCAAAAGCCCCGACAACCAGTAAAACACCATGACAGATGCAAGCCAAACATCAACAGAAAAATCCCTTTCCAAACATCCAAACACCAGCCACGTCACTTCAGCCATGGATTCATCCAGTCCATATTTCGTCCATCATTCGGATCAACCCGGTCACATGCTTGTTCCGACGAAACTGAATGGATCCAATTATCCATCATGGAGCAAATCCATGATTCATGCCCTTATAGCCAAGAACAAAATTGGTTTCATTGATGGATCTATTGAGCCACCTTCTGAAATAGAACATCCAACACAATATGCTCTTTGGAATCAATGTAACAGCATGATTCTATCATGGTTTACTCACTCGGTGGAGCCTGATCTAGCCAAGGGGGTCGTTCATGCCAAAACGGCTCGTCAAGTGTGGGAAGATTTCAAAGACCAATTCTCACAGAAAAACGCACCAGCAATTTATCAGATTCAAAAATCACTGGCCTCTCTTTCACAAGGCACGATGACAGTCTCAGCCTATTTCACAAAACTCAAGAGCCTTTGGGACGAATTAGACACATATCGACCTATCCCTACTTGCAACCAGATGAAGGCGCACATCGAACAAAGAGAAGAGGATCGGATGATGCAATTCCTCATGGGACTTAATGACACTTACAATGGCGTTCGCAGCAACATCCTCATGATAACTCCATTGCCTAATGTTCGTCAGGCCTATTCTCTCGTGATTCAAGATGAAATGCAACGACAAGTGACATCAGAGACAACTGAAAACTTCTCCATTGCTGCTGCAATTCAGAATCCTTCGAACAACTTCTCAAATAAATCAAAGGGCAAGTATTGTGAACACTGTAACAGAGAGGGCCACGCAATTGAAAATTGCAGAACTCTAAAGTTTCATTGCAAACACTGTGATAGAAGAGGGCATACTGAAGATAGATGCAGATACAAAAATGGCACATGGACACCCAACGTCGTAGACAATCGACGAGGCCAATCACAACAATCACAGCGTGGACTTCGAAGGAATTCTTTTCCTACTGCAAATGTAATAGATTCCCCACAATCTACACATGGAGTTCATCCACAGGACACTAGCAAAACAAGCCAGACTCCCGACCCGGTCAATGTTTTGCAAGGATTCTCCACAGAACAACTCCAACAGCTTTCCCGTGCCTTATCAATGATGAGCCCAAGTCATAGTGCTGGTAATAAACACACTTATGCAAATGCGACAGGTCTGTCTTCGTTTTCCGATGCTTCAATTAATTCTGTTTTCACTAAGCCTTGGATTTTGGATAGTGGGGCTACCGATCACATCACCTCTGATTCCACACTTCTAACTAAAACACAATCAACATCAATACCTATTGTTAATTTACCAACCGGTTCTACAACTTCAATCACTTCAACTGGCACCGTATCTTTCAATTCTGATATCACCTTAGATGATGTTTTGTGTGTTCCAAGTTTTCGCTTAAATCTGATTTCTGTGAGCAAAATCACCACTGCCTTAAACTGTTGTGCCATTTTTTTTCCCACCTTTTGTGTCTTACAGGACTTGGCTACAGGGAAGATGATTGGCTCGAGTAAACAACATGGTGGTCTCTATTACATGCCTAAGTTGCAAAGGACACCAACCTGTCATCATGCTTCACACCCTTCCAATCTATGGCATATGCGTCTTGGACATCCATCACCGTTTCGCCTTAAATTAGCTTCTTCCTTGTTATCTTCAAATAATATTTCTTATGACAATAATTGCTCAGTTTGTCCCATGGCAAAACAAACAAGACTCCCATTTCCATTAATTTTTATATCAACTCATGCTCCATTTGATTTATTACATTGTGATATCTGGGGTCCTCATAAAGTTCCCACACATTCAGGGGCACGATTCTTTCTCACCATTGTAGATGACTTTACACGATGCACATGGATATTCCTTATGCAACACAAGTCTGAAACTCAAAACATTTTGAAATCTTTCATTGAATTTGCTCATACTCAATTTCATGCCTATGTCAAAGCAATTAGAGTAGACAATGGTTCTGAATTCTTGTCTATGAGAAATTTTTTTCGGTTTCATGGCATTGAATATCAACGCACTTGTGTTTATACCCCACAACAAAATGGAGTTGTTGAAAGGAAGCATCGTCATATCCTCATTGTAGCACGAGCACTACTTTTTCAATCCCACTTACCTTTGCATTTCTGGGGTGAATGTGTTTTAACTGCCGTTTATCTCATTAATCGGTTACCATCCCCATTGCTCTCAAAAAAGACACCTTTTGAAATTCTATACAATCGCCCACCCTCACTTGATCATTTGAAGGTTTTTGGTTGTCTATGCTATGCCACTGTTGTACACCCAATTCACAAATTCGAATCTCGTGCCAAACGTTGCATCTTTATTGGATATCCAACTGGGCAAAAGGGATACAAATTATATGACATAGAAAATAAAAAAATATTTGTCAGTCGTGATGTCAAATTCCATGAAACCACTTTCCCTTTTTCCACCTCAACCCCACCAACTTCTGATTTCGTAGTGCCCAATTTCATCCCTGAGACCACCGAAACACACCCTGTTACATCACCATTTCCTTCTAGCTCTCCTTCTTCTCAACCGGAGCAAAGAGAACCAGCCAATACACCTGAACCCATCTCTCCCACACAAATGAAAATCCCACCTATTGTTCCATCCACCACTATTCAGCCTTCCACGACCATTCCAGAAGCCGAACCTCCACCACCACTTCCCGACACATCCAACACTCTTCTTGAACCTACTACTACTTCTCTTCCACCTCCGCGGCAGTCAACACGGCCTAGGCAACCTCCGGCGTGGCATAGAGACTTCCTAATGTCATCTCAAGCTAATCAGTCTACCTCCGCACCAAGCTCTGTAACAGGTACTCGATATCCACTCTCTCATTTTCTTTCCTATTCACGTTTTTCATCTTCCCATTCTGCTTTTCTAGCTACCATCACAGAACACACCGAGCCCAAAACTTATGCCCAGGCTGTCCTTGATCCACATTGGCAACAAGCTATGAATACAGAATTAGAAGCTTTACAGCTCAACAACACATGGAGCTTAGTCCCTCTGCCCATTGGCCATAAACCGATCGGTTGCAAATGGGTCTATAAAATCAAATACAGATCTGATGGCACAATTGAGCGCTACAAAGCTCGTCTCGTTGCTAAGGGATACAATCAAGTTGAAGGCGTTGACTATCAAGAAACATTTTCACCAACCGCCAAGCTTACAACCCTTCGATGTCTTCTTACTATTGCTGCTGCTCGCCAATGGCACATTCACCAATTGGACGTTCAAAATGCCTTCCTTCATGGCGATCTACATGAAGTCGTCTACATGGATCCTCCACCTGGCCTTCGCCGACAGGGGGAGACCACTGTATGTCGGCTCAACAAGTCTCTTTATGGACTTAAACAAGCATCAAGAAATTGGTTTTCTACATTTTCAGACACCATTCGAAAGGCCGGTTATCAACAATCAAAGGCTGATTACTCACTCTTCACCAAGGCTCAAGGTACTTCCTTTACAGCGATTCTCATATATGTTGATGACATTCTTCTCACAGGAAATGATCTGCATGAAATGGAACGCCTCAAAGGATTCCTTCTTAAGCGCTTCCGTATCAAAGATCTTGGAGACTTGAAATACTTTCTGGGTATTGAATTCTCACGCTCCAAAAAAGGTATTTTTATGTCACAAAGAAAGTACACATTGGATATTCTACAAGATTCAGGACTCCTAGGCGCACGTCCGGACAATTTCCCAATGGAACAAAATTTGAAGCTCACCCCCACTGATGGAGCACTGCTAAATGATCCAACAAAGTACAGAAGACTAGTTGGCAGATTGATTTATCTGACGGTGACAAGACCTGACATAGTCTACTCAGTTCGCACATTGAGCCAGTTCATGCAGGAGCCTAGAATACCTCATTGGGACAGTGCCATTCGAATCCTCAATACATCAAAGGTACTCCTGGTCAGGGATTATTACTTCCTTCTGATAACAGTTTAGCTTTGAAAGCCTTTTGTGATTCAGATTGGGGAGGTTGTCGTGCCACAAGAAGATCAGTTACAGGGTATTGTATTTTCCTTGGAAATTCTCTCATATCATGGAAATCCAAGAAGCAAGCCAACGTCTCTAGATCATCAGCTGAGGCTGAATATCGAGCCATGGCTAACACATGTTTGGAGCTAACTTGGTTACGCTATATACTACATGACTTAAAAGTTCCTCAAGCAACTCCTACACCATTGTTCTGCGACAATCAGGCAGCTTTGCACATTGCGGCGAATCCCGTCTTTCATGAACGCACGAAACACATTGAAATAGATTGTCATATAGTACGAGAAAAAGTGCAAGCTGGAATAATTAGTCCTTCTTTTGTGTCTTCACACTCGCAGCTGGCTGATGTTTTACGAAGGCCTTAGGAAAGGATCAGTTTGTGAATTTGCGCAACAAGTTGGGACTTCATGACATTCACTCTCCAACTTGAGGGGGAGTATTAGGAAATATCTTAGCTATATATTTACGTTTTCCATTCTGTATTTTACTTCCTAAATTAGTGTAATTCGAATCCCACTAAAAGGGAATCACAGCTTCTAAGCCTTAGATTTAGCTTTCCATATACGTTGTATTTTATGTATATATGCTGCTCAATGTTAATAAGTCAATATCAATTCCTCCATTGCTTGTTCTATCATTACATTATTTTAGAAGTTATGGCTTTGATTTTGGGATCATCTCCTGGTTTTGATATATTTTTTTGGTTCTTGTTTTCATGCCTACGTGCGTGATGATCTCTTACATCTCTCCTACATGTATTGTTTGTTCTTTTTGTACTTGTGTGTGCTTTCTATTTTCCCTTTCTTTATTTCTTGTACAAGTTTCTATTTTATTTTTTTAATAAATTAGAGTTGAGAGCTTAGCATGTGATAAGTGGTATGGGGTGCCAACCTAATTGGAATGTCCTAAATCATCGTAATGCTAATTACTCTCTCTCACCATTTTCATAACATGAAAGAAAAATTAATTGATACAAAGATCAGTATAGAAAATGATTCATTTTTTTTAAGTAGTTTATTTGGAAATTCTAACTACTATTTCACCTAGTAAAATGGAAATTTTGAACCCGAATATGTAAATAAATATTTTAGTATTAGTCGAAATTTCATCTGGCAAGAGTTTTGACGTTAAATATTATGCAGATTCCATGAAACTGAAAGTAGAAGAAGTTGGCTGCTAATTTTCACCTAGGTCGCTCCAGTTGTCTGATCTCGACTTTGGTAAAAATGTTTTTCTGCGAACTTTAATTTCTTTTGGTGTGGCTTTTTCCATTGAGTCAAAATTAACAATAGCGGTGACGGATGTTTTTATTGCTTGAAATAGTAATTGCAGCTCTGTTGGGGTATTATCCAACTCTTCTTTTGTTGTGGATTTGCTGCCTCGTTGCGATCGGAATGTTCCCCTGTGTTTATAATATAGGTTGGCTCATAATATTGGTTCTCGTGTCTTTCATATTTTGGCAGTGCAACCAGATTGGTAAAAAAAAAAAAAAAAAAAAAAAAAAAACTAGCTTTTGCTGTCAAAATTCAGTAGTTGACTAATCGACGGTTGACTTCTAATTAGTTTGCAATCACATCTTGGTCCGTGTTCTATAATAGGTTTTATTCTTAAACAATTACACAATTAGACAAGGAAACGACAACACATGGTCTGAGAATGAAACGGCAGTAAACTAAATGAAAACTACATGACATGTTCTTGAATTTAACAACATCGAAAATGAATGTCGTATTATAAAAACTGGAAGACATGTCATTTGTATGTTAAACGACAAGGAGACAAGACAATGTTTATGAACCGACGGCAAATTTAGTTGTTTTGCTTCGCGCTTCGAATTGGCCCAAAATAAATTTAAAAAAAAAATCCCCTTGACAAGTAGGGAAGACATGACAAAAAAGCCATCGACTCTTCTAAAGAATTTATAACATAATATGCAGTGTGTGTATATAAATATATAAATAAAAGTACAGATTATCTCTTATATGTAACAACTTATATTAGTTATCCTTTTACTTAATATCATATATATAATTATTCTTATTATTATTAACTTTGTTAGAAATTTAAAAAAATATATACATCTTTTAGGTTTAACTGTTTATTTGGTTCCTAAATTATTCAAGAAATTACGATTTGGTCCTCCAACCTTTTTTTTTTTTTTTTTTGTGATTAAAAGGTACCTAAACTCTTTAAAATGGTGCAATATAGTCCTTTTTATAGACAAAGATTAAAAATTAGATAGGATAGGTCACATGTATAATATTTATAAGTTGAATCATATAAATATATTTTTTTTAATTACTCTTAATTGGTAAATCATGTGTGATTAATATAACATTTTCTGCTAAATTTTGTAACATCTGCTAACAAAATAACCATTTTGCACCATCTTAAAATCAGTCAGAAAACAAGTGCCCTTAGTAGCACTCCACAAAATATCCCTTGGTAAATTTTTCTAAAATATCAAGACTATTATTTCTTAACTCTATTGAATATTACTCTAAATATGACTTACCTTTACAATTAGATGAAAAGATTTTAAAACGATAACAATAATTGTAATAAAACAAATATTTCAATTATTAGGAGCTTTTTTTTTTTAAGCCTTAAGACTTATTTAATTATTTTTTTTTTTTTTGAAAAATTTGATAATTTATTGGGGTAATTTAATTTGATATTTTAGTTTAATTAATGTTGTAAATCGTATTTTATACTGGTTGAGAAGGATTATTTGGTACTTCAAAATTAGGTATATTTTATTGCCTTCAAATAAAAAACAAGTACTATCAGTTTCTTAACAATAAAATTGATGACCGAACCGTGTAGGATTTTTTTAATTCAATTTTCAATCGGGTTATTGTCGATTTGAAGCGGTCGGTTGTGATCAGTTTTTCACTAAGAAACTCTGTAGGTAGTCAACAGGGATAACCTGAAGTTTTTTTTGTTCAATTTTTTAACTGATCTTTTGACAATATTTCCAGCTTTCTTGGGACAATATTTTTACGTTGACAATACAAATTATTGGTATTGGATAATAAACCATATAAATTGTAGCAACCTACATAAAACCTACGAAATGCACGTTCAAATGTAAGCCCAGTCCTACAACTAGTAACCTGTAATGATCAAAATTAATCAAGAATTAAACCCAATTGCAGACACAGTCACACACAAATCACAAGCTTTAACCTTTTCAATTATCGTAGTCTCATTCTAGCCTCATTCGTCGCACACACAACTCACAATGTCCAAATTAAAAAACAATTAAGATTCCACGTCGACATAACACTTGGCAAGAACAAATTGTTTAAATTCCAACTTCCAAGTTTCCACTCTTCCAAGTTTCTTAATTCTTCTTGTTGCTCCTCGTTCCCGTCCAAATCCATAACAGCATTATCACCTTTTCCTCTTCAACGTTATATAGTAGAAGCAAATTGATATTAAATACTACTAACCACATCAATGACATGGATAAGATTGAAAAAAAAAAAAAAAGCCTTATTTTGTTGTCTTCTGTGGCCTAAAACAATAAATTAATAAGATATAAGTTGCTTTCTTTTAGTATTAATTCCATAAATCTCTGCCAAACTATACATGCACCTTCATTCATTTTACCCCTAAATTTTCAAAATCGTGCAAAATTTCTCTGATACAAAATAGTTCAAAATGCCCCTTCCACATGTTTCTGTCTATCATATAAATGGAACTGTTGAAATGACATGTGATTAAAGATTAACTAATAATATTAAACTCAAATTAAATCTTCTATCTACTAAAAGAGAAATGTGATTAAAAATTGACTAATAATATTAAACTCAAATTAAATTTTCTATCTACTAAAAGAGAAATAATTAGAAGGGGGGGGCTTAGGACCTGTTTGGAATATCAATTGGAGTTGGAGTTTTAGAAATCTTTTTATTATTATTATTAAAAATGATAAATATATGAAAATGTGTATTTGATTGAAAAATTGACTATTATAATTAAAAAGTGTAAAACTTGAAATGTGTTCAAGAAAAAAAAAATAGTACTATAGATTTTATTTCTTTTCGTCATTCTATCCAATTAAAAACAAATCATCTCATTTCAACTTCGAATTACAAAATAATGTACTTTTAAAATTTGAGTCTTTAAATTGATTCGGAGTTGTGAATGGTAAAATAGTGTTTTGAGTTCAAGAAAAAGACAAAAACTACTAGAGTTATTGTTTGGAACGAAGTTACCAAACACCCTCTCTTAAGTCTAAGGGAAAAAAAAAAAAAAAAAAAAAAAACCATTCACTGAACCAAAACAAACACCAAAACCAGACCCAGCCACCCTCCCTTTCCGGCAACGTTTGTGATCCACCCCTTCCCCTTAGTTCAACGACGTCGGCGGTCAGCTCAGTTGGTGGCTTTGAGGGGCTTCATTGTCAAGGTGCATGGTAGCTGTCGTGATGGCTTAAAATCTCCCACAAATCAAGATATGTGCTTGTGATCCATTTCGAGGGAGAAAGGGAGGCTGGCCTTTAAAAAATATATATATTTGATTTGAATGAAGAAAATTCGGTTGGGTGGGCTATTTCAATTTTCTAATCTAATAGATAACCCAACTTTCATTTAAGTTAAATAGTCTAATGTATATATTTTAGTTAATCAATTTTAATTTTACCCAAACACCCCCACTGTAATATCCAAATTTTTTATAAGGAATTATTATGAATTAATAAGTTAATTCATCAAAATTCCTTATATAAATTAAAGTTTAGGTTACAATTTTAACCTAAAGTTATGATATGAATTTTTATGGTGTGGCAGTTATTAATTTTTATCACTTAATAGTTAGTAAATGATCACCTAATATTATTCAAAAAGTGTGAATAGTAAAAAGTGACCGATTGATGTAAGTGTAGATAAGTTATCAAATCACCAAATAAAGTATTTCAATCATTTTAGCAGTATAGAAATTAGTAGTCTTGAAGTGTTCTAATTAGGGTTTTTCTACATATAAAAATGTAGTATCAAGTATTTGACTTTAACTTTTTAGTCAAATAAAATTTAGATATATTACCTTTTTCAGTATGAAAACTTAGTGAATAAGTCTTGATATCAGATAAAATTTCTATTGAGTTACTTTTTTAGTATGGAAACTTGATGGACTAGTCTTGACATCAAATAAAATTTCTATTGAGTTACTTTTCTAAAAAAAAAAAAAACTTGGTGGTCAAGTTTTGCAATAGATAGGAATTATACTTATTAACTTTTTAGCAGGAGAGGACCTTGGGAGTTATGTTAATGGAAGATAAAGGAAATATTATTATGTTGAGTTAGCAATCTAAGAATTCATCTGTTGATGATAATATCTAGAATTAGCTTCAATTTTTTTTTTTTAAGAAAAATATTAATTTTTTATCCAATGATTACAAATGGATTGTGACGAGCCAACCATCTTAATCGTTCCATAACTAACTTTCTTTATTAATACTCTAGTGAAAATGCTGAATTAAAAATTTTTTAAAAATAATAAACATATCCATTTACCAGACAAGCTTAACATCTTGATTATGAAAATTAAATTTAATACATATATTGTCTAGAATATGACTTGCAATTAAAACCATAATATACCACTGTATAGATTGATATTGTCTCTAGAGATTACTTTTTTTTTTTAATAACACTTCCATAATCCTACTCAAACATTTTAATTAATTATATCTTAAGACAAAAGCGGAGTTAGACTGCAGTGGTATCCATAACCCGTCATTACTCTCGTCTCGCTACTGCGCTGATAAGTGCACGAAAGTGCACTTTTGTTCATGTAATTTATCAAATAATTTAAGTTTTAATTGAGTGTTTTCATTATTTTAATTCAAAATATTTTACTTTGAAAATATTTAATTTTAAATTATTTTATTTAATAATCTATTTATTTTTGGTTTATCTCATTTTCCTTTAATTCCCTTTTTTCTTTTCTTTTCTTTTTCCTTCTCTTTTTTTCTCTCTTTTCTTTTCTCTTCTTTCCTTTTGCAGGTGTGCTACTCCAGCAAACTTCCTCCTGTGTGCGAGAGATTTGGGCAGCGTGATTCTTCGGCCAAGTTTTCCTTCTTCCCTCCATCAGGCCAGCTTGAAATACAGCCCGTGTCCTCAGCTCCAGCCCAGCACGGCTCTCGCCCCAACTGGCCTCCCGCATGTAATCAGTTGGTTGACTAATCTTTGAGGCTAATCTGCGGGCAAATATCTCTCAAACTTGTTGGACCTCAGGCCTGTATAATGCTGAGCTTTCGGCAAGCTGAAGGAATCCATTTCTCTTATCCTGGAGTTTAAGTTTAACTCCAACGAAACTGTATTTTTCATTTTATTTTTTATTTTTTTAAAAATTTAATTAAAATTATAATTAATTTTTAAAAAGTCAACCGACTCTAATTTAAAAATTTTATCTCCAACTTACTTACTGAATGGAGGCTTAGTCTTCGGAGTGTTTCTTTTTGTATTTCTTTTTCTTCTTGCATTATTTATCTCATGTTTTCTTTCTAGAATTTTCATGAGGTGAATAGCAAGTTAAACTAGACACTTTGGCAAGACTAGTGATGAATTTGTATGTCAAGTGATCCAATTTGAGTTCGATTTTCATTTTGTTTTGTAAGTCTATATGTTTTTGTGGATTAAATCTCTCCATCTTATTTTTATATTTTTATTCAAAATATTTTATGTTAATGTTTTATATAAATTTAGTCATGCTTTCTTTACATAATATTGTCACATTCTATTTTGGCATGATTTGTTTTTGAGTTATCTTTTACTGTAATTTGCTAAAAATAGTACTTTGTCGATTTTGGATAACTTATACTAATAAATCCGTTTAGTTCAACATTGAGATTTAATCCACCGAAACATATTTGTATATTTTATTGGACTTTAATTCCATATTTTTCAGTTGTTTATTCGGGATGTGAAATGTGCAATTGAATCATAAATTGAACATTATATTCAAATTAGAAAACAAAGCATATGAAGGATTCATGATGCCTTGCCTCATTTATTGTTGAATTTTCCTCCACCTAAACTTCTCTTTTTCATATTTTATTTATTTTCTTTATTACAAAAATCTTTTTAAAAAAATATCTTCTCTTTTTGTTATTTTATTTCCTTGTCTTTTTAATATTTATCTTTAATAATATTATTTGTTTTTGTTGTCGCCTCCCTGTGGATATGAGCGCTCGATATATACTACAATTGACCACTTTGTGAGTACATCTTTAGGAGTTAATCATGCGCCCAGCCCACCAATGATCATACTGGCCTCTTAGCAAGATTACTACAGTGTGAAGAAATCTGGGTGAGTTTTCGCTTAACAGGTTCAAACATGTCTCACAAAACATTTACAAAAGGAATACAATGCACAATTAAACGTGAGTTCTCGATTATGCTTCCTTATGAACTTCTTGTTTAGTACCATGGGTCCGAGTGTTAGTACCCAATGCGCATGATGAGAGAAAGGACTAGGGGAGCTAGGACTGAACATTTGGGTGGGTGTGTGGCTCGGTTTGGTTGAAAACCACACTTTCGGTTTTGCCAAAATTCAAAACCGAAACCACCAGAGAGGATTCAAGAACCAAGAGAACCAAACCGAAAAAATAGCGGCTAGTTTAGGTTCGGTTCAATTCCAACCAAATTGCATAGCTGAGCCTAAGCAACTGTTTCACACTTCCAAGGTACGATGGCAACAATGAGTAGTCCGGCGAAGGTGCGATATTTCGGGAAGGTGGTTGGCTAGTGACTAGAGAAAAGTGTAGAAGAACGGAGAAGAAGGAGGAGGAGAAGGAGAAGAAGAAGAGTCGTGTATATATTCAGGTATATGATATTAAAAATAAAAGATATATCTCTATATATATATGAAGTACAAAACGACACCGTTCCAATTAAGATAGTTAGTGGAACGGTGTCATTCTCTCTAAAATGGAAATAGAGGTCTTTTAGAATTTGAGCTTAGAAAATTGGTTCTTTATGGGCTTGGGCTAGGGGTTTCCTTTCCATCTGCAAACATGAATCAAATTGATGTAGAGGCTAGAAGAGATTCACGCCATCGCCGAAGAACAAGAAGAAAACAGAGACAGAGGAAAGCAAACATGACTCTAGCGCTTTGTTTTTTGGGCCCTTATAGATTCGGTGCGGTTCGGTCCCAGCCCGAGGCCCAAAACACAGAATCAGAACACCCCATAAAATTGCCATGCAGTTCAGTTCAACCGACCTAAAATTTCGATTATGACATGGCACCAATGGATGAGGCAATTTTGAGCGGTTGTGTTCGATTTCATTCAGTTGCGGTTCTTATGTTCAACCCTAGGGGGAGCCCACACAGACATGCTCTCAGTATTGACCAATGGTCCAAGCGATCTCACCTTCTTGGAGAACCTAATACTCACCTTCGAAGAGATTGGGTGTAACGACCTCTCACGAACCGTTACAGTTGACTTCTTATTTAATCATTCATATCTTATAAAATTACAGAAAATATTAAGCTTGAAATAAAAATCTTTACATAACGGAAACTTTACTTAGATGATTTTAGAAAAAAAAAAACTTTAGAAATTTTTTTTTTTAAACTATATCAAAATCAAACTTCATAATTAATATATTTATATTTTTAAAAAAACCAATTCATGAAATAAAATTTAATTCTATATGAAATATCCAATCAAATAATAATAAACTAAAGTCTCAAAACTTTATTTGAAATAGAAAAATAAATAAATTCCATCTCATGATCGTTCCTCCCGTTTTCCTAGCACACATCATCCCACTATCCGCTCCAAGCTCCTCCAATACTATAGCTTACCCTTTCCTTTATCTGCAACATGAATTAACTTATATAAGCGAGGACTTAGTAAGACACTTAAATCTCACAAATGTAAATAAACATTTTTCTTTTATCATCATAAATATAAATATCATTTAAAAACTTTTTAACTTTTAAAAACCGTCATATATTGGGCCCGACGTTGTACCATCATAGCGCGCTAGTCACGGAAGGGTTGGGATAGCAAATCCCAAACCAACGGTAACAAAAGTCCGCTCACCGGACAACATCATCATCATCAAGGGTGTACAATGCTATTTTAAAACATAAAATACATATACATACCATATATATACTTTTTTATCAAAATATCATCATAGGAGAAGTATTTTTTTTTTAAGCATCATAACATCATCATCAACATCAAAACATATACTTCTCAAATCTTTAATTCATGTTGTAGGTGAGAATGTACTTACGTAAACGCCTTACTTAACATTTTCAAATTTTCTGATCGTGACGCGCGATTGAGGTCTCAGGTGCTCGTCTTTAGAACCGTTCATGCCATGAATAATAAATATAATAAAATCAACAAAAGCTCATAATAAATCATCAAACACATCCATCCTATCATAGCAGCACTTACAAGGCCTATTTCATCATTCAATAACATCAAAACACAAAAATTAAACAATTTCATGAAATTGCAAATCTTGATAGAATTTGCTAGTCTAACCTTTGTCCTTTCAAAAGTTCATAAAAATTCATCTACAATTCCAAATGATCTAAAATTAATTTTAAACAAAAATAGACATCCAAATCTTTATAATGGTATCTAGTTTGTAGAAAATGAAGACTGTTGGTCCCTCAAAAATAGTTTTGAATTTAATTTCTAAAATTTTATCAAAACTGGTAGCCGGACCTCTGTTTATTTGAAAAATCACAAAAATTTATATATATTTCCAAATAATATAAAATAATTGAAATGAAAATAGACATCTATATGTTTCTAAAAATATCAAATTTATTAAAAAACGGAGACCGTTTGTATCCTCAAAAATAGTTTTGAAACAGACTACTAAAATTGTATAGAATCTAACAGCCGGGCCTCTGCCTCTTTAAAAAATCACAAAAATTTACATATATTTCCAAATGATATAAACTAATTGCAAATGAAAATAGACATGTATATTTTTCTAACTATATCAAATTTGTTAAAAAGGAGATCGTTTAAATCCTCAAAAATAGTTTTGAAACAGACTGCTAAAATTGTATAGAATCTAGCAGCCGGACCTCTGCCTCTTTAAAAAATCATAAAAATTTACATCCATCTCCAAACAATATGAAACTAATTCCAAATAAAAATAGACATCTAGAGCTTTCTAACGATATCAAATTTGTTAAAAATCAAGGCCGTTTACATCCTTAAAAGCAGTTTTGAATACTCAACATAAAATCTGAAAATTCCAGTAACACTGGTCAACTCCGAAAATCTTTAGAATATAAAAATTATCACCACAACCTAATGATTCATACACACACACCCAAAACAGCCTTAACATATGTTTCTAACATATAACATATTAAATCATCAAACCAACAAAATTATGAATTAATAAATCAAAAACCCTAAAATCGTCTTGTTGACAAAATACAATAAACCATTATCAATCAATCATATAGTCTCCCTCAATCATCATTCAATAGATATTTCTCATCTTTTCCTCAAACTAACATGAAGAAACTCATCGAGAAAATATCAAACCCCTCGAAGGATTCCAAACTAAAACAAATAATAAAATCATCCTTATCGTTAAACTATTCCGAAACATACCTTGAAATCCTTTGATTTTTGGCTTGGAAGAATTTGGAGGTTTGGCAGATTCTTTTTTTTTTTTTTTTTTTTCTGTTTGTACGTGAGAGAGGGGCAGAGAGAGCAGACAAAGAGAATGAGAAAGAAAGAGAAAGGGAAGCTAGGGAAGTGAGAGAGAGAGAGAGAGGCAAAGAGTGAGTATTGAAAAAGAAAAAGGCAATTGCCAACGTTGTGCATTCAAATTGTAATCAATTCAATGTTAATTGGCTGAAATAATGAGACTAAGGGCTGTCAATTGCTTATTTGAGGTTGGGAAATTATTAGATAAAAAGGGGGAATTGAATGGGAATTAAGAACATAATTTTTTTTTTTCGGTTTCCTCCATTCCCCATTCGGATTTACCAACTTTCCTTTTCTCTTCTATATTTATTTATTTGCTGCTAAATATCTTCCTCTCATTGCCCATTTTTCATAAATCAAACATTGACTTCAACACAATTACCACATACCGTATATATATATAACCTTTGTATATACAAAACCAATTATATATAAGTAAAGCTAGAAAAATATAAATATAATATATTTATATTGAAACAAAACATAATATATATATATATAAACTCTCGAAACATAACATATATATACATACTATTCTAATATTATACATATATATACACAATCTATTATATTATTAAACCATCGACACATATAAATCAAATCATTTTATAAAATTCATCAATTTTGACATGAATTTTGTTCTAGTACATCGAGTCCTCGTCGCGTCACCTGTGAAAAATAACTCTATATAATATTAGAATTAAAAAATTGTAATCTCATCACATTATCCATTTTAATTCTAATATTAATTCTCTAACGTTATAGTTAGGTAACATTTGGGGTGTTACATTGGGTACTTACACTCTAATTGAACTGATTCTGACTTAGTTATCGTATTTGATTACCATGCACATTAATGGAGTGTACATGGTCATATGACACTTTTTAAATACAACTTGACAAGTTTTAACTTCGTACTATAGGTAAGTTTGAACTTACCTTGATTTGATCGAATTCCTCTACCTGACTTTCATGCTGATAAATCCATTCCTGATATATATTCATACTAAGAGTAAGTTATTGTTCATTCTTAAACTTCATTTTCCTCAACATAAAGACTAGTATTTTTTTTTTATCGAGAAGTGACACATAAAGTGTCTCTTTATTGTCTTACTTGTTTCACCTAACTGATGATCGTTAGTTAATTGTCTTAAATTAATTAACTTCAGTTAATTAGTTTGCTTATTAATTTATTATCGTTAATTAATTATTTGTTACTTATTTTAAATTAATTAACCACTGTTGATTAATTTTCATTAGTAATTATCTTACATTAATTAACTAACATTAATTAATGTCTCAATAATTAACTATTGTCAATTAAGTTAATAGGTAATTGTCATTAGTTCTTACTAATTATGTTGAGTTAATCAATCACAATTAAATCATCTCTAACCATCTTTGATTAATTAGCCACCGTTAATTAATAAAACTTAAGCATTGATGAATGACTTCTTATGGTCATGTTATTCAATTTTGTGGTTTAGACCCACGCAGTCATTCCATGGTTTAGCACATGAAATTTGGCTCCAAGACCCAATCCAATTACTTAAATAATTAAGCTCATTGGACTTTCAAAGTCCATAATGAGAGATTGGGCTTTTGAGGCCCAATCCAATTTATATCAATGGTTGACCTAATTCTACCACTATACAAATTTTATGATATGGGATTTGGACCACTAAGGAAATTCTATCACAATGATATATTGATTTTATCAATATTTATCCTTAGGCATTTTGTTAGTTTTTGAGCACTTTTATTAGTGTTTTTTATTATGTTCATGTTGTTTTTGAAGGTAAAATGCAAGAATGAGCAAAAAGACAATAAAAAGAGGAATCGAATAAGCACGAAGCGAGCTGCATTATACCAAATATTTGCTGCAAAGCGTGCTAAAACTCCCAGACTAGAGAGTCTGTTTATTCAAGCAAAAATTTATCTTTTCTTATAATCAAACGAATCTCTTAAGAAAAAAATCAAACACAATTTCAAAAGACTATCGTAACATATTATTAAAACATTTTTTTTGAATAAATTATTTAAACATTCTCATTTACATACTATATTCAAAACAAAATCATTATCAAAATACTATGAAACATCCAATTCTCTCGTGACTACAAAATACCTTTTGTCTACACTTATGGAGAAGAAGCAGATCTATGAAAGAGACATGTAATAGTTGAAATAACATTCAATAACCATTCAAGGGGGAAAAAGGGAAAAAATTATGATCACAAGTGTTTTAAACATCTGTGAGGAAAAACAAAATATAATTAAATCATTTAAAAAAAAAAAGGATTTGACAGTGATCATATCATTTTTAAGTTTTTTTTAATATTATATGCAGGAATATTTTTTTTAGGTATCACAAAGATAGATATTTTATATTAGTTTTTCTTAGTTTTTTAGGTTTTTTAGCATCACATGCAGAAGCATTTTTTTAGGTATGACAGAGTTAAATATTTTATACTAGTTTTTCTTAGTCGTCCGTGTCGGGTTTATCCTGACATCACCAACCCAAACATCAACTGTCGAAATTAGAGTGGGGACCTAAAAAATAGACAGTGGGATTTGAATTCAAATAGACAAAAGGAAGATACCTAATAAAGATCAAGTTTTTTTATCACCCCATCCACCTCTATGCATAGAAAAATAATGATATCTCTTTATTATTTTTATGGTCAGAAAAGTCAAACAAATAGTTGTATTAAAAAAAATATCTAAATGATATAAATATAAAGATCATTATACTAATGTGACATAAAAAATAAATATTAAATTAATATAATATTAAATATAATTAAATTAATTAAATTTTATACTATATTAAATAATAATAAAAAATTTATATCAAATTAATTAATAAATTAAAAAAATAATTTTTTAGATAATTTTTTCATTATATTACTTCATGATGTGAAATAGCTGCCAAAAATGAGCAAAGCGGTACAGACTACCTACGCGGACTGCGGTGTTGGGTCCAACAATAAATTAATAAGAAAAGAAAGTTGCTTCATTTGCTGACTTCCGTGGCCGACAACTTTGAGTGGGTTGGCACTGGAAAACAAGTTGTCATTTTTTTGTCATTTAATACACCCTGCTCAACGGCTATCCTGGCCAACCGCGAAACCCGAACCCGACCTCCGACCCGTTGACCTTGTGCCTCATAGACCGCACAACCAACAAAATCGCAACACTAGTTCACCATTTGGTCCAAAATATTCTCTCTTTTCATCCTCAGTTCTTAAGACACCAATAAGTTATCAGTTCCGACTTCCTTCGAGCTATGGCCGAAGCTCTGGTTTCTGCAGTCCTAGAGCAGTTGATTTGGTTCACTGGTGAACAGCTACAGCATGAATGTTGTCCGATCAGCGGCATTAAGGGGAAAGTTGAAAAGCTCACCAGCAATCTTGAAGCTATTCAAGCGGTGCTTGTGGATGCTGAGAAGAGGCAGATCAAGGATGACAGTGTGAGAAACTGGTTATGCAGACTCAAAGAAGTGTCCTTCCAGATCGATGCTGTGTTGGATGAGTGGAACACTGCCATTCTCCGAGCTGATATTCTTAAAAAGGAACATCCTTTTAGCAAGGTATGCTTCTCTGGACAATCCTCTTGTTTTCATATTCCTCTTCAAGTCAATTCGATCGGTCTGCGTCGTAGAATAGCTCGCAAGATCGAAGACTTAAATCAAAAGCTGGATGGTATCTCATCTGACAAAGATAGATTCAGCTTTAGCCCCACTGAGAATAATAGATTCACTGCAACTGAACATCAACGACCGAAAACGACTTCATTCGACATTAATATAGCTGAAGTGTTTGGTCGTGAGACGGAAAAGAAAATTATAATCACGAAGTTGCTGAGTGAGAGTAGCGAAATTACCGAGAGAGGGCACGAGATCATTCCTCTTGTAGGAGCTGGGGGAATCGGTAAAACCACTCTAGCCCAACTAGTGTACAATGATGAGACAGTTAGTGCTCATTTTGACTGGAAAATTTGGGTGTGCGTGTCAGACCCTTTTGATGAGACAACAATTGCAAGAGTGATAGTTGAAGCTCTTAAAATCCCTGATTCGCAGGGTTTGGTTGGATTTCAATCCTTACTAGACCGTATTCATGAGTCAATTAGAGGGAAAAAGTTTCTTCTTGTCCTAGATGATGTATGGGCTGAAGAAGATAGGAAGTGGAAACAACTAGAGAACTCTCTCAGAAACGGTGCTGTAGGAAGTAAAATATTGGTGACAACTAGAAAAGAGAAAGTTGCTATCATGATGGGTGCGAAAAATAGCATGATTAGCATTGAACATTTGTCCGGAGAGGTTTGTTGGTCCATCTTTAGTCAGATTGCATTCTTAGAGAACGAAAAGAGTGACGAATTAGTTGAAATTGGAAGGCAAATTGCGCAGAGGTCCAAGGGCTTACCTCTTGTTGCAAAAACATTAGGAAGTCTTATGCGTTTTAAAAAGTACACTAAAGAAGAATGGGAGAGAGTGTTGCATAGTGAATTATGGCAACTACAGGAGATTGAGAATGAAGTTTTCGTTCCACTCTTGTTGAGCTATTATGATTTGCCTCCCGTTGAAAAACGTTGTTTCTTATACACTTCATTTTTTCCAAAAGATCATGTGATTAATAGAGACCATTTGATTCAATTGTGGTCAGCAGAGGGTTATTTAAATATAAAAAAAGACTACAAGAGAAAAGGCATAGAATGCTTTGAGAATTTAGCAATGCGGTCTCTTTTTCAAGATTTTCAAAAAGACGGGGAAGGAGACATGGTAAGGTGTAAGATGCATGATATAGTTCATGATTTTCTCTTGTTTATCTCAAAAAATGACTGGCTGAATAAATTGTTAAAATTAGAGGAGGAGAATATAAGTCTAGTAGAAGAGAAGGCATTTCATTGTACGCTAGTTATAGAATCAGGGGCGAAAATTCCTCCTATAATTTATAGGAAAAAATTTCTACGAACACTCTCAGTTGGGGGCTTGGGCAACGAAAGTGACGTCATTAGTTGGGATATGTTGTTGAAGCTAACATGCCTTAGGACTTTGGATTTGCATTATTGTAATTTTGCAAAATTACCAAAGGGCATCGAGGAATTGGTACACCTAAGGTATCTCAGTGTATCTCAGCCGGGAGATGATGTTGTTATTGAATTGCCAGAGAGTATGTGCAATTTATTCAATTTGCAAACGCTAATATTGAAGTGCTTTGTGCGTGAGCTTCCAAAAGGGATCCACAAACTTGTCAACTTGAGGCATTTGTATCTAAAGGATGCAATTCGTATTCCAAAAGGTTTGAGAGAAATAACTTGCTTGGAGACATTAAATCAATTTGAGGTTGCAACGAAAGACAGTGGGATATTCAAGAAGAGGCACATGAAGCTTGAAGATTTGAACAAGTTAAATCATCTTAAAGGGAGTCTTTCTATTAATAGGATTGGAGGGGTAAAAGATGTGGGTGAAGCTGATAGAGCACAACTCAAGAGAAAAGAAGGCCTTGTGGAATTGACCTTGTCTTTTTTGGGTGGTGGTTCCTCAGAATTAAGAAGTCATAATTCCACTTTGTTACTTAAAGGCCTACAGCCGCATCCAAACTTGAAGCATCTAGTTATTGGGAATTACCATGGAACAACATTGTTTCCTGGTTGGATGACTTCATTAATTCATTTGAAAAGTCTTGCGCTCCTTATCTGCCCTAATTGTGAAAGTTTAGGGCCTTTTGGAAAATTGCCCTCCCTTGAATCGCTCAGGATTTGGGGTGTGGAGAAAGTGAAAAAGGTGGGGGTTGAGTTTCTGGGAATAGGAGCTGACAGCGACCCAACGAAGATGGAAAATTGCTCATCATCCACATCATTCCCAAAATTGAAACATCTTAAATTTTTTGGCATGAGTAATTGGGAAGAGTGGGAATCCTGCACAAGCTCGGGAAATGAAGACCGTATTTCTTTAACAACTATAATGCCATCCCTTGTTTCCTTGGAAATATACACTAGTGAGAAGCTAAAAGCACCGCTTCCAGACTTCTTGCGAAGGACACCTCTTCGGAATCTAATCATCAGAGGTTGTCCAAATCTCGAGCAACTCTGCCAACAAGGGATGGGAACAGAGGAGTTGGTGAAGATTCTCACCTCCCCAACATTCGCAACACGCGACTGATACAAAAGGGGAAACTCACACTTCCGCTGTTCCCCAAGTTTTGCGAAGTTATGATCATGATATTTCACCAGCTGAAGATGATGATGAGAATCTCCAAGAGCACAGAGCTTTACATCGCTGGCTTCACTGGTAACTTCTCCCCCTCTTTTTGTACGTTGCTTTACTTTTGCAACTAATTTATTGTTATTATTATTTTTGGAATATTTGTTAGTGCTTTCTAATATATTTGTATACGTTTCTCTCTATTTAGACAACATAATTCGATTAATGAGCAAGCTCAAGAAAACAGAGCACTCTAGAGCTAACTTTACTGGTAATTTCTCATCTTCTTTCCCATATCATTTTTCGGATGAAGACGTCTGTATAATAGTTAAAAATTTTCTTATTAAAGCCTTTTCTCCCTCTATTTGGACACTCTCTGCAGTATTTCCATTAATGACCAAACACAAGGAAACAGAGCACCACCTGCAGTATTTTTGTATATATATCTCTGGTAACTTCTTCTCTTATTAACTATGGTTAGTTTTACATTTCCATTTTGAGCTGTGACATTTCAAGAAAAATGGAAGCTGTGTAGATGATTATTCATCTTATAATCTAGAACCATACTGAGTTTGTACATTTTGTTGCAGAACGATTTTCCTAAGTAATCCTGATCCATCTTAATTCCATTTCCTTCACTTTTCTTCCTATAGGCTGTAGCACAACGTCTGTCAGCTTTGTCAAAGAAATCGCCGAGTATACATATGAAAAAATGGTTCTCACCATTATCTTTTCTCTTATTTTGTTATTTTAAATGCTTTTGTTTCAAATCTGTCTATTGCTAACTGATTTATTTGTAATTTCAGATTGTCTAGTTGAATATATTTCATGTCCAAGTCACCGAATCAGAGCATATTGCTTGGTCTGGACTTCCAAATTGAAATGAAAATTTTATTGTGGTGCGGGTAATATATGTTCCTATGCGTATAATAATCTGTTATCAGGTTGAACAAGTACTCTTATTATTTGCCAAATGATTCGTTTATTGTTGTTTACTAGGATCTTATTATCACTGTTGTGCCTAGCTCTGAGGCATGTAGCTGTTTGAGGAAATGTGTCATATCAAGTGCTCTTATGATTCAACAATGGCTTGAAGCTCCTTCACTACCTGGCGCTTACGAATATTTTGGCTCGTTAAATGCCTTCTTCTCCAATCTAGATTCTTCCATTTGATCAACTCTAACTTCTCCATGAAAAGTGCAGTAGAAGGATATGTCCCATCTCATATTTAAGTGGTTATGGGTAATTGATTCAATTTTCTGTTGTGAAAGCATTATCATATAAGTTTTTCGTAATTACACCCTAAGAAAATCCCTTGATTTCCTTTATGTTTTTGCAGCCTGAACAGTTGGCAAGAAAGTATTAATAGACCTCCACTAATGAGCTGCAATATCATGTGCATTAGTTTAACCGGTATATTTTCTTCTTAAATGATTGTAATTTATTGCAATATTTTCTTACTTGCCTCGTATATTTTATATAATTTGGTCAATACAAAATTAGAAGTGGACCCGGACATGTTTAGCTCTTGAAAATTTATGTGGGCGGTACAGCTTTCAGTATTCAATATTCTTCACAATGTTTTTGTTTGCAGATCTTCTATAAGACTGTTCTTGATGATTGTTTTGGAGCGCCTTCCTAGATGTTGAAAATTTCGCTTCGAGATGTTCTTTCTGTCTTTTTTGACCTCAAGTATTGTGAGGATGTTGATGGAGACGTGGAAAATCATCCCTGGTTATAAAGCTCTTGTGGTATTGTATTACGATTGACTAGTTGAGTAAAACAATTACTAGTCTATTATCGATAACTCACACTAGCCGCACAGTAAGCACTTGTGACATGATGTTTTACCTTTTTCCTTTGTACCTTTCATCTTTACTTGTAGTTTCTGCTTTTTTTTTTTTTTTTTTTTTTTTTTGTGCATGGATTTGTACAATTTTTGTTATGAGTTTTGTACATTTTGTCGCAGAACGGTTTTCCCACACGATCCTAATCATCTTAATGTCAAGTCTTCCATTTCCTTTGCTTTTCTTCCTATAGGCTATAGTATAACGTCTTTCAGCTTTGTTAAAAAAATCGTGAGTATCTATATGAAAAAAAGGTTCTCATCATCATCATTTTACTTATTTATTTATTTTTAAATGCTGTTAGTTCAAATCTTTCTATTACTAAGTGATTTATTTGCCTTGCTTTGTCCGGAGATCCGAATTGAAATGTAAATTTTATTGTGGTAGGGTAATATATGCCCCTATTTGCATAATAATCTCTTCTAAGGTTGAACAAGTACTCTTATCATTTGGCAAATGACTCATTTATTGTTGTTTTCTGTACTTATATCTTATTTTACTGTCACTGCTGTGCCTAGCTCTGAGGCGTGAAGCTGTTGAAGCTGTTTAATGAAATGTGTCATATCAAGTGCTTTTATGATTCAACAATGGCTTGAAGCTCCTGCGCTACATGACGCTTACGAATATTTTGGCTTGTTAAAAGTCTTCTCTTCCAATCTGGATTCTTACCTTTGGTCAACGCTATCTGCTCCATGAAAAGTGCTTAAGAAGGATTCTGCCCTATCTCATATTCAAGTGGTTATGGGTAACTGAGTCAATTTTCAGTTATGAAAGCATAATAATATACATATATATTTAATAATTATACCTTAAAATTCATTGATCTCTCTTTTTCTTTCCATGTTTATGTTTTTGCAGCAAGTTGGCATGAAATGTTGAAAGATGTTCCCCATGAGCTGCAATGTCATGTGCATTGGTTCTTGTAAACGGTATACGTCCTTTATTCTTTTCATCCTTTCCACTCCAAGTTCAAACTGAGCTGTCTTACTACTATTTTGACGATTAATACTATCAATTCTGTTATTAGGGGAAATTTAACCTGGCAGTTGTTAGCTCTCAAAACCGTTTATGAGGAGTAGCTTTCAGTGCTTAAAAATTTCATAATGCCTCGGTACTTAAAAGTTTTGCTTCGTGACGTTCTGTTTGTATTCTTTATCAATAGGTACTGCGATGATCTTGATGAAGACATGGAAAATCATCCCTGACGAACCTCTTGGTGCTTCTTTTTTTTTCTTCTTTTTTTTTTCTTTTCTTTTCTTTTTTTTTTTTTTTTAAGGTTTTTGTTCCTGTTCCAAACTAAGTGCGCAACCATGAAGGAAAATTCCACTTGATGAGGGAGGGATTTGGTATCAAGGAATTCCACTTGAAGAGGTTATATTATATATTCTTCCTGTTCTGTAATCAGTCATCCTATGACAACCAAAAGAAGTTTGAATATTGCATGCTATAAATTCGTTATGCAGTAAACGATATGTGTACGAAAATTCAAGTTTGCATAGTTGGAAAAATTTTGAGTAAGTTGTAGAAAAAGATTTTGATGAGTAATTGATGCTATTATTAGTTTCGAAAGCATCATGATCCTATAGCTTGGATGACCGTTTGTAGGTGCTTACTGCAATGTTCCTTTTCAAGAGCATTTCATAGCTTTGATGTCTTGGCAGCGTCTCTGAACAGCTAGCGGAAAAGTAATAGAAGGTCTTCAACTTTCGCTGCTATATATGCGATTTGGACTGTGTAAATCGGTAATTATACAATATTTTTCTGGCCTTGTAATATGTATAATTCGCCAAATTCTGGATTGGCTTGAAACTATCTTCTTTACTTTAAAATAAGTTTGTATTTTCAGAGACAATCTTGAGAACACAACAAAGCACAATCTCAGAACTGTTCGTCTGACAGGTCTTGCAACAAAGGTTTGTCTAGTGAACTACTTTAATATGTACTTCATAATCACTCTTTTTTCTTTATTTCTTCAATAGTTTCTGATATGTTTGTCCATGTCTCTCTTTATATAGGTTACTTGTATCTCCATTAGTTTGCAAGCTCAAGAACAGGCATACTATAACTTTGGCTTCATCAAATTGGTCTTTGCGAATCTCTGATCACTTAGGAATTTACAACATCATTTTTTTAAGTAAGGGGAAATTTTATGTCGGACATTCTTTAGCTCAATAAGTCTATCTACATGTAGTTTTAGTCATGAAACCGTCTGCACTCAAATTGTTGTCTTCAATATTTTTATTTTTTCAACTGATATCAAATTTTTTCTTCATTGAATTCTAATGTTAAATAATCACCGAAAATTGTTCAGGTACATTGGCATCCTCCCTTTCCTGGTTGGATAAAAATTAATACTGATGGTGCAGCTAATGGATATCCAGGCCAGCTAGGTGCGGGGGATGTTTAGAACCCATCGAGGGTTCAACAAAGGTTGTTTTGCTCGTCCTCTTGGAATTTTGTTCGCATTTGAAGCAGAACTCTTAGTTGTCATTGCTGCATTGGATTATGCTCAAGGATTCAGTTGGGATAACCTTTGGTTCGAAAGTGACTCAGCTAATGTTGTGGATTTGTTGAAAAATAAAAATGTGGAGATTCCTTGAGCTACAAGCTAGATGGAGAATTGCTCTGAATTACTTGCCATCTATTAATTACTTGCATGGTCTCACATTTTCCGCAAAGGTAATCATGTTGCGGATCATTTGGGCAGAGGGGTTCACCTTGACGCGGCCGCACGATGGTTTCGAGCCCGAGCTTCTGTCTTCCTTGGATCAATCAATTCAGCAGGGCTTCCCAATTATCATTTCATTGACAACTGACCTGGTAGATATGCACTCTTTTTTCCCTCTAGTATTTTTCCCATTGGGTTTTGGTTAGAGGTTTTTACCGAGACATATCTGGAGATGCTAGCAAAATCTTAGTTCCGGCTTTGATTTTTGGGATCATCTCCCAGTTTTGGTTTTTTTTTTTTTTTTTCCTGTTCTTTTCACACCTACATGTGTGATAATCTGTCTTCTCCCGTACATGTATTGTTTGTTCTTTCTGTGCCTGCGTGCACTTTCTATTTTCCGTTTCTTTATTTTTTATATAACTTTTCTGTTTCAATTTTTTTAATAAATTAGAGTTGAGAGCTTAGTGTGGGATAGGTGGTTTAGGGGATGCCAATCTCGTTGGGATATCCTAAATCATCTTGATGCTAGTTACTCTATTTCATTATTTACATAAAGGGTAGTTTTATTGATACACCATTCTTGAATTTTTGCATCCCCTTCTAAATTCACATCCCTAGTATTTTAAAATGAATAAATTAACTAATCACACCCCTCGTTTTATTACACCTACCTATTTTATTAGATAAATATTATTTTACAACTTAAAATATCTTTTCACACACCTCATTAAACAAGAATACTTTGATAATCTCTATGATGATCTGAACCGCAAGCCTTTTTTTTTAATTTTATTTTAATTATTGAAACTTTATACACAACGTTGGTTTCGTACATAAACCAATTGTTGATTTAATTACAAAAAATCAATATTTTTACTATTATATTCAATGTTTAAAATGTTAAGAAACTGTACACTATAAAAAAGAAAAAAAAAAAGAGTAATTAATAATAAGGAAATTGCAAAGTATTATATACAAAAAATGTTCTCTTTTTTACCCTAAAAATTAGATACATCAATATAATATTTACTTACGCGTAATTGGAGTGGGCATGAATCGAAATGTGTAAGATTTTGAGTAGGCTGGATTCGGAGTCAGGATTCGGAATCAGAATATGTTGTTTATTTAGATTCCAGTGATCAGAGTCGAAATCACTGTCAATCTCATTCATCCGTTTACTTATAACAAGAATCAGAGTCACTTATTGTAAATTTACTTATATATCCTTTTAGTTAATTTTGTGTTTTCATTTTAAACAAGAAGATTATAAACTAATTATTTTAATACTAAAATGATTATTTTTTGTGCTTAAAAAAAGAAAAAAAAATTGAGATAAATTATTTTGTTCTACTAATTATAGAACTATTTTCTTGAAATATATGTATATTTTTTTAAAATATAATGTTGAGATAAGATATTTATGTAATAACAGTTATTATATTATGAAGATTATTTTTTAAATAAAAATAATCAAAATTTAAGATAAATAGTATGTTCCAGTAAATATTTAATTTTTTTTAAATATAAATTTGCTTAAAAAAACATAATGTTGAAATAAATTTCTAAAATCAAAATTTTGTTTGTAGTTGATTTACTATCACTCACTTTTTTAATTTTGCTAGAGCATTAAAAATTTAAAAAGTAGAATTAAAAAATTTAAAAACACAGTAGAAGGAAAAGTGAATAAGCATGAAAAAATTATGATTATTACAATCTTTTACTTTTCCTTTTGAATCCTCATATAAGAAAGTAAAGTTAGGAACAAAGTAATAATTTAACCTTAATATCAGGAATGTGAGTGCTAATCTAATGGGGATTTGGGATTGTCAATTCCCTTATTTAATCTCAAATTAGTGTGGGCCCTACACAACTTCACTTACATTCTAAGATAAAAATAGGTAGATAAACATGGGATTGATGCCTATTCTCTATTTTGATTCCCTATTCATGAAAAGTAAACAAACCATAAAGGTAAACATCTTGAGTAAAGAATTTTTCTCTTTTTTTCAAAATAGTAAAGATTTTACGGTGTTTTTAGGAGTATATATCATGCCGATGTATAGAACAAAATATATATGCATATACACATAAATTATTGAGGCTTTTTATAATATAAAACTTTAGTTTTGAAATTAAATCCATAATTGTTATCCGTTTATGTCATTTTGTTAGAGGTTTTTTTTATAATTAAAGTTTAATTAATAAGGATATTTGCAGAGTTAAGAGTTAAAAGGTGTGTGTGCATATAACTATTCTTACATAAAATCGAAGAAAAAAAAAATCAATCTATACGAAGATCAATGTAGAAAATGATTCATTTTGTTAATAGTCTGTGTAGAAATTTTATCTATTTCAAAGTCATTCCCATATGGCTTTTTTCCATCTAAGTTTTTGACATTTTATAAACTAAACAACAATTTCTGTAGTATTATGAAATTAAGTTCATGGTAATAAAATGTGAAAAATCAGAAGTAAGGAACTAACATGAAATTGGGTATAGAGCTGGAAGGCTATTCCTCAAAATAGTCCTTGTCCTCTTATACAAAGTAGGGATGTTTATAGGCTAGATTAAATAGATTAGGTCTCAAACTGTAATATTGGATTGGTAAAATCTTAATCTGTAAGATCTCTAATCCAGTTCAAAACATCGGATTTTATGGATTGGATTTGTGAAATCAATATGTAGCGTCTAAAAATTAAAATAAACATACTAAAATACTGTGATGCCCTTAAAATTCATAAACTCGATTTACGAACTATTATTATGGATTTCATTCATCAATACACTTCCAATGAATTATTTTGATGAATACCAAATTTCAAGATCATAAATGATATGTATCATCAATGTGATGATATCGATGAATTAATAACGTAGAGTTTCTCTATTTAAAGGAGAAACTATTTATATTATGTTACTCCTTTTTTCTTTTAAGATTTTGTGAAGATATTATGTGTAAAAATTCATTATATATATAATGAATAAATAATCATAATCTTATAAATTAAAGAAATAAATTTTATATCATGCCAAAATTTATCTATTAGATTAAATATAATAATCCTACCATCATTTAAAAATAATAATAATCATAATAATAAAATAAAATAAAAAGGGGGGGACATAGGGGGAGTGCTCGTGCACACCCCCCCCCCCCCCCCAACACAGTGGGTAATTACCCACGGGGCAAGGCAGCGGCCCACTGAGCAATGCACGAGCACTCCCCCTATGTTCAGTGGGCTCAGTGGGCAGCGGCCCACTGAGCAATGCATGAAGGCAGTAAGCTGCCTTCCTGCAGCAAGTAATCATGTATATAAAAAAAATTTATAAAATTTTTTTTTCTTCAGAAAATAGGTTGAACAAGAGGGGGGGTTTTTGAGAATTTAAAATTTAACCCCTAAACAAGCAAAACAAAAATGACAAGACAAGAAAGAAAAGTTGATTACAATGTAAGATGATGGACTACTTGAATGTCTACTCACTAAAACCACTTAGAAATGCATGAAAAACCACCAAAACAACTTCCCAACTTGTCTTCTTCAACTGAGCACGTTTTTAGAGAATTTTAAATCCAAAAATTTCAATTTTTTTAATCCATAATAAGGCTCGGTTATAAAATGGTTTTAGGTAAACCAAAAACCACTTTTTCTCTTTCATAAAAACAACACAAGCAAAGAAAAGTTTCCTCTCTTCCTCTCTTCATTGTGGACGAAATTTTTAGCTAAGGGAAGCCAAAAATATACTTCATCTCCTTCCACCCACTCCCAAGATCATTTTTTTACAAGGAGGAAGAGTAATTCCAAGTGTTTACCAAGGTAAAACCTATATTTTTCCACTTATTTTCTAGAAAGGAAAATGATGTTTTAAAAATGTTTTTAAAATGATGTTTTATCTCTATTCTAGCTCCCTATCTCAAGGATCCAAGAGTGGTTCAAAGCCTTCAAGAGGAGCTAGGAACCCACTACTTTTCTAAGATGTATATGATTTGTAAACTAGTGGTTTACCAAGTTCTTAATAACTTTCCTTTGAAAATGTATTCTTACAAATAGGAAAATCTTGGCATGGTAAATGGTTAAAATGTGGTTTTGCTACCTAATGAGATGATATATGTGCTGGCCATGATTTAAGGTGGCTAGAAAACATGATTTGTGTATGGAATATGATGAAAAGTGTGTTTATGTGATTTTATGGTTATATAACATGAATGAGTATTGATGTATGAGAATAAGAGATTATGGCATGTTAATATGTTATGTCCTCTGTTTAATGGAAGTATGAATGATGAGGAAAATATTTTGACATCACAAATAGGCTAGAATAAGAATTTATGACCATAAATCACCAAAAAAAATATTTTTAGCATAAATGTTAATAAATTGGAAAATAGTATTTTGAGTGGGATTTTCATAATCTTATAAAAGGGCAGATTATTACTCTTAACATAAGTCATAAGAAGAGCTCAAGTTTGATCAGAAATAATAAATGTCAAAAATGACGATTTTTCCCTCAAGGGGTAAAATCGTAATTTCACCAGCCTAAAGACTTTATTTGAATCCGAAACTTTGCAGTATTGATTAGGGACTTAAAATAGACCTTGTGTCAAATTTTGGTGATAAATGGATAAGAAATAACTAAAACACCATTTTGGGGTCAAAACGTAAATATAGAAAAGTTTATGGTCAAAAATGTAAATAATAAAAACATCTTGAAAATGAGTCGTGATCCTGTAAGAGCACTTTATAAGGACATTAAGTATAGAAAACGTGAACCAAAGGGTATTGGGAACTAATTGGGGCTAAATAAGGACTAAAATGTAAAAATAAATAAATAACATGTCAAATTATAAAATCTGCTTAGACTATAATTAGACAGCATATTTGTCACCCTTAAAACAGTATATTAAGCTAAATAAATATAAAAAATAATATATTTTATGTTATAGTCAAATGTACGACCTTAAAAGACATAAAGGGGCATAAATGTTAACTTTTATTTAATTGTGTTTAGAAATGTAATAAATTATGAAAGCCACTTTTAAGAGCTTAAGGGCACTGTAAATGTTATTCTAAGGCTGGGACAAACATTGAAAAGCCATTCAATAAGTCTAGATTAAAAAGGATATGTCTTATGGCAAAATTGTAATTTTGTCAAACTAAGGGGCAAAATGATAATTTAATGGGGAGAACGTTTTGGACCATAGGTAGGGGTCTTTTGGACATATAAAACTGTAAGAGATATTACTAAAAGCTAAGGTCAAAAGATTTAATAAGTTTAAGCTTAAATGGGCTTGAATAACCAAAATATGGGCAAATTGGTACATTAGTACCCGATGGCTCGGTGACGAGAAATGAACCTGCTACTAGACTTGTTGAGATGCCATATAATTGTTAACTAAAACTTAATAAAGACAAGTGTAATGGGCCTTAACAGATTTAAAACAATAATAAGACCCAATTACAAGTAAATGGATTGTAATCGACCTAATAAACCCATGACCCACAAAGATAACCTAATATGATGTTGGAAGATTATGGTGATCCATAGTCACCTAATGGACCTGATTATGAATAAAGGGAAATTAAGTAAAATAATGGATAAGAAATTAAGCGTTAAATAATTAACTCACTAATTGATTATTAATTAATTATTTTAATATTTAAAATTAATTAAGAAATTAATTTATGATAATAATGTAATTAAGGATGTTAAAAAAAACTTAGAAATAAATTAATAATTAAATTGAAATTAATTATTAATAATTGAATTGAAATTAATTATTAATTAAGAGAACATATGTCCATAATCGACAATGATTCAAAAACCTTACTCTAACTGTCGGATATCAAATTTAAAATTAGGACACCGTATTGACTTGAGGATAGTTCCGGAAACAATCAACGCGGATGCACTGTTACGCGATTTTCAGTAAGTACAAACCTCACCTACAACATGGAACAAAATATTTTTCGTTGTTGATATTCTACGTTTTCTATGACTTGCCTTGATGAAGTGATGAGCCAATGAGCTATATGTACTGTGTTAATTAAGCATTTAAGGTGCATAATTTCTCTTACACTAATATGATTGACATGCCTCACAAATATATATGCAGTAATGATAGATGTATAGTGACATATAAATCTACATATTGTCACAAATAATAAGAATGAGCCTAATAAAAAATATGATTAAGTGTCGTACCAACCTCCAATTAGTGAGAGGATATGATAAGAACGAAAGTTATAAGATATAACCTTGGAGGTTGTTGGAGGGTCGCTCCCCTAACTCCCCATTGGTTACACGCATATGGGTACGACATGGGGGCCCTTAAGTAGACAAGATATGTAAATAATAAAACATAATTGAACATACATAGTTCACATGCATTTTTATATCAATCATGATGTTACATGTGATGATATGATTTTATGAAAATGATTTGTGAGATATTGTTTGTATTTGCTTAGCGAAAGCTCATCATTGTGTGTTCATATTGTAGGTAATGTGGGTAAGCAGCCCACTACTTAGATGTTTTATGAACTGACAAAGCTGTGCAGAGGCGACGAAGGATGGGAGTGGGATACCACCACGAATTAAATTTCCGCATTTAGATTTCTTAAATCATTTTGTATCGACTATATTTATAACTATGTTCCAATGTCTTGGTACTGCTAAACTATGAGTATTTTACGAGAAAAAGACTTTAGACTCTTTCTTTTAATTTACATAAAGTTATAGCTTTTTAAAATATTATCTAAATATAAATTTGAATAGGATAATTATTTACTAGATGTTTTCAATTTTCTCAGTAAAAAAATTTTGGTAGTTCTAACTTTTGTAGTATGAATATAATTTTTTAAAAAATTCTATATTTTTTTAGAATCAAATATAAATAAGTGTTAAGATTAAATTAAATAAGAATTAATATGTTAGTTAACGGTTCGAAAAGTCGGGTCGTTACAAATACAAAATAATTCAATAAAATATAATTTGTTACAACACAATCATCTTCAATAATAAATCAAATTGTAGTGTTACAATCAATACAATGAACAAATCAATTTAAAAACTCAAAATAAATTATTAATCATTCATCGGTCTACTTTATATAATTGTACATAATCATATTTTCTATATAAATGGGACTCACGAATTTTATTATCCTAATTTATTACCAATTGTTAATCCCCAATCTAGTTTAATGTAGCAGATTGGGTTGAATAAATTAAGTGTGTCTTTGGATGCAGTGAATACCATAATACAAAGTACACGTCGAAGAGGGAAAAGATTATTATAGATTGATGAAAATCTAGGATTATTTACATTTTTGTACCAAATATTTTATTTTAATTATTCAAAAAGTATACCATGCGTTTTGAACTTTTTACATTTCTATACCGTCAGATTACATTTAATATACAAATTTATATCTGTTCTCCATCAACACTTAATTGAACCTTAAAATGCCTAAATTACCCTTAAAAAGAAAATTCAATATACCGTGTTATAAAGTTCTTCATTTTTATATTATTAGCTTACAATTATCACATAAATCTACACATTTCTCCATCAACACTTAATTCTAACTTTTTTTTTTTTGGTTCTTCATTTCACGCCTGTGTGAACGATGATCTCTTTCATCTCACCTACTGTGTTGTTTGTTCTTTTCATGCTTGCATGTGCTTTCAATTTTCCCTTTCTTTATTTCTTATATGACGTTTCTATTTTATTTTTTTAATAAATTAGAGTTGAGAGCTTAGTATGGGATGCGTGGTATAGGAGGTGCCAACTTAGTTGGGATGTCCTAAATTACATTGATGCTAAATGCTCCCTTGCATCATTTACGTAAAAAGAAACAAAAAATATGTCAATCAATACTAAGATCAGTATAGAAAAGTGACTCAATTTTTAAAATAGTTTATTTAGAAATTTTAACTACTGTTTCATCTAGCAAAATGGAAATTTTGAACCGGAAAACATAATTTAATCTTTAGAATTGGTTGAAATTTCATGGCAAGATTTTTGATGTTAAATATTAGCAGATACCATGAAACTGAAACTTGAAGAAGCTGGCTGCTAATTTTCAGCTAGGTCGCTCTGGTTGTCTGATGTCAACTTTGGTAAAAATATTTTTCTATGTACCTCTTTTAGTGTGTGGCTTTTTTCAATGAGTCAAAATTAACAGGAGTGGTGACGAATGTTTCTTTTAATTGAAATAATAGTTGCAACTTAACTCTATTTGGGTATTATGCTGACTCTATTTTTGCTGTGGATTTGCGGCGTAGTTGCTATCAGAATGTTCCCTAGTGTTTCTGGATTTATTCTTGCGTACCGATTAACATGTTGGCTCATAATATTAGTTCTCGTGGATTTCATATTTTAGCAGGACAACTAAATTGGTGAATAACTTTAAAAATAATAATAAAAAAAAAGGAAAAAACTAGCTTTTACCGCCAAAAGTCAGTAGATAGTAATCCACGGGGTTGACTTCTAATTAGTTTGCAATCACATCTTAGTCAGTGTTCTACAATAGGTTGTATTCTTAAACAATTGGAAAATTAGACATGGAAACGACAGATCGTCTGATGATGAAACGACACTAAACTAAATGAAAACTACATGTCATTTTCTTGGATTTAATAACATGTCGTTTATTAAAAAACTGGAAGACATGTCGTTTTTAATAAGTTGTACGACAATAATGTTCTTGAACTGACAGCAAATTTAGTAAGATGGACATAAATTTTAAATCTATTATCTATGTAACGCATATAATTAAAGGAGACGAATAGGTTTCGCGATGTCGTTTCGTTCAAGTTTTTCAAAACGATTTCGTAATCAATTTATTATTATTGTTACTGGTTTTTCTTTCTTTCTTTCCTTTTTTTTTTTCACAGTGCTTCGTTTGGATGTTTGACGTTGGTCTCCTGCGTCTTCTTCCATTTGTTGAGTCTTCCTCCAAACAACTCCTAGGCCCAATCACAGACTTTTCGTCGCTAGGAGCTAGAAAATGGGTATACTTCAAAAAAAAAATACGAGGGATAACATCTCTAATCTCAATTTTTAAGTATCAATCTATATAGTATATGAGTTATCATTTTTTTATTGATAAGTATTTAAAGTATTATCAGACCAATTGATTACATCTACCAATGAAAACATGACCGTAAGTTGGTACTCAAAAAATTAATATTATAGTTGGTGCTCTTAGTACTACCTGTATTTTAATAGCATGTTTATTTATCAAAGTGGAGAATGGCAGTCAATATCATGTTTATTTGCTTTTTCTTTTTACCACCTATATTAATTATCATTTTGCTTAATCTCATATAATTCTTTTTATTATAAACTTTGTTAAATGAGTAAAAAAAATATAATATCTTTCATTCAATTGCTTGTTTGGTCCCTAATCTTTTTATGATGTTGCGATTTAGTCCCCAATTTTTTATTTTTTGTAGCAAAAAGGTACCTAAACTCTTTAAAACGGTGCAATATGGTTATTATTTACAAATGAAAGTTAAAAATTAGATAGAATAGGTCACGTATATGACATATGTAAGTTGAATCACGTATATGTATTTTTTTTAATTATTCTTAAATAATAAATCATGTATTATTTATTAAGAGTAAAAAGAAATCCAAGTCTCACATTAGAAATACATAACCACGATAACATATATATAAGGGTATTGGGTCACTCTATTTGATAGGTTAACTTTTTAAGATGAAAGTCCAATTCCTAAACAGTCTCAAATTCCTTCTTCCTCTTTCTAACTTTCACATAATTAACGTGCCATTTTTTATTAAATTTTAAAATATCAAGACTATCCTTCTTAACTCTATTGAATATTATTTTAAATATGACTTATCTTTAAAATTAAATGAAAAAATTTAAAATATTAAAAATTATTGTAATCAAAGAAGGGGAAAAAAAAGTGACACCAGTGTTTTAAACTAGTTTTTTTTTTTTTTCCCCCGATAAAGAGTTTTAAACTAGTAATTATTAACATGTACATGTTTTCAAAGGAAACATGTGTAAGGAAAAAAAAATGTCGGATACTATACATTATGTGATTTAGCTATCAAAAATGAGCAAGGCACAACAGATTATTAATTGCCGCGTGAAGCATATGGAAGTGTGGTAGGGCTAATCGATTAAAAAATCCTCCGTTTCAGTGGCTTTCGGTGCCGGCTTCTGAACAATAAAACCGATGTCCGAACCGTTAAGTATTTTTCAATTTAATTTTCGATCAGATTATTATCGGTTTTAATCGATCAGTCATGATCGGTTTTCTACTGGGTTACCTGGTCATCATCAGGTAATCCAATAGAAAACTGATTTTTTGGCTTTATTTTCAGTTTTTTTGGGATAATATTTTTATGTGAACAAACAAATTATTGGTATTGGATAATAAACCATATAAATTATAGCAATCTAACCAAAACCTATAAAATGCAAGTTCAAGCTTCAAATTAAAGTAAGTAAACCTAGTCCTACAACTAGTAACATGTAATGATCAAAATCAATCCAAGAATTAAACCCAATTGCAAGCACAGCCACCAAACACGTAGAGAAATCACAAGTTTCACAATCACACACAAATCACATGAGCTTTAACCTTATCAATTATCATAGTCTCACTCTCACACACAAATCACAATATATCATATCAGTATCTCAACAAAACATAAATCACAATATCCAAACACAAATAAAATCAAGAATTCCAAATCAATTGTATTCATTAGGCGATTATATTGACGCCAAGGGTAAAATTAATATGTTTCTGAGCTCTTTATGCTGAGGCTATTGGTAGAATCAGTTTAGCTCCAAAAATTATTGATCAGGTTCTTTTGCAGCCCTCCCTCTCCTGGATGGATTAATGTCAATAGTGATGATTCAGCTAACGAATCCTCAGGGCTAGCTGGTTGCAGTGGAAGTTTCAGAACTTGTCTGGGATCCGTGAAAGGTTGCTTTGCTCCTCAACTCTGAGTTATGTATGCTTTTAAAACCGAGCTATTATTAACTGTTATAATTACTACTTTTGAATACACTAAAGGCTTTGTTTGGTATAATCTTTGGCTCGAAAGCGATTCTGTGTACAATGTTGTTGATTTATTGAAGACTAAAACTGGGGAAGTTCCTTGGCGCGTCAAAGCTAGATGGAGTACTGCTCTTACATACTTGACCTTTATCAATTTAATGACCTCTCACATCTTATAGTGAAGGATTTCATGTTGCGGCTCATCTAGCTTCTCACGGAGTTCACCTTCGTGAGACAACTAATTAGTGATTACAAAGCCCAAGTTTCTTTCTCTCTAAGATCAGTCATAGCTTAGCTGGGTTCTCTAGCTACTGCTTCATAGACAACCGACCTTAAGCGGTAAAATGTATTATTTTTTCCCACTGGGTTTTGGTTAAAGGATATTTAACGAGTCATATTTGGAGGTGTTAGCTTACAAAATCTTTGGTTTCGGCTTTGATTTTAGGGTTCATCTCCCGGTTTTTGGTAGTTTTAGTTCTTGTTTCACGCCCAAGTGCATGCTATTTTCATCTTCTAGTTTGGTGCTTGGTTGTCTTTTATTTTGCGCGTATCGTGTGTTTTTCTTTTTTCCCACTTTTTATTTTGTTCAATGAGTTTTCTTTTTTATTTTCAGTAAATTCAAGTTGATAATAGTATATTGAATTGAATAGTCAGTTTAAGTGGTGCTAACTTAATTGAGATATCATAGGGAAAATTAGGAAGCAACTGGCCCTAGAAAACGAGAAAAAGAGAAAAGCTGAGAGTGAGTTGGTCAGGATTCCGAGACTGCCTTTGGGTATGTCGTTGGACCTCCGGCCTTAAAAATTGATCACTGGGCTCATATTGTTGTGAGTTTTTTAATGGTGATGACTGTGTTTGGCGGGATGGTTTCATTGGAGCGGATCTGATGTCATTTAAATGATAATTTCCAAACAACTTAGAGGCGTTTTGTGATACTTTTCTTGTCTGGTGGTTGTACTCTTTTTGGGATTTTGTTCTAAATGGTGGTGAGATTCTTGTGGAGGTGGTGGTTCTGGCTCCGAATGCTAATGGTGGTAGTTCGTATATTTCACGTTCTGCTGTTTAAAGGCATCTCGTCAGCTTCACCATTTGTCCCTCAAAGCGTTCCTCCTACTCTAATGGTCTTCTTGTCGGTTGCACTTTCATTAAAGGCTTGTGATAATTATGCTTTAGTCTTTAGTTTTATTTTAATATTTTAATCTAATAAAGGCGTTGATATTTCTGCTATATTATTTTAGTATTTTCATTGTGATAATGGAGGAGGTTTTCCCACTGTTTGAGTTTGTTTTTGGTCCACCAGATTTAGATTTTAACGAGTTAGAAGTTCTGCTAGCTATGAGTCTTAGCATAGATGTTTGTGGCCTTGGTGTTAAATGTTACATGCTCTCAATGGATCGAAAGCTTCTATCCATTATAGTGGTTTCAAAAAAAGCCTTGTGTGTGCTCAAATTGACGTGTCAAGGAATTTTCCTAATATCAGGTCTCATCTTACATTATTTTCCTTGTGCTTCATCATATTTTATTGATGGAACATGTTTTTATCGGGTGCTTTTTATTGTGTACCACAGGGTCATCCCATTATGTTTGATATTTGTAAGATCTTTTAATAGAATGAATTTTACCTTAAAAAAAATTAATGGAGATATCTTAAATCACCTTAATGATAGTTTCACTCTCTCACCTTTCACTTAAAAAAAATATATACATACAAATATATATATATATATATATATATATTAAAAGGGATATGAAGGTAACTAGCCTTTTTTTAAAAAAAATGTTTATTACCATATGGCCAAAATTTTTAAAAAATAGTTAAAAGGCCTTTTTTCTTAAAATGATCAATCAATTTTGTAAATAGTCAATCACCAATTAACCATATTTAGTCAATCACTAATTAACCATATTTAGTTAATCAGCGATTAACCAACACTCAATCAATGATTGTCTCTTGGTCAATCACTGAATTGACCATAAACAAAATCACCAATTTTATGATCAATCAGTGATTAACTATAAATCATTGATTTACTATTAAAAAATTTTAAAAAATAAAAAATATCATTTTTTTCTCAATTCCCTCGATAACCTAACATCCCTTCTCCCTTTTTCTCTCTTCCCTTTCTCTGTTCCTTTCGATGATCGGATCTCAAACTTTGAGAAATCACCAGCTAGCGCCACTGCGGCCACCGTTACCGCCTCCCTGCCGAAGAAGCTTGGCCAGTCGTCAATCGTCATCGCTCGAAGAAACTTTTGCATCTCATCGTTCTCCATGCCTTTCAACGTCATCGATCTCAGTCCGCCAATCACAGGGGGGAGAAAAAGAACCAATGTCGGAGTCAATCTCCTTCACGCTAGCCTGAAGCAATGCTGGAACTGAATCGCCAACGGAGTACGATCGCGTTGCCAATGAAGTTGCAGTGCTAGCCTCCTCCAGCACTGGTGTCGGATTTCACAGAGAAAGAAGACAGAGAAAGAGTTTGAGAGAGGGGGATCTGAAGATTGATTGATCAAAATATGTTTATTAGGCTATTTAACTAAATAAATTAACGTTAGACGATCTATTAGATTAGGTGATTACTATAAGTTACTCAGTATAATTACTTGTGTGTTTATATATATATTTGTTGCTTATTATAGATAAGATCATAATTCATCATAATAAGAACTGGAGACCGTTATTAGGGTAAAGTAAAAGAAAAATCATCATACGATCCGCGTATTTTTATTTTGAGAAATTACCCAAACACTATGCATTTAGCCCATATATATTTTTGTCTCTTTTATTATACGATTCCGTAAATTTGTGGTTCTAAAATTGGTCACGTAATATCTCCTAATGACTATCCTTCTTAATATTTTTCGAATATTATTTTAATTATATGACTTGACCTAAAAATTAAATGAAAAAGTCTTAAAATGATTAAAAAAAATTTAATAACAAGTATTTCTATTATTTTGAGGTTTTGTTTTGTTTTTTCTCAAGTTTTAAGATTTATTTAAATTTGATATGTTAGTTTGATTAATGTTATAAATCATATTTTATACAGCTTGAGAAGGATTATCTTTATATTTCAAAATCAAGTATATTTTATTTCCCCAAAATTAAAATTAAAATTAAGGCGAGAAGATTTGGAGAAACAAAAAAAAATCCTTCTTCTATTTTCATTTGGGATTAAAGGAGATTCCAACTGAGACAAAATCTTTTTCTTAAAAACAACATGACAACTATTGAAACAAACAAAAACAAAAACAAAAACAAAAACAAAAAAACAAAAAAACAAAAGCCTAGTTTGGTATTATTTTCAAACTATTTTTCACATTTTCTGATAAAAATTTTTGGAAATGATTCCAAAATAATCTTTGTTTTGCACTAAATTAGAAAACAAAAATGAAAACAAATGATATTTTCATATTTTGTTAACAATGATAAAATCAAATAAAATTGCTTTTCCATTTAAGTTTTCATTTTTTAAAACTTAAACATCTAATAAATATTTTAGAAACAAACTCAAACAAAAATTTATCTTTTCTTATAATCAAACAAATCGTTTTAGAAAAACAATCAAACACAATTGCAAAAGATTATCGTAACACATTACTAAAATATTCTTTTTTTTTTTAAATAAATTATTAAAACATTCTATTTACATACTATATTCAAAATAAAATCATTATCAAAATGGTCTCAAAGGGGCAAATTCTCTCCTGACTACAATGTACAATTCTTCTAATAGGGAAGAAGCAGCTCTATAAAAGAGACATGTAATACTTTAAACAACATTCAATAACCATTCAAGGAGGAAAAGGGAAAATACAATTTATGATCACCAGTATTTTAGACATGTGTGAGGAAAAAAAATACAATTATGATCACCAGTATTTTAGACATGTGTGAGGTAATATTTTCATTATATTACTTCATGATGTGATATAGCTACCAAAAATGAGCAATGCGATACAGACAAGCACGTACGCGGAATGCGGTGTAGTAGTCCACTAATAAATTAAAAAGATAAGAAAGTTGCTTCATTTACTGACTTGCGTGGCCGACAACTTTAAGTGGGTTGGTACTCAATGTGGAAAACAAGTTGTCATTTTGTTTTGTTTTGTTTTGTTTTTTTTTCTTTTAGAATCTTATCATATTTTGAAACAAAATATATAATTTAAAGTTTAAAGTTTAAAATAAAATTTATCATTTGTAAAATCTTATTAAATTTTTTTTTTTACCAAAGTTTCTAAAATTGATTGTAAAATTGGTCACGTAATATCTCTTAATGACTATCCTTATTATTTTTGACAATATATGACTCGGCTTAAAAATTAAATGAAAAAGTTTTAAAACAATAAAAAAAATTAATAACAAGTATTTCTATTATTTTGAGGGTCTTTTTCTCAAGTTTTAAGATTTATTTAAATTTGATATGTTAGTTTGATTAATGTTATAAATCATATTTTATACGGCTTGAGAAGGATTTTCTTTATATTTCAAAATCAAGTATATTTTATTTCCTTAATATTAAAATAAAAATTAGGGCGAGAGGATTTGGAGAGGCAAAAAAATTCCTTCTTCTTTTTTCATTTGGGAATAAGGGAGATTCCAACTGAGACAAAATCTTTTTCTTAAAAACAACAAAACATCAATAGAAAACAAAAAAACGAAAAAAACGAAACAAAACAAAAACAAAAACAAAGAAAAAAAGCCTCGTTTGGTATTATTCTCAAACTATTTTTCACGTTTTCTGATAAAAATATTCTGAAATGATTCCAAAATAATCTTTATTATGCACTAAATTAGGAAACAAAAATGAAAACAAATTATATTTTAATATTTTGTTAAGAAACGATAAAATCAAATAAAATTGCTTTTCCATTTCAGTTTTCATTTTTTTAAACTTAAACATCTAATAAATATTTAGAAACATACTCAAACAAAAATTTATCTTTTCTTATAATCAAACGAATCTCTTTAGAAAAAAAATCAAATATAATTTCAAAGATCATCGTAACATATTATTAAAACATTCTTTTTTTGAATAAATTATTAAAATATTCTCATTTATATATTATATTCAAAACAAAATCATTATCAAAATACTCTCAAACGGCCAATTCTCTTGTGACTACAAAGTACCTTTTGCCTATGCTAATAGAGAAGAAGCAGATCTATGAAAGAGACATGTAAATGTAATAGTTTAAATAACATTCAATAACCATTCAAGGGGGAAAAGGGGGAAAAATAATTATGTTCACAAGTGTTTTAAACACGTATAAGGAAAAACAAAATATAATTAAATCATTTTTTTAATTAAAAAAAGATGTGAAAGTGATACTATCATTTTTAGATTTTTTAACATCACATGCATGAATATTTTTTTAAATATGACAGAGATATTTTATACTAGTTTTTCTTAGTCGTCCATGCGAGGTTTATCGTGACATCACCAACCCAAACATCAATAGCCGAAATTAGAGTGTGGACCTGAAAAACAAATAGTGGGACTTGAACTCAAATAAATAAAGGGGAGATGCCTAATAAAGATCAAAGTCTTTTCGTCACCCCATCTATATCTGTGTATAAGAAAATAATGATATTTCTATTATTATTATTTATGATAGGAAAGGCCAAAAAAAATAATTTTTATTAAAGAAAAGTATTTAAATGATATAAATGTAAAGATGATTATACCAACGTAACATGAAAAATAAATACTAAACCAATATAATATAAAATATATTAAAGTTAACTAAATTTATATTATATTGATTAATAATGAAAATTTTATATTAAATTAATTAATAGATTAAAAGAATAATTATTTAGATAATTTTTTCATTATATTACTCCATGATGTGATATAGTCACCAAGAATGAGCAAAGCGGTACAGACAAGCGCGGAGGTGTTGTGGTCCCAACAATAAATTAGTAAGACAAGAAAGTTGCTTCATTTACTGACTTCCGTGGCCGACAACTTTGAGTGGGGTGGTACTCGGTGTGGAAAACAAGTTAGTCATTTTTTGTCATTTAATACACCCTGCTCAACGGCTATCCTGGCCAACCGCGAAACCCAAACCCGACCTCCGACCCGTTGACCCTGTGCCTTATAGACCGCACAACCAACAAAATCCCAACACTAGTTCACCATTAGGTCCAAAATATTCTCTCGTTCATTCTCAGTTCTCATAACACCAATAATTCATCAGTTCCGACTTCCTTCGAGCTATGGCCGAAGCTCTAGTTTCCGCAGTCCTAGAGCAGTTGATTTCGTTCTCTGGTCAACAGCTACAGCATGAATGGAGTCTGATCAGCGGCATTGAGGGAAAAGTTGAAAGGCTCACCAGCAATCTTGAAGCTATTCAAGCCGGGCTTGTGGATGCTGAGAAGAGGCAGATCAAGGATGCCAGTGTGAGAAACTGGTTGTGGAGGCTCAAAGAAGTGTCCTTCCAGATCGATGCTGTGTTGGATGAGTGGAACACTGCCATTCTCCGGGCTGATATTCTTAAAAAGGAACATCCTTTTAGGAAGGTATGCTTCTCTGGACAATCCTCTTGTTTTCATGATCCTCATCAAGTCAATTCAGTCGGTCTGCGTCGTAGAATAGCTCGCAAGATCGAAGACTTAAATCAAAAGCTGGATCGTATCTCATCTGACAAAGATAGATTCAGCTTTATCACCACTGAGAATAATAGATTCACTACAATTGAACATCAACGACCAAAAACGACCTCATTCGACATTAATATAGCTGATGTGCTTGGTCGAGAGGCGGAAAAGAAAAATTTAATCACGAAGTTGCTCAGTGAGAGTAGCGAAATTGCCGAGAGAGGGCACGAGATCATTCCTCTTGTAGGAGCTGGGGGAATTGGTAAAACCACTCTAGCCCAACTAGTGTACAATGATGAGACAGTTAGTGCTCATTTTGACTTGAAAATTTGGGTGTGTGTGTCAGACCCTTTTGATGAGACAACAATTGCAAGAGTAATTGTTGAAGCTCTTAAAACCCATGATTCGCATAGTTTGGTTGGATTTCAAACCTTACTAGAGCGTATTCATGAGTCAATTAGAGGGAATAAGTTTATTCTTGTTCTAGATGATGTATGGGCTGAAGAAGATAGGAAGTGGAAACAACTAGAGAACTCTCTCAGAAACGGTGCTGTAGGAAGTAAAATATTGGTGACAACAAGAAAAGAGAAAGTTGCTATCATGATGGGTGCCAAAAATAGCATGATTAGCATTGAACATTTGTCCGGAGAGGTTTGTTGGTCCATCTTTAGTCAGATTGCATTCTTAGAGAACGAAAAGAGTGACGAATTAGTTGAAATTGGAGGGAAAATTGCGCAGAGGTCCAAGGGCTTACCTCTTGTTGCAAAAACATTAGGAAGTCTTATGCGTTTTAAAAAGTACACTAAAGAAGAATGGGAGAGAGTGTTGCATAGTGAATTATGGCAACTACAGGAGATAGAGAATGAAGTTTTCGTTCCACTCTTGTTGAGCTATTATGATTTGCCTCCCCTCGAAAAACGTTGTTTCTTATACACTTCATTTTTTCCAAAAGATCATGTGATTAATAGAGACCATTTGATTCAATTGTGGTCAGCAGAGGGTTATTTAAATATAAAAAAAGACTACAAGAGAAAGGGCATAGAATGCTTTGAGAATTTAGCAATGCGGTCTCTTTTTCAAGATTTTGAAAAAGACGGGGAAGGAGACATGGTAAGGTGTAAGATGCATGATATAGTTCATGATTTTCTCTTGTTTCTCTCGAAAAATGACTGGCTGAATAAATTGTTAAAATTAGAAGAGGAGAATATAAGTCTAGTAGAAGAGAAGGCATTTCATTGTACGCTAGTTATAGAATCTGGGGCGAAAATTCCTCCCACAATTTATAGGAAAAATTTTTTACGAACACTCTCAGTTAGGGGCTTGGGCAACAAAAGTGACGTCATTAGTTGGGATATGTTGTTGAAGCAAACATGCCTTAGGACTTTGGATTTGTATGATTGTAATATTACAAAATTACCAAAGGGCATCGAGGAATGGGTACACCTAAGGTATCTCAGTTTATCTCGGACGGGATATGTTGATATCGAATTGCCAGAGAGTATGTGCAATTTATTCAATTTGCAAACGCTAATATTGAAGTGCTCTGTGCGTGAGCTTCCAAAAGGGATCCACAAACTTGTCAACTTAAGGCATTTGTATCTAAAGGATGCAATTTGTCTTCCAAAAGGTTTGGGAGAATTAACTTACTTGGAGACATTAAATCAAATTTGGGTTGCTACAGAAGACAGTGGGATATTCAAGAAGAGGCACATGAAGCTTGAAGATTTGAACAAGTTGAATCATCTTAAAGGGAGTCTTTCTATTCATGGGATTGGAGGTGTAAAAGATGTGGGTGAAGCTGATAGAGCACAACTCAAGAGAAAAGAAGGCCTTGTTGAGTTGAAGTTGTATTTTTATGGTGATTCCTCAGAATTAAGAAGTCGTAATTCCACATTGTTACTTGAAGGCCTACAGCCGCATCCAAACTTGAAGCATTTAGTTCTTGAGTCTTACTTTGGGACAACATTGTTTCCTGGTTGGATGACTTCATTAATTCATTTGAAAAGTCTTGAGCTCAAATACTACCCTAATTGTGAAAGTTTAGGACCTTTTGGAAAATTGCCCTCCCTTGAATCGCTCACGATTTGGGATGTGAAGAAAGTGAAAAAGGTTGGGGTTGAGTTTCTGGGAATAGGAGCAGACAGCGACCCAACGAAGATGGAAAATTGCTCGTCATCCACATCATTCCCAAAATTGAAACATCTTGAATTTTATTACTTGCCTAATTGGGAAGAATGGGAATCCTGCACAAGCTCGGAAAATGAAGACCGTATTTCTTTAACAACTATAATGCCATCCCTTATTTCCTTGAAAATCGATAATTGTGAGAAGCTAAAAGCTCCGCTTCCAGACTTCCTACGAAGGACACCTCTTCAGAATCTAACCATCAATGATTGTCCAAATCTCGAGCGACTCCGCCAACAAGGAATGGGAACAGAGGAGTTAGTGAAGATTCTCACCTCCCCAACATCGCAACACGCGACTGATACAAAAGGGGAAACTCACACTTCCGCTGTTCCCCAAGTGTTGCGGAGTTATGATTCTGATATTTCACCAGCCGAAGATGATGATGAGAATCTCGAGCACAGAACTTTACATCGCTGACTTCACCGGTAACTTCTCCCCCTTTTGTTGTACATTGCTTTACTTTTGCAACTAATTTATTATTATTATTATTATTTTTTGGAATATTTGTTAGTGCTTTCTAATATATTTGTATACGTTTCTCTCTATTTAGTCAACATAATTCGATTAATGAGCAAGCTCAAGAAAACAGAGCACTCTAGAGCTAACTTTACTGGTAATTTCTCATCTTCTTGCTATTTGATTCTGTTTTGGCTTTTTCGTTTTATATTACCATCAAGTATCATTTTTCTGATGAAGACGTCTGTATAATAATTAAAATTTTCTTATTAAAGCTTTTTGTCTCTCTATTTGGAGACCATCTGCAGTATTTTCATTAATGACCAAACACAAGGAACCAGAGCACCACCTGCAGTATATTTGTATATATATCTCTGGTAACTTCTTCTCTTATTAATTATGGTTAGTTTTACATTTCCACTTTGAGCTGTAACATTTTCAATAAAAATGGAAGCTTATTCATCACCTATGATCTATAACCATACTGAGTAATCCTGATCATCTTAATTCCATTTCCTTCACTTTTCTTCTTATAAGCTATAGCACAACGTCTGTCAGCTTTGTCAAAGAAATCGCCGAGTATATGTATGAAAAAATGGTTCTCATCATTATCTTTTCTCTTATTTTGTTATTTTAAATGCTTTTGTTTCAAATCTATGCTAACTGATCATTTGCAATTTCAGATTGTCAAATTGAATATATTTCATGTCCAAATCTCCGAATCAGAGCATATTGCTTGGTCTGGACTTCCGAATTGAAATGAAAATTTTATTGTGGTGTAGGTAATATATGTTCCTATGTGTATAATAATCTGTTATGAGGTTGAACAAGTACTCTTATTATTTGGCAAATGATTCGTTTATTGTTGTTTACTAGGATCTTATTATCACTGTTGTGCCTAGCTCCGAGGCACATAGCTGTTTGAGGAAATGTGTCATATCAGTGCTCTTATGATTCAACAATGGCTTGAATCTCCTTTGCTACCTGGCGCTTATGAATATTTTGGCTCGTTAAATGCCTTCTTCTCCAATCTGGATTCTTCCATTTGATCAACTCTTAACTTCTCCATGAAAATGCAGTAGAAAGATTATGCCCCATCTCATATTTAAGTGGTTACGGGTAATTGATTCAATTTTCTGTTGTGAAACCATTATCAATAAATTTTTTGTAATTACACCCTAAGAACATTCCTTGATTTCCTTTTTCTTTCGGCGGTTATGTTTTTGCAGCCTGAACAGTTGGCAAGAAAGTATTAATAGACCTCCACTAATGAGCTGCAATATCATGTGCATTAGTTTAACTGGTATGTTTTCTTCTTGAATGATTGTAATTTATTGCAATATTTTCTTACTTGCCTTGTATATTTTATATAATTTGGCCAACACAAAATTAGAAGTGGACCCGGACATTTTTAGCTCTTGAAAATTTATGTGGGCAGTACAGCTTTCAGTGTTCAATATTCTTCACAATGTTTTTGCTTGCAGGATCTTCTATAAGACTGTTCTTGATGATTGTTTTGGAGCGCCTTCCTAGATGATGAAAATTTTGATTCGAGATGTTCATTTTGAATTTATTAATCTCAAGTTCTGTGAGGATGTTGACGAAGACATGGAAAATCATTCCTGATCATAGAGCTCTTGTGGTATAGTATTACTATTGTCTACTTAAGTAAAACAATTAACATGGAATGATTTCTAGTCTATTATCGATAACTCACACTTGCCTGTGCAGTAAGCACCTGTGACATGATGTTTTTCCTTTTTCCTTTGTACGTTTCATCTTTATTTGTAGTTTCTGCTTTCTTTCTTTCTTTCTTTTTTTTTTTTTGCATGGAGTTGTACAATTTTTGTTATGAGTTTTGTCCATTTTGTCGCATAACGGTTTTACCAAATGATCCAAATCATCTTAATGTCAAGTCTTCCATTTCCTTTGCCTTTCTTCCTATAGGCTATAGTATAACGTCTTTCAGCTTTGTTAAAAAAATTGCGAGTGTTTATATGAAAAAAAGGTTCTCATCATCATCATTTTACTTATTTATTTACTTTAAATGCTTTTAGTTCAAATCTTTCTATTGCTAAGTGATTTATTTGTCTTGCTTGGTCTGGACATCCGAATTGAAATGTAAATTTTATTGTGGTAGGCTAATATATGTCCCTATTTGTATAATAATCTCTTCTAAGGTTGAACAAGTACTCTTATCATTGTTGTTTTCTATACTTATATCTTATTTTACTGTCACCGCTGTGCCTAGCTCTGAGGCATGAAGCTGTTAAAGCTGTTTAATGAGGCTGTTATGGAAATGTGTCATATCAAGTGCTTTTATGACTCAACAATGGCTTGAAGCTCCTTCGCTACCTGACGCTTATGAATATTTTGGCTTGTTAAAAGTCTTCTCCTCCAATCTGGATTCTTCCCTTTGGTCAACGCTATCTGCTCCATGAAAGTGCTTAAGAAGGATTCTGCCCTATCTCATATTCAAGTGGTTATGGGTAACTGAGTCAATTTTCAGTTATGAAAGCATAATAATATATATATATATATATTTAATAATTATACCTTAAAATTCATTGATTTCTCTTTTTCTTTCCATGTTTATGTTTTTGCAGCAAGTTGGCAAGAAATGTTGAAAGATGTTCCCCATGAGCTGCAATGTCATGCGCATTGGTTCATGTAAACGGTATACGTCCTTTATTCTTTTCCTTTCTACTTCAAGTTCAAACTGAGCTGTCTTACTACTATTTTGACCATTAATACTATCAATTCTGTTATTAGGGGAAATTTAACCTGGCAGTTGTTAGCTCTCAAAACCGTTTATGAGGAGTAGCTTTCAGTGCTTAAAAATTTTCATAATGTCTCGGTACTTAAAAGTTTTGCTTCGTGACGTTGTGTTTGTATTCTTTATCCATAGGTACTGCGATGATCTTGATGAAGACATGGAAAATCATCCCTGACGAACCTCTTGGTGCTTCTTTTATCTTCTTCTTTTTTTTTTTTTTTTTTTCAGGTTTTAGTTCTTGTTCCAAACTAAGTGCGCAACCATGAAGGAAAATTCCACTTGATGAGGGAGGGATTTGGTATCAAGGAATTCCACTTGAAGAGGTTATATTATGTATTCTTCTTATTCTGTAATCAGTCATCCTATGACAACCAAAAGAAGTTTGAATGTTGCATGCTATAAATCCGTTATGTAGTGAACGATATGTGTACGAAAATTTAAGTTTGTATACTTGGAAAAATTTTGAGTAAGTTGTAGAAAAAGATTTTGATGAGTTATTGATGCAATTATTAGTTTCGAAAGCATCATTATTCTGTAACTTGGATGACCGTTTGTAGGTGCTTACTGCATTGTCCTTTTTAAGAGCATTTCATAGCTTTGATGTCTTGGCAACGTCTCTGAACAGCTAACGGAAAAGTAATAGAAGGTCTTTAACTTGCGCTGCTATATATGCGATTTGGACTGTGTAAATTGGTAATTGTACAATATTTTTCTGGCCTTGTAATATGTATAATTCGCCAAATTCTGGACTGGCTTGAAACTATCTTCTTTAATTTAAAATAAGTTTGTATTTTCAGAGACAATCTTGGGAACACAACAAAGCACAATCTCAGGACTGTTCGTCTGACAGGTCTTGCAACAAAGGTTTGTCTAGTGAATTATTGTGCTGTAAGTTCATAATCACTCTTTTTTCTTCATTTCTTCAATAGTTCTGATATGTTTGTCCATGTTACTTGTATCTCCACTAGTTTGCAAGCTCAAGAACAGGCATACTATGACGCTGGCTTCATCAAAATGGTTTTTGTGAATCTCTGATCACTTGGGAATTTACAACATCATTTTTTGGGTAAGGGAAAATTTTATGTCGGACATTCTTTAGCTCAATAAGTCTACCTACATGTAGTTTTAGTCATGAAATTGTCTGCACTCGCATTGTTGTCTTCAATATTTTTATCTTTTCAGCTGATATTAAATTTTTTCTTCATTGAATTCTAATGTTAAATAATCACCGGAAAATTGTTCAGGTACATTGACATCCTCCCTTTCCTGGTTGGATAAAAATTACTGATGGTGCAGCTAATGGATATCCAGGCCAGCTAGGTGCGGGGGATGTTTAGAACCTATCGAGGGTTCAACAAAGGTTGTTTGCTCGTCCTCTTGGAATTTTGTTCGCATTTGAAGTGGAACTCTTAGTTGTCATTGCTGCATTGGATTATGCTAAAGGATTCAGTCGGATAACCTTTGGTTCGAAAGTGACTCAGCTAATGTTGTGGATTTGTTGAAGAATAAAAATGTGGAGATTCCTTGAGCTACAAAGCTAGATGGAGTATTGCTCTGAATTACTTGCCATCTATTAATTACTTGCATGGTCTCTCACATTTTCCGCAAAGGTAATCATGTTGCGGATCATCTGGCAGAGGGTTCTCACCTTGACGCGGCCACACGATGGTTTCGAGCCCGAGCTTCTGCCTTCCTTGGATCAATCAATTCAGCAGGGCTTCCCAATTATCATTTCATTGACAACTGACCTTAGTGGTAGATATGCACTCTTTTTTCCCTCTAGCATTTTTCCCATTGGGTTTTGGT
>CM046368.1:8337641-8413894 GCA_025413025.1 Ficus hispida | reverse complement strand
AAAATTTACATTTCAATTCGGATGTCCAGACCAAGCAAGACAAATAAATCACTTAGCAATAGAAAGATTTGAACTAAAAGCATTTAAAATAAATAAATAAGTAAAATGATGATGATGAGAACCTTTTTTTCATATAGATACTCGCGATTTTTTTAACAAAGCTGAAAGACGTTATACTATAGCCTATAGGAAGAAAGGCAAAGGAAATGGAAGACTTGACATTAAGATGATTTGGATCATTTGGGAAAACCGTTATGCGACAAAATGGACAAAACTCATAACAAAAATTGTACGACTCCATGCAAAAAAAAAAAAAAAAAAAAGAAAGAAAAAAAAAGAAAGAAAGAAAGCGAAACTACAAATAAAATGAAACGTACAAAGGAAAAAGGAAAAACATCATGTCACAGGTGCTTACTGCAGGCAAGTGTGAGTTATCGATAATAGACTAGAAATCATTCTATGGTAATTGTTTTACTTAAGTAGACAATGTAATACTATACCACAAGAGCTCTATGATCAGGAATGATTTTCCATGTCTTCGTCAACATCCTCACAGAACTTGAGATTAATAAATTCAAAATGAACATCTCGAATCAAAATTTTCATCATCTAGGAAGGCGCTCCAAAACAATCATCAAGAACAGTCTTATAGAAGATCCTGCAAGCAAAAACATTGTGAAGAATATTGAACACTGAAGCTGTACTGCCCACATAATTTTCAAGAGCTAAAAATGTCCGGGTCCACTTCTAATTTTGTGTTGGCCAAATTATATAAAATATACAAGGCAAGTAAGAAAATATTGCAATAAATTACAATCATTCAAGAAGAAAACATACCAGTTAAACTAATGCACATGATATTGCAGCTCATTAGTGGAGGTCTATTAATACTTTCTTGCCAACTGTTCAGGCCGCAAAAACATAACCGCCGAAAGAAAAAGGAAATCAAGGGATTTTCTTAGGGTGTAATTACAAAAAACTTATATGATAATGGTTTCACAACAGAAAATTGAATCAATTACCCGTAACCACTTAAATATGAGATGGGGGCATAATCTTTCTACTGCACTTTTCATGGAGAAGTTAAGAGTTGATCAAATGGAAGAATCCAGATTGGAGAAGAAGGCATTTAACGAGCCAAAATATTCGTAAGCGCCATGTAGCAAAGGAGATTCAAGCCATTGTTGAATCATAAGAGCACTGATATGACACATTTCCTCAAACAGCTACACTACTCAGAGCTAGGCACCACAGTGATAATAAGATCCTAGTAAACAACAATAAACGAATCATTTGGCAAATAATAAGAGTACTTGTTCAACCTCATAACAGATTATTATACACGTAGGAACATATATTACCTGCACCACAATAAAATTTTCATTTCAATTCGGAAGTCCAGACCAAGCAATATGCTCTGATTCGGTGATTTGGACATGAAATATATTCAATTTGGCAATCTGAAATTGCAAATAAATCAGTTAGCAATACATAGATTTGAAACAAAAGCATTTAAAATAACAAAATAAGAGAAAAGATAATGATGAGAACCATTTTTCATACATATACTCGGCGATTTCTTTGACAAAGCTGACAGATGTTGTGCTATAGCCTATAGGAAGAAAAGTGAAGGAAATGGAATTAAGATGATTAGGATTACTCAGTATGGTTATAGATCATAGGTGATGAATAAGCTTCCATTTTTATTGAAAATGTTACAGCTCAAAGTGGAACTGTAAGACTAACCATAATTAATAAGAGAAGAAGTTACCAGAGATATATATTCAAAAATACTGCAGGTGGTGCTATGTTTCCTTGTGTTTGGTCATTAATGGAAATACTGCAGATGGTCTCCAAATAAAGAGAGAAAAAGCTTTAATAAGAAAGTTTTAATTATTATATAGACGTCTTCATCAGAAAAATGATACTTGATGGTAATATAAAACAAAAACCAAAACAGAATCAAATAGCAAGAAGATGAGAAATTACCAGTAAAGTTAGCTCTAGAGTGCTCTGTTTTCTTGAGCTTGCTCATTAATCGAATTATGTTGTCTAAATAGAGAGAAACGTATACAAATATATTAGAAAGCAGTAACAAATATTCCAAAAAATAATAATAATGATAATAAATTAGTTGCAAAAGTACAGCAATGTACAACAAAAGGGGGAGAAGTTACCGGTGAAGTCAGCGATGTAATGTTCTGTGCTCGAGATTCTCATCATTATCTTCGGCTGGTGAAATATCAGAATCATAACTCCGCAGCACTTGGAGAACAGCGGAAGTGTGAGTTTCCCCTTTTGTATCAGTCGCATGTTGCGATGTTGGGGAGGTGAGAATCTTCACTAACCCTCTGTTCCCATTCCTTGTTTGCGGAGTCGCTCGAGATTTGGACAATTATTGATGGTTAGATTTTGAAGAGGTGTCCTTCGCAGGAAGTCTGGAAGCGGTGCTTTTAGCTTCTCACAGTGATCGATTTCCAAGGAAACAAGGGATGGCATTATAGTTGTTAAAGAAATACGGTCTTCATTTCCCGAGCTTGTGCAGGATTCCCATTCTTCCCAATTACCCAAGTTATAAAATTCAAGATGTTTCAATTTTGGGAATGATGTGGATGATGAGCAATTATCCATTTTCGTTGGGTCGCTGTCTGCTCCTATTCCCAGAAACTCAACCCCCACCTTTTTCACTTTCTCTACATGCCAAATCGTAAGCGATTCAAGGGAGGGCAATTTTCCAAAAGGCCCTAAACTTTCACAATTAGGGCATATAACGAGTGTAAGACTTTTCAAATGAATTAATGAAGTCATCCAACCAGGAAACAATGTTGTCCCGTAGTAAAACCCAATAACTAAATGCTTCAAGTTTGGATGCGGCTGTAGGCCTTCAAGTAACAATGTGGAATTACGACTTTTTAACTCTGAGGAACCACCACCCAAAAAAGACAAGGTCAATTCCACAAGGCCTTCTTTTCTCTTGAGTTGTGCTCTATCAGCTTCACCCACATCTTGTACCAGTCCAATCCCACGAATAGAAAGACTCCCTTTAAGATGATTCAACTTGTTCAAATCTTCAAGCTTCATGTGCCTCTTCTTGAATATCCCTCTGTCTTTCAGTGCAACTTCAAATTGATTTAATGTCTCCAAGCAAGTTAATTCTCTCAAACATTTTGGAACTCGAATTGCATCCTTTAGATACAAATGCCTTAAGTTGACTAGTTTGTGGATCCCCTTTGGAAGCTCACGCACAGAGCACTCCAATTTTAGCGTTTGCAAATTGAATAAATTGCACATACTCTCTGGCAATTTGATAAATCCACTCTGAGATAAACTGAGATACCTTAGGTGTACCAATTCCTCGATGCCCTTTGGTAATCTTGCAAAATTACAATGATGCAAATCCAAAGTCCTAAGGCATGTTAGCTTCAACAACATATCCCAACTAATGACGTTACTTTCATTGCGCAAGCCCCTAACTGAGAGTGTTCGTAGAAAATTTTTCCTGTAAATTGTAGGAGGAATTTTCGCCCCAGATTCTACAACTAGCGTACAATGGAATGCCTTCTCTTCTACTAGACTTATATTCTCCTCCTCTAATTTTAACAATTTATTCAGCCAGTCATTTTCCGAGAGAAACAAGAGAAAATCGTGAACTATATCATGCATCTTACACCTTACCATGTCTCCTTCCTCGTCATTTTCAAAATCTTGAAAAAGAGACCGCATTGCTAAATTCTCAAAGCATTCTATGCCTTTTTTCTTGTCTTTTTTTATATTTAAATAACCCTCTGATGACCACAATTGAATCAAATGGTCTCTATCAATCACATGATCTTTTGGAAAAAATGAAGTGTATAAGAAACAACGTTTTTCGAGGGGAGGCAAATCATAATAGCTCAACAAGAGTGGAACGAAAACTTCATTCTCTATCTCCTGTAGTTGCCATAATTCACTATGCAACACTCTCTCCCATTCTTCTTTAGTGTACTTTTTAAAACGCATAAGACTTCCTAATGTTTTTGCAACAAGAGGTAAGCCCTTGGACCTCTGCACAATTTGCCTTCCAATTTCAACTAATTCATCAGTCTTTTCGTTCTCTAAGAATGCAATCTGACTAAAGATGGACCAACAAACCTCTCCGGACAAATGTTAAATGCTAATCATGCTATTTTTGGCACCCATCATGATAGCAACTTTCTCTTTTCTTGTTGTCACCAATATTTTACTTCCTACAGCACCGTTTCTGAGAGAGTTCTCTAGTTGTTTCCACTTCCTATCTTCTTCAGCCCATACATCATCTAGAACAAGAAGAAACTTTTTCCCTCTAATTGACTCATGAATACGCTCTAGTAAAGTTTGAAATCCAACCAAACCCTGCGAATCAGGGATTTTAAGAGCTTCAACTATCACTCTTGCAATTGTTGTCTCATCAAAAGGGTCTGACACGCACACCCAAATTTTCCAGTCAAAATGAGCAATAACTGTCTCATCATTGTACACTAGTTGGGCTAGAGTGGTTTTACCGATTCCCCCAGCTCCTACAAGAGGAATGATCTCGTGCCTTCTCTCGGCAATTTCGCTACTCTCACTCAGCAACTTCGTGATTAAAATTTTCTTTTCCGCCTCTCTACCAAACACTTCAGCTATATTAATGTCGAATGAAGTCGTTTTCGGTCGTTGATGTTCAGTTGCAGTGAATCTATTATTCTCAGTGGGGCTAAAGTTGAATGTATCTTTGTCAGATGAGATACCATCCAGCTTTTGATTTAAGTCTTTGATCTTGCGAGCTATTCTACAACGCAGACCGACTGAATTGACTTGAAGAGGATTATGAAAACAAGAGGATTGTACAGAGAAGCATACCTTACTAAAAGGATGTTCCTTTTTAAGAATATCAGCCCGGAGAATGGTAGTGTTCCACTCATCCAACACAGCATCGATCTGGAAGGACACTTCTTTGAGGCTCCACAACCAGTTTCTCACACTGGCCTCCGTGATCTGCCTCTTCTCAGCATCCACAAGCACGGCTTGAATAGCTTCAAGTTTGCGGGTGAGCTTTTTAACTTTCCCCTTAATGCCGCTGATCAGACTCCATTCATGCTGTAGCTGTTCACTAGAGAACGAAACCAACTGCTTTAGGACTGCAGAAACCAGAGCATCGGCCATAGCTCGAAGGAAGTCGGAACTGATAAATTATTGGTGTCTTAAGAACTGAGAATGAAAAAGAGAATATTTTGGACCAAATGGTGAACTAGTGCTGGGATTTTGTTGGTTGTGCGGTCTATAAGGCAAGGGGTCAACGGGTCGGAAGTCGGGTTCGGGTTTCACGGTTGGCCAGGATAGCCGTTGAGCAGGGTGTATTAAATGACAAAAAATGACGACTTGTTTCCACATTGAGTGCCAACCCACTTAAAGTTGTCGGCCACGGAAGTCAGTAAATGAAGTAACTTTCTTGTCTTATTAATTTATTGTTGGACCACAGCACCTCATTCCGCGTCCGTGCTTGTCTGTACCAGCTTTGCTCATTTTTTGTGGCTATATCACATCATGGAGTAATATAATGAAAAAATTATCTAAATAATTATTCTTTTAATCTATTAATTAATTTAATATAAAATTTTTATTATTAATCAATATAATATAAATTTAGTTAGCTTTAATATATTTTGTATTATATTAGTTTAGTATTTGTTTTTCATATCACATCACGTTCGTATAATGATCTTTATATTTATATCATTCAAATATTTTTCTTTAATATAATTATTTTTTTGGCCTTTCCTACTATAAATAATAATAATAGAAACATCATTATTTTCCTATGCACAGAGATGAATGGGGTGACAAAAAGACTTGATCTTTATTAGGCATCTCCCTTTTATTTATTTGAGTTCAAATCCCATTATCTCTATTTTAGGTCCCTACTCTAATTCCGATTGTTGATGTTTGGGTTGGTGATGTCACGATAAACCTCGCATTGACAACTAAGAAAAACTAGTATAAAACATCTATCTCTGTCATATCTAAAAAAGTTTTCCTACATGTGATGCTAAAAAACCTAAAAATGATAGTATCACTTTCACATCTTTTTTTTTATTAAAAAAATGATTTAATTATATTTTTTTTTTCCTTACACGTGTTTAAAACACTTGTGATCATAATTTTTTTTCCCCCTTTTCCCCCTTGAATGGTTATTGAATGTTATTTAAACTATTACATTTACATGTCTCTTTCATAGATCTGCTTCTTCTCTATTAGCGTAGGCAAAAGGTACTTTATAGTCACCAGAGAATTGGCCGTTTGAGAGTTCTTCCTGACTACCTAGATTCAGTGCCAAAGAATTTCCCGCCGCTACCATATAGTATTCATCTTTACTTGGTGATAAATAAAGTATCCGTACTTTTTTTGATCTCTCAGAGATTTCATAAAACGGACTTTCTAGAGATCCCCAACGACCAACCCTCGCATGAATTGGCTCCGCGATTTCTTATGGGCACAGGCATCTCAGGTAATTCAGTCCTATGGTTCTTCATTATCTGCATATGGCCTTTTTTTCCTAACTGAAGTTTCTGCCGAACTCTGATTAGAACAAAAAAAAGTAAACATTTTGATAATAATTTTGTTTTGAATATTATATGTAAATGAGAATGTTTTAATAATTTATTCAAAAAAAGAATGTTTTAATAATATGTTACGATAATCTTTGAAATTGTATTTGATTATTTTTTTAAAGAGATTCGTTTGATTATAAGAAAAGATAAATTTTTGTTTGAATATGTTTCTCAATATTTATTAGATGTTTACGTTTAAAAAAATGAAAACTCAAATGGAAAAGCAATTTTATTTGATTTTATCGTTTCTTAACAAAATATGAAAATATAATTTGTTTTCATTTTTGTTTCCTAATTTAGTGCATAATAAAGATTATTTTGGAATCATTTCCGAATATTTTTATCAGAAAACGTGAAAAATAGTTTGAGAATAATACCAAACGAGGCTTTTTTTCTTTGTTTTTGTTTTTGTTTTTGTTTTTGTTTTGTTTCGGTTTTTTTTTTTTTTTTTTTTTTTTTTTTTTTTTTTTGTTTTCTATTGATGTTTTGTTGTTTTTAAGAAAAAGATTTTGTCTCAGTTGGAATCTCCCTTATTCCCAAATGAAAAAAGAAGAAGGAATTTTTTTGCCTCTCCAAATCCTCTCGCCCTAATTTTTATTTTATTGAGGAAATAAAATATACTTGATTTTGAAATATAAAGAAAATCCGTCTCAAGCCGTATAAAATATGATTTATAACATTAATCAAACTAACATATCAAATTTAAATAAATCTTAAAACTTGAAAAAAAAACCCTCAAAATAATAGAAATACTTGTTATTAATTTTTTTTTATTGTTTTAAAACTTTTTCATTTAATTTTTAAGCCGAGTCAAATATTTTCAAAAATAATGAGGAGGATAGTCATTTGGAGATATTACGTGACCAATTTTACAATCAATTTTAGTAACTTTGGTAAAAAAAAAATAAATTATTTAATAAGATTTTACGGATGATAAATTTTATTTTAAACTTTAAACTTTAAATTAAATAATTTGTTTCAAAATATGATAAGATTCTTAAAAAAAAACAAAACAAAACAAAAAACAAAATGACAACTTGTTTTCCACATTGAGTACCAACCCACTTAAAGTTGTCGGCCACGGAAGTCAGTAAATGAAGCAACTTCCTTATCTTTTTAATTTATTACTAGTTTGAATATGTGCGTTGCACATGTTAAGTCATGATGAAAATTTTCATAACGTTTAATACGAAGAAATAAATAATTTCATGTTACCATGGAATGAAAATTTTCATAACGTTTAATATGAAAAATAAATAATTTCATGTTACCATAGAATGATGTCACTTTGAGGTGTGCTCCAATTATGATTGGCTTTTTAGGCAACAGATTTGATATCATGTTGCATTCCTTCTCAACAAAGTTGTCCCACATAGTTAGCATGGCTGTTTCAAATCTGAAATTTTAAAGTTAATAAGATATATATACGTGTAGATGAACAATGTATATATGCGATGTGGTAATGATCTAAAATAAACCTCTGGTTTATGAAAAATATTTCTTGTATAGTTGATTCACCATCGTCAAAATTGTTTTGAATTTGTCTTTTTTGACGCATGTCTATGACCACAGCATGGATGCCTAAGACAAGTAGTTTAAATGATTTCATACGATATATACATGAAAATTCTAAATAAACTTGGACTTTATGAATTATAATGAAAGAAAAAGATTTTCTAAGTTGGAGAAAATACTGATTTCTGAATTTTTGTGATCCATGTGATCTTGAAGTTTGTCAAAAGGTACAAACTTATATGTTGAAAAGAGAATTCCAGTATGAGTTTCCTCAACTTCTTCTATTCTTGTTCTTCCATTGATAGTCCGCTGAACATCACCAGCAATTGCTCTATACTCAGATTTGGTAGACTTTACTTGTGCATTTGACACTAAATATGTTTTGGATAATTGAAACTTGTCTTGAAAAGCTTGAATATCTTGTGCATAGATTGTTGCTTGTACTTTGTTACCCTGCTTCATGACCAAGTCGTAATTTCTAATTAAAAAAAGTGGATTGAATATTTTTTTAATTTCGTACTTTTTGTATGAAGATGAGTAGCATAATGAATTATAAAGGTGATCTAAAGACCAATATTAGAGATATATAACAAAAAGAGAATGAATTTGAAGAAAATTTACCTTTGGATCAATAAGTAGCATGTTTTGATACTTGGTAGGGCTATGCATTGCAATTCTTGGAATAGATTTTTCAGCTACTATAACTTTGACAGTCCAATTTGTTTGGCTAGGGGTAATCTCTGATATCAGTTTAAATTTTTCAGCCATGGTGTGATCTCTGTAGGCATAACAGAATACTAATTAGAATAATCACAACACAAATATTTTCAATGAAAGTATTATTGTTACAGTTTAGTTTTTCAAAGTTTTAGAGAAAAATTAAGTGGAAAACATAGTATACATTTTATTTGAATTTTATGGTTGGTTAAGTTAGCAACATTACTTAAACTTCGAAAAAACTTAAAATAAGGATTAATTCTGAGTATATCAATGATCTTTTGGAGGACTGATGGAGCTAATTTGCTTGAAACTTTTAAATGATTCTCTAATTCATGTTCAGTATCATAAAAATACAATTGCAAGTAAGAAGGACAACTATCTAATGGAAGCAACTCATTTATGTAATGATAAACTTGTCCTTGAATCCTAAAGGTGTATACACCTTTGTTTCTTTTGCATAAATCCTTGTCATATTTGACACCAAAAGATGTAAAAGCAAAATTCGAATTGTAAGTTCCAATGTATGTTTTGAATTATAATGATTCAGCTGATTTTGACGTAAACAGCTCATACATTTTCTCAGGTGGCTCATTTATTTTTAATCTAATTTCCCCATTTGCACAACAAAAGGTGTTAGTTTCATTTGAAAATTTCTTTGCTCCACAATAAGTACATATTGTTGGCAATGGTAAAATATAAGCATCTATTGGTATATTTTCCAAGTCGAATGTTGTACTGCGTCGGTCACATTTGGTCAAGTTTGTCTCTAAAATGATTGTCCCTGTAAGTTTTAGATCACTACTTAAGAATTCTAATTCATTATTTTGATCATTAAACCCTACTAAAACTTTACAATAGCAATTAAAGAACAACAAAAAATAATAAGTTAAATGGAAAAATTGTTCTGCTAGAGAATTGAAAACTGCTTACCTTTCTTATTAGTGACCTCATATTCATTCTCATCATGTGCTTCAGAAGTATTCGATCCACTTCCGATAACATTTTGTTGATCTGCAACTTGCAGGAAATCACACTTTTATTTACAGAAAGGGAAAAATGTATAATTAGTATACATTTTATTGAAAATGAAAGACTAAATTCTCGTTTGTCAATTTTGTAGTATAGAAAAAGGTTATGTTATTGTTTTTTATGGGAAAAAAACAATCAAAGCACATATATGTACCTTCTTCATTTCCAAGAGCTTCATGTATAAGTACATCTTCAGGCGTAATTTGTAAACATTTTGCATTGGTTTTCTTTCGAATTCGATTACTTTCATTCACTCTTTTCTTTGCAGACATTGGTTTCGAAATTCCCTATTTTCCTCATTCAAATCTCCACGACGTTTATTTGTTGAATCTTTACTGCCTTGATTTACTCTATTTGGCTCCGGAACATCAGTTGCTATGAAGTTCTCATCCATCGTATATTCAATTACACTATACAAAAATTAAAATATTGCAATAAGAAAAAAATGATGGGAAAAAGAAAACTAAAAATGTTTTGAAAACATGATAATGAAGTAATGTTTTATAATACTTGACAAAAGACATTACTTTGTAGAAGAAAATACTTGAAATTTTGAGACTCTTCTGTCCATTTTTTGTGAAAAGTTATCACCTTTTCTTTCAAAGTTTTCATTCTCGATTTCATAAAAAAAACAAAAAAAAATTGAAGATTTTTAAAAACTTTAGACAGCATTGTCCCTTTTGAATTCCCCTATATGGGTCTCGTGGGAACCGTTGTGACAAATTAAAGAAAAAATAAAAAGAAAATTCTAAAAAAAAGGAAGAAAATTAGTGTTTTTCTTCAAAAATTTCTCTTTTACTTATTGATGTCCCGGAGCACAAAAAAATAAATAAATAACTAAAAAATGAAACGTATATAAAAAAAAATCGATTTAGTAATTCTGTTTGTTTTCTTCCAATTTTCCACCAACCAAACAGAGGAAAGGAAAAAAGAAAACATAAAAAAAGGCCATGTATATGAACACATCTCATAAATTAGGGGGGTGGAAAAAAACCCCCCAAATTGAAAATTTTAGGGGGGCGGAAACAAAAAATCAGCAAACAGGTAAAAAAAAAAAACCCACGGCAAGCCCAGACTCACCAAGAAGAAAGATCGCGAGATCAAGATCTAGAGGTAGAACGCGTAGACGGCGGTGCATCTCGCGATCTCGGCGCTGCCGAGTGCGATTGAGAGGCTGAGATCATGAGATTGTGATCGCGAGGCTTGGATCAATGTTGACAGCGCAATAGCTAGATGGAGAGAGAGAGAGAGAGAGAGAGCGGACAGTGATAGGAGAGATAAAGGAGGGGAGAGTGAGAGAGAGATGGTGGCGATCAGATATCTGAGAGAGGATTAAGAGTGGAGCGGTGGGAAACAAAGGGGCGGAAGAAGAGGGAGAGATAGAGAAAGAGAGAGAGAGAGAGGGGGGGGCTAATGGAGGAGAGAGTGTTTGGAGGAGGAAAAGAAAGAGAGGGTCGGAGGAAGAGAGATGAAAGATAGAGAGAAGATCCTGAAGAACCAGTGGAAGGAGAAATAAAAAGCAAGCAGCTTTTTCACAAAGAAAAGTACGGAAAGAAAAAGTTAAAAAGCACTTAAACGGTGCATTTTTTACTCCGAAAATGAACAGTGAATCTCATATTCACACTTTTATATATTTAGGATTAGGATTGGACTACTACACCGCATTCCGCGTACGTGCTTGTCTGTACCGCGCTGCTCATTTTTTGTAGCTATATCACATCATGATGAAGTAATATAATGAAAATATTACCTAAATAATCATTTTTTAAATTTATTAATTAATATGATATAAAATTTTTATTTTGATCTTCAATTAGATAAGTATAGAATAGAATGTCAAAATTTTAAGTACGAGGACAAAAGACATAAAAGTGTGGCTGTTACTTACCTTTTTTATTTTATTTTATTGCTGTAATAGGTAAACTAAAGTGGTATGGCGTCAAAAAAATTACCGGTATATACACTCTCAAACTCTGGCATATCTTGTTAGAAATTGCACGTATTACAGTTATGTAGTGAAAATAATTAAATATTGATTGCTATTATAAGATATCAAATCTGCTTGTTCACTATGGATTATAATCTGAAAACTTTAAGATCTAGTAACTTGTCGATTAATCAGTTAGGCAGAGTAAAATAAGGAAAAGAACATGTGATAATATTGTCTTGTACGAAAGGAGTTTCTTACATTTAGGCTTGTAAAAATTTAGAAAAGTGTACTTCTCATTCCTTCAATGTTTTTATCTTTCATTTTGGGAGTTAATCAAGAAACACAATATTTACAAAGTTAATATAATATTTTACCAAGAAAATAGAAAACGCTATTTTCTTTAAAACTTCAAATAATTTAAGTTGTCTTATACGAAAGGAATTTCTTATGGTTAGATTATCTCTAATGCATTTATCTATGCTAGTATTATAATAATTATAAAAGAACGTGAAACATATCTTTATCTTTTTCTAGACAATAAAAAAATAGCATATCTTGTAAAAATGAATTCTTAGTATTGTGAAATATATTATATAAAAAAATCAAGACAATAACGAATAAAAATCAAATGTTAAATTTGACATTGGTTATACCTTGAGGTAAATTTGTCATAAAGTTTAGCATATGATAAATTTGATATAAAAAATCTAGCGTTGATTTCCATTGAAGAGCACTTAAAAAAAAAAAATCTAAATCCCATATTTTTCAATGAGTACAATAATTTAACATTACAGTGAAGATACTCTTACATATGTAAGCAAACAAACCGGAGAAAGTTTTTACTAACCTTTGGTTCTTAAGCTGGGAAGTAAGCAAACAAACCGGAGAGTCTTTATATTGTCTTTGAATCATTGGTGATTGTATTGAGCATATGCATGCTTAATCTATTGCGGAAATGAGAAGCATATTTGGATTGATCAAACAATATGAATTCTTGGTTCGAATATGAGAATTTGGATATAAATTTGTGAATCTCTGTTTTTAGTGGGTAGTGATTGAAAATCGAAGTGAATATTTGAGTGCGAAATTGAGGATAGAAGAGAGAGTTGTTGTGTTCTCTTTGCTCTTGTGGTAGGAGGAAATTTGATTTTAAAAATAAAAATGGCGAACTTTCAGTAATTTTTTTTTAAAATTTTGCTTTGGATAGAAGTTGAAAACTAACATAGTTTTCTCGTTTTCTAATGAATTTGTTAATTTTCTTACATTGTTTTTTTCTTTTTTGGTTTTTAGAGGAAATAATTATTGTCTTGTGACTTATTACTCTGCTTGGCAGGTAATTTTTTCTCATGCAGGACAGTAAACGTGATTTATAAGCATGAGGAAGAATCGGCCTTGATAACTACAATTGATTTTGGAATTGAGGACTGAAATGAGGACTGTGTTAAATAATGGTTAACCAAAGAGATTACCTTGACTTATAACTCAAATGGCAAAAATACACAAAAATAAAAACCAAAGCACATTAGTGCCGCAGGCACATACCCACAGTAGTATGTAAATATATATATATATAGAGAGAGAGAGAGAGAGGAATGTGATAAACAAGTACGATTGGCACAATCTGAAAGCCCCATATAAGCATACAACATGGTAATCTACAAAATGCTTTAGATAAATTGCTTCAAGAACTCGGTCGCCACCAGCCTCCCTCGCGTATTCACCGACATCTTAAGCTCGCTTATCTCTTTATCTATATCCTGCAAATGGGAAAAATCAAGCGTTCGAAAAACTTTTCATTCAAAACCGTAACAATGCAGCAAAGAAGATGAAAGAGGGAAAGTTACTTTGATTTGCTACCTAAACCTCCTTTAGGTGAAAACACGAAACTCGAAAGGCACCAGAAGCAGAAAAAGAAACAAGGAAAAAATAGCATAAACCAACACTCGGATGTTTCAATGTCCATACCATGTAAATGCATTTTTTCCAACAGAACATAATTACTCTAGAAAGCAAATCTTCTGCAATTAGGACAAAATTCTGGGGGGTTCATCATTATGCTCTTGCTTTCGGTTATTTTTAAATTAAGAATCGTACACATATATCTACAACGGTACAGCCATTCAAGAAGTATAAGTAAGCCAGTTTATGGGATTTAATGAAGTTCTTGCCTCCATGAATTGTACGATAAAATCAATGAGTTTGTGCTTCTGCATATCCTCGCAGTGGTAATTGGTAATAAGAAAACTAATATCATAACGCTGCAGAACAAAGTGACAAAAAGAACAAACATGCAGTTATAAGGCTGATTGATGAACTACCACGGAATGTCATCTACAAAACACGCCAGGCAATTCAGGTGTGTTTTCCAAAAGTTTTCTCACGGGCAAGTTTCTGCCAGACACTTGAAAATTCTCGAGAGTACAATGAAAAAAATACCATTACCAGCAACAGAGAACAAGGCCTACATGCCTGTACTGGCTTTCTTCTCAACACTTGAAATGCTTCTGCTCTCATTGACAAAAATCTAAGAAATTTTTTAGTGAGAATGTTTTCGAGTTCGTCCGCCTGCTTTACCTATTCATGAGCAAAATGATAGAAACACGAGAAAAAAAATGGGTCAGTGATCGCAGTTCTATGTACCTATTACCAGAGATGAATTGTCAATTGGTGTTGGCATTGTAAACATGAAACTAAAAGGAAATTCCTGAAAGAGAATTTACTTTTTTAGGCCCCATAAAAAGGACCTACTCTCTGGTTCTTAGAATTGGCTAAATTTGCTAAATTTCCTTAGTCCCATCAAACACAAGAAAGCATCAAACTGAAAAGAAAATTCATAATCACCTTGAGGCTTCCATATAATGGCTTACTAGAATTGCAAACTTAAAATTAAAAGGAAATCCATAATCTAGGGACATCAATTTCAATCCCAACTTTTTTGTACCAACTTACGTCGCATCTGAGTTGTCATTCTCTTATTAGTAGGTGTTCAAAAAACAGCCACGTTAGATAAAATTAAAAGGTTGCATATACCCAAGAAAGATGACAACTCAACGCCACGTGAGTTGAAACAAAAGAATTGGGATTAGAGTTTTTGCTCCAAGCACTACTCTAGAGAATATACTTAAAAATTGGGATTAGAGTTTTTGTTCCAAGCACTACTCTACAGAATATACTTCTTGAGGCCTCATTAACAACTGTCACAATACCTAATTCTGTCAATTAAAGTGGGCTAAAATGTGCTTAATTTACTCTAGTTCCATCAAGCACAAGAAAGCATCGAACAGAAAAGAATCATAGTCATATCACCTTGAGACTTATGCGGAGTGAATTAATAGACATCTCTATTAAGCACTTTTCAGCCTCATTCCGACAGATCTCTACCTGAAATAGCAGTTGTCAAGAAAAAGATATCAATGAAAGAAATGAAGCAAGTAAGATGAGACGACGATTGCAAGCGGCAACACCAATGATTCAAAAAGAAATCTTAAGCAACTAATCAGCCCCCTTTTTTCCTCTTTTCAAATTATTACAACTAAGCCATCAAAAGTTACTAAAAACCGTACACTGGATTAAGAACCGTTGTTTCTAATTAAGACTTAAAAAAAAAAAAGTTCTTACAGGATTCAACAAAAGTTCTGGGCTTGTCCTGCAAAATAAGATCAAAACAATTACGTCTTGATACAAACAACGATCCAACAACGACAAAGAATCATCAAAGAACAAAAGAGACAAAGTTATAAACAAAAACAACACGTAGGCATGATTTTGAACCATCAGGTTTCTATCATGTTCCATTAAACTGTCATATTTCTTTTAGTTCGATACCACATGAACAGATTGTATAATTACCCGCTGGCACAGTTTTGAACCATCAGATTTCTACATGTTCTGTTAAATTCTCACATCTCTTTTCGTCCAATAAGATATGATCTGACAATTCATAATTGTCATTACCAGTAGTTTTTATTTCTCCTTCAAAGTTCTCGAAAAATGAAAGAAGCACATTTCAAAAGCCAAAATTATAAAACATACTTGAGCAACCTCTGGCTTGTTATGTCTTTCCACTTCTTGACAAGGAAATTCTACCAAAAAAAAAAAAAAAGATAAAAAAAACCCATTAAATCTGCTTCTTGTACATAAGTTCCAAATCCAAATGAGAATAGGAATAAAAAGTTGTATAAGTACCTGTAAGCACATTGCAGCCTCAAGCGTATTCCTTATACACGTCAAATACAAACGTAATGTGTTTGCCTGCAAAATTTTTCCAAACCCATTAACAAAAAACTAAATACTTGTTAATGTAAAATTTAAAAAAAAAAAAAATCCCACTTTATTCACTAAATCCCTAAAATAACCCAGTTTGGCTACGAAGAAAACGGAAGAAAAAGAGAGAGAGAAGAAGAAAATCGGGAATGCTTAGGGTTAGATTTTCAGAAATCTAGAGAAAATCGTTTGAGAGAGAGGAGATCCAAAAGGGGGAGCAAATCATAATAGCTCAACAAGAGTGGAACGAAAACTTCATTCTCTATCTCCTGTAGTTCCCATAATTCACTATGCAACACTCTCTCCCATACTTCTTTAGTGTACTTTTAAACAATCCAACACGGTTGGAAATGACTTGAAACCGTTCATCTAGTTCCTTTTTCAGCATGGAAAAAAGAGGACGTTTATCGCCCTTTTTTTTCATTGGTTTACTTCCATCGTTATGTCTACGTTTGTCAGTCTCTTCCAACATCCTGGCCTTCCGGATAATTGAACAGAGTTTCCTATAATCACATTATCACAGTTCTTAAGATATAAGATCAAATATTTCTGTCAATGTCCAAAAATAATTAGATGAAAAAATTTCTCTCTTTTAGGGGACAAGAAAAAATTCATTTGATGCAGCTATACCGTAACTCAAGAACTGAAGATTATGATATTTAATCATGAATTTTAAAAATCTCTTGATCCTTTCAGGGAAGAATGGGAACAAATCCCAAGTGCAATGTTTAATTTAATTTTTTTAAATGTACAAATTCAAATGCCCAAATCAACCAGCCAAATAAAAAATCACCCCAAACAAAAATGAAGTTATTCTACAAGCACGTCTCCAACTTCTAGTGGACAAAAAAGAGGCTGAAACTGGACAGCACCGGTATAACAAAAGGAAAAGATTCTGAAACACGTGTGCATCATAACCAGCAAGATAAACATTATTCCGTTTTCAAAAAATCAACCAAGAAAAAAAAAAAAAACAAAGAGTTGGTGGCCATTAAAAAGAATGCGTTGCAATAAAAATTAAAAAAAAAAAAAACGTAATGTCCCAATAGACAAGTCACAACACTAGGAGAAAAAAAAATGCTCATTAAAACTTAATTGACCACGCAGTTGAACATAAATTTTGCAGGTATTAAAAAACATCTTACGAATATTTGGCGACTGGGAAGCAATGAAGTTCCAAGTGGATCCAAACACAGAGAGAGAGAGAGAAACTCTCCAAAAATTATAGAATAAACAAATTAAAAAGTCAACTTGCTTAAAATTCCTAGGGCAACTAGAAGAGATGTTACTTCACAACTAGTTAATTTAGATCAATAAAAACTAATGAGGTTCCACTTCCACCAAATTTTGCAGTTAATATTGTTCTTCAAGAAAATGTTATTGTACAACACAGATGCCTATTGAAAAGTAGGAGCAGGAAATGTGTTACATACCCGAAGTTCTGAATTCGTATACCAAGCTTTTCCTTGCCAGCAACTGAATGCTTCTCAACAATGAAATCCAAAAATTCTTCAACTTTAACATCTTTTACATTAATCTTTTTATTGCAACAGATACTCCTGAACTTAGAAAGTAAATCTATGATTTCTTCCGTCGTTATTTTCAAAACCTCAGTTGTATTGAGATTCACTGAGAAATAATGCATAACAAGTGGGTGTCGAACCAGCGGGCCTAAACCCAGCTCTTCAAACTGCACAATGCCTTCATTCTTGCATATTTCTACTCCCAACTCATACAATGAAGTGACTCTCCGCACAGCAACAAAGCAATGGATAAACGCATTTATCTAATACCAGTACCAAGGGAAAATAAGTTAAAGTGGGTTTTCAAAAAATGTACTTTTCAATAAAGAACTTTTCCAGAATATCATATTTCATTCTAGCGATTGCAGCTGAAAGAAAGTAAGAAAGAGTAATGAGTTTTGTATTTCTTTTCTGTTTGCATGACAAGAAAAATTTAAGACATTTATCAAAAAGGAAGAAAAGAACACATGTTGCATCCTTTATTATAAACCAAGGAACTAAATATTGACAATTTCATTAATAATTTCTCAATAATATCTGACAGTAACGACCCTAGATACAAATACGAGTGGTATATTTTTTCCGATGTATCTGAGAAATATCATTACTTTCCAGACAATATCCGTGAAGTATCAGTACCAGATATCCGGATAAAAGTCGATATTTCTATGGAAACATCCATTATTATCCATGCATTTAAGAAAAAGACATTTCAATAACCCAAAAATTCTTCACAAAAAATCAACATTCACGAGCCACTCTGCTAAATATATGTACATATATATTAACAACAACAACACTGGTAAGAATGTTTGAATTCAATTATGTACTGTATATATTTGTATTATAACGTACAGTATTGTAAACTTATACAAAAAACAATAAATTAAACCGTTAGTTCACACAATGAGTAGTTCGCCAAAACTCATTGTTCTACATGTGTTCGTTATATAAACACACACACACACACACACACACACACATTCAAACATCTGTATTGATAAAATTAAATTAAGTTAATTTAACTATTAATTACTCAGTTTTAGTTCTCTTCAATTTCACTTGAAATTTCCAATCTTTATGCAATTTATCAGTTGGTCATAAATTCGTAAAGGGGAAAAAAAAAAAAAAAGACAGAGTGTTGAGGAACCACATTACTTTTCCTTCGGTGACTATAAGACTGTTGAGCGACGGGACTTGCTGCATAGGAAACCCCAACGAGCTCCACGAATAGATCTGGACGGCGAGGAGCGCCGCCTGGGAGACCTTCCACGCCGAGACGCTCTCTCCGGCGGCGAGAAGGTCGGCGCGGGCCTTTGCCACGGCCTGGTCGACCTTCTCGACCGTAGTTTCCCGACCTTGCGTATGCGCTGCCGGAGCCGAAAACTGCTGCTGCTGCTGCGGCGGCGGCGCCGGAGGCGGGGACTGGTGGTGGTGGTGGTAGGGGAAGCTAGGGTTTGGGGTTGGAGAGAAAAAGCTAGGATTTTGAATTAGGAAATTGGAAGGATAATTGGGGAATGGTTGTTGCCAGGGTTGGGGAGGTGGTGGCGGGAAGGAGGGCGGGGAGTGGAGATAACGGTTTTGGAAGTGGTAATTGGGGATTTGGGATTGGGATGACGATGGCTGAGCCGATGGAGCTTGGGGCTGTGGCCACCTCCAGTGGCTTGAGCTGGGTTGGTGTCCGTCCATGGCGAGAGAGAGAGAGAGAGAAGAGGGAAACTGAATGAAGGGGACAAATCGAAGAAGTAGGGTTTTAGTTTGAGCTTTATTGTAGGACAGATTGAACATTTTACCCCTAAATTTTTGGTCTTATCACAAAAAGTCACCTATACTTTCATTTATAACAATATCCACTCTAAATTTTAAAATATTTACAAATTTGCTCATTCAATTAGCTTTGTTGAGGGAAATTAAAGATAATTTTCCTAGCTTCCCTAAACTTTGTACCTTGTACTAAACTCGGAAATATCAGTAAATTTTTATATTCTCTTAATTTGTTTAGGAAATTGTCATTTGTCAACATAAGAAATCAAACCTAAACTATATTGGTACAAAATAATAAGGATATTTAGCACTGATATTCCCAATAATCTTGTCATTTTATGATAACTTACCATCTAAATTTTTAATTTTGATAATTTATCCTTTAAACTTACTAAATTATAATAATATACGTCTATTAATTAATTTTCTGTTAAATTGATTATGAAAAACCTAAATATACCTCATGTGAAGACGAGGAGACTCCATTTTCAATTAAAAAATTTTAAATATAATAAAAACCCTAATACAAATCTTCTAATATCAAATCTTCAATTTAATATGAAATTAAGGATAAATTTTCTCATTCAATTAGCTTTGTTGACGGAAATTAAAGATAATTTTCCTAGTTGCTCCCCTAAACTCTGTACTTGTTATAAACTCTGAAATATCAGTAAATTTTTTTATTATGTTAATTTGATTAGGAAATTGTCCTTTGTCAACATAAGAAATCAAACCTAAACTATATAGGTACAAAATAATAAAGGCATTTAATACTGATGTCCTAACAATCTCATCATAATTTACTTTTTTAACTTCTAATTTTAATAATTTATCTTCTGAATTTTTTAAATTATATTAATGTATCCCTGTTAATTAATTTTCTGTTAAAATAACTTTGTTTAGAAACTGAATGATTAAACCTATTTCCTTTAAAAAAAAAAAAAGATTAAACTTTTTTTTTTCAAAATTTTAATTAGTATTTTCTTTTTAGAGCTAGCATTTTAGCAATAAAAATCGTTAAAAACTAGTTGAAAAAATTATAAATAAATAAACCTCTCTTTCGCTCTTCTCACTCACCGATATGCGATAGCTAGTAGGCATATATATACAAATATATATATATATATAGATATATATATATATCCTCTCTCTCCCTCTCAAAAACCAATATATTACAATGTGAAAATCTTAAGCATCGGAGAGGCCAATCTTTCTGGGGAGGGAGGGAGCAATTTGGTCCCACTTGGTGGATCTAGTCAGAGGTGGGAAACACTTCATCGTGCAAGGGGAGATCTCGCCGGTGGTGTAGTGTTTTGCGGTGGTGGATCTCGCCGGGAGGAAGCGATCGTTGTATGAGACAAGGGATCTCTTGCCAAGCGTAGGGAAGAGGATGGAAATGACCGGTCAAGGGAGATCTTGGTTGCGCGATGTCGAAGGAGTTGGGATTTACGGCGTGGATTTTGGCCGGGAGGGAGGACGGCGGTGGAGATTTGGGGATTTTTCTTTCCTTTTCAGCATTATTTTTTTGAAAATAAACCTAAATCTGCCCAAATTGATGATTTTACGAAAATATCCTCAAAATTTTGAACATGTGCAACTCATGTGCATTTTTCCGTCCATAAGTTAACAGAATGGGGAATTTTGCAAACTTTCTAAATTTCAGTAAGAAAAAAAATATTACAAATCAAAATTTACAAGACATTTTGTTACAAGATCTAAAATTCTGGAGAGGAAAATGATATTTGTCTTCATATTAACTAAAAAGGATATATTACAACAAACAATTTAACAAGTTTATGAGATAAACTCTAAAAATTAAAAGTTTAAAGGATAATCTGTCAAATAATAAAAAATGTAGGATGCATCAGTACTAAATACTCAAAATAATAAGAACAATATTATAAAATATTTTAACATCACTTACTAATAAAATGATAGATCCTATAATATAGAGTCTATCAATGAATCCACTTTTATTAATGTGATATTAAACATCACCAATATTCTATAATATTTTTCAAATAATAAATCTCAATTATAAAGATTCATAGCAATATTAAATCATTAAAAGAATTATTAGTCTTATTTTATCAATAAAGAAATTCCTATTTGTTAATAAAGTAAAAGAAGAGTTTTTTTTTTTTTTTTCTAGAAAAGAAAACCTCCATTCTTTGATTTATTTATTTATTTTTTTAGATGATTAAAAACCTGGAGAGTCTGTGACAGAGACATTTTGAGAGGTACAGTCAATAGTTACTAAAATGTGAGTCACTAACATGAAATTAAACAGAATGAAATGCTTGAGTGCACAAAAGCTCAAGTATACACTAACACATACAACCAGATCCTTTGCCCAAATTATTCCCCAGACCGCTTGTTTTGATCTGCCGAACCTCCCCTGTGGCCTGGAACAGTGACTTCACGAACAGCCCCACAACCGCCGTCGACCCAAGGCCCCGCCGTTCAGGTACAGCCCCGTGACTACGCCGATAGTGTCGCAACACGCATCTCGTATGGCGAAATCGGTGTCCTTGAGCCGCTTGACGATAAGGGCGGAATCGGTGAGGTGGGTCGCTGCCGCATCTGGGTGGGCCCCTCAGAGGGCGGCGAAGAGGAGGAGCGACTCCTAACGGCGGGCTTAGAGTCAGTTGAGACGGCGTTGCAGTGGGAGCTGAGGCATCGGAATTTCCTTCGACGACTGAAATTGATTATATACAAAATTCATTAAAGCAGGTTTTTTGCCCTTTTGGAATTAAACCCCCCTTTTTAATAAGATCAGAAAAAACTTTGATCCTGAGAAAGAAATTACTCGTATTTGGATTTTGTTTTTGTTTTTGTTTTTTTTTTAGAATTCTCATATTTGGATGCAACTTGAAGGAAGGAGCAGAGTTTTTGGGTGAAGATGAAGATGAAGAACCAAGTTATTGGATTTTCTTTTTCTTCTGTCCATGGTGTTTCTAGGTTTTTTTTAACAATCATCCATGGAACCATTGTTTCTCAAACAGATTGTTGCTTAAAAGTTTAAAGTTCGTTGCTCAAAAAAATCTATTGCAGAGTTCTAATGGTGGTTCCAAGGAGAATGTGTTTCGGTGTGGATTGATGTTATCATTTTTGGAAAGGGAAAAAAAAATTGTAAATGTAAAATTAAAATCAAAGGAAGGTTGTGTGTATGGGAGACCACGTTAACAGTCTATACACCTTATATCATAATTGTTCATTTAGTCATATTATTATTTTGAGTCATTGGATTGATCATTACAGGTAGTTCACTCTAAATGAGACTTTACCGCAATTGTCCTTAATATAACATATGTGATCTACAAGGACTCTTGTGCTAAAAATTGTACATCCAGAAGTTGATTGCCTAGAGGAAAAAACGTTTAGAAACTAAATTATAAAATTCAAAAAGTTCAAGGGTAACAGAGAAAAAAAAAACCCTTAATAGTAGTGTATTTTACTAATCATCTCTAAATTAACCATTTTCAATGGTTACATTTTTAGTAAAATCTTCAAATATTGGCATTAGATTGGAATGTATTACGATAACAGAAATACAATATTCATTAACTTATCACGACTTCTAACGAAATGCTTTCATATCTATACTAAGAATACTAGAAGGGAGAATAAAAGCTACTCTTTTTGCACTTCAACCTGTTATCAATCTATAAGATCATTTTACCAACAGGAACACGTGTCTTTATTTCTCAAGTCCAAGTCTTTTTTTTTTTCTTCTTAATATAAGTCTGCTTTTCTTTTACAGTTTTGTTTTACTAGACAGCTGTGCAAAACTATGTAGTGTTGTCATTCTCATATGCTCTTCTTCTGTTTTTAGTTTTTAGCTGGATAAGTTTCTCAATTAATATTACTCGTACTAGAAAAAGAAAAATTTCTTATGAAAATTGAGAAATTATTATTATATACATATATTAAAGTAAAGGGTTTTTACTGTTCTTTATACAGTAATGAACAGTATTTTTTCTCTTTTGTTCTTTGTTTTCACCGGTTTAGCTACAGTATCACACAGTTCTGTACAGTAACTTTTCTACAGTGATGAATAGTATTTATACAGTAATCTACAGTATTGCTACAGTACTTACTACAATAATGAACAATACTGCTTTTTCTACATTAAAATTTCAATTTTGCCCCTATCCCATGTGCTGAATTTGACTGATCTACAGTTGAAGGACGGTTTTGTCCTTACATATTTTACTGTTTTATCTACAGTGCAGAGTCTTTTTTGCCCCTCTGATTTAATTGTTTTTCCTTCATCTACAATAAACTGACCTTTTTATCCCTATTATGCAGAAATTGTCGGCTGCCCACAAAGTACAATTATCGTTTTATACCTCTTTTTAGTTGTTTTTTTTCCTACAGTGTGTTGCCGGTTTTACCCCTATTTAGAGTTTATTTGTTTTTCTTAATATTGTTTTTGCCATTTTTTTACGCTAAATTTTAGACATTAGATTCCGATTTATTGTTGTATTGTGTTTTTGCTCACTTTGTTTTTTTTTTTAAACGATTTTTTATTTTAAATTTTTTATCTTTATTTGGATTTTTTTTCTGGGTTTTTGTTTTGGTGTCTTTTTTGTTTCTTTTATTCTATTTTTTAAAGACCTTTTTTTTTTTTTTAAGGATTCTGCATGTAATTTTTTTTTGTGTCTTTTTTGTTTGTTTTGTTTTATATTTTAAATTTTTTTTTTTTTACGTTTTTGCATGTATATAACCTTAAATATTTTTTTGGTTTTTTTTAAAAACAGTAAAAAAGGGAAAAATGGGATATATATTTTATTTTGTTATAATTTTTTTGTTAAGGTTAGTTTTTTCCTGTTTTTTTGAGTCTAAAGATTTTTGTTCTTTTTTTTTTGTTTTCTGTCTTATTTTTGTTTTTTATTTTTGTTTTAATTTTTTCCTTTAAACGAGTATGACTACAGAATAATTTTTTTTTGTTTTTGTTTTTGTTTTCGTTTTTATTATTGTTAATACTGTTGTCATTTTGATTTTGCATCTTCACTATTGGAAGAGATTTTGATAAGAATTATACTTATTATAATTATAATATTTATCTTAACCAATTTCTTTTATTATATAATACTCAGCTTTTTTATTTATTTTTTTCTTCCTTCCCCATGCAACGTACGGGTATTAAACTCGTATATACTAAAAGGATGTAATATTTCACTGTTCAGTGAATAGTGATTTTTTGTTTTGTTGTTTTTTTACTTTTGCTGCTTTGCTACAGTGAAAGGATGCAATATTTCACTGTTTAATGAATAGTGATTTTTTTTTTTAATTTTGTTGCTTTTGCTATAGTATTGTATAGTAATGTACAATTTTTTTTTACAGTAAACTACCGATTTTGCCCCTATCCTATGTGTTGATTTTGGCTTATCCACAGTGGAAGAATGGTTTTGTCCTAACATATTTTACTGTTTTGTCTACAGTGCAGAGACTTTTCTGCCCCTTTGATTTAGTTTGTTTTCCTTCATCTACAGTGAGTTGACATTTTTACACCTATTATGTAGAAATTGCCGGCTACCAACATAGTATAGTTACCGTTTTACGCCTCCTTTTTAGTTCCTTTTCTTTTTCCTATAGTGTGTTGCTGGTTTTACCCCTATTTAGAGTTTTTTTTTCTTAATATTATTTTTGCCTTTTTTTTACGCTAAAGTTTAGACATTAGATTCTGATTTATTGCTGTATTGTGTTTTTGCTCACTTTACCCTTTTTTTAACAATTTTTTACTTTAAATTTTTTATCTTTATTTCAGATTTTTTTTTCTGAGTTTTTTTTTTGTGTGTCTTTTTTGTTTCTTTTGTTTTATTACTTAAAGTCCCCTTTTTTTTTTTTTAAGGATTCTGCATGCAAATTTTTTTTTTGTCTTTTTTGTTTGTTTTGTTTTATATTTTAAAAATCCTTTTTTTTATAAGTTTTTGCATATATATAACCTGATAAAAATTTATTTATTTTTTATTTTTTTTAAAAACAGTAAAAAAAAAAGAGAGAAAATGGGATATATATCTTATTTTGTTATAATTTTTTTGTTATGGTTAGTTTTTTCCGGTTCCTTTGAGTTTAAAGATTTTTGTTCTTTTTTTTTTTGTTTTCTGTTTTATTTTTGTTTTAATTTTTTTTCTTTAAATGAGTATGATAATAGGAATTTTTTTTTTCTTTTTCTGCTTTTGTTTTCGTTTTTATTATTGTTAGTAATATTATCATTTTGATTTTGCATCTCCATTATTAGAAGAGATTTTGGAAAGAATTATACTTATTATAATTATAATATTTATCTTAACTAACTATTTTTATTATATAATACTCAGTTTATTTATTATTTATTTTCTTCCTTCGCCGTGCAATGCACGGGTATTAAACTCGTAATTTACTAACTTTTGGTTCTTATGCTGGGAAGTAAGTAAAGCAAACTGGAGAGTCTTTAGATTTTCTTTGCATTATTGGTGATTGTATTGAGCGTTGCAAATGCATGCTTAATCTATTGCGGAACTGAGAGGCACATTTGGATTGGTCAAACAATATGAATTGTTGGTTTGAATATGAGAATTTGGATATAAATTTACAAATCTTTGTTTTCAGTGGATAGTGATTGAAAATCGAAATGAATATTTGATTGCGAAATTGAGGAGAGAAGAGAGAGTTGTGTTCTTTTGTTCTCGTGGTAAGAGGAAATTTGATTTTAAAACGAAAAATGACAAAATTTCAAACATTTGTTTTGTATTTTGCTTTCGGTAGAAGTTGAAAACTAAGATAGCTTTGTCGTTTTCTAATGAATTGGTTAATTTTCTTACAATTTTTTTTTTCGGCTTTTACGGGAAATAATTATTGTCTTGTGACTTATTCATTGTAGTTTAATTACTCTGCTTGGCAGGTAATTTTTTCTCATGCAGGACAGTAAGCGTGATTTATAAGCATGAGGAAGAATGGGCCTTGATACCTAAAATTGATTTTGGAATTCAGGACTGAAATGAGGGCTTTGTGTTAAATAATGGTTAACCGAAGAGATTACCTTGACTTAGAACTCAAATGGCAAAAATACAAAAGAATAAAAACCTAAGCACAAAAGTGCCGTAGGCACATAACCACACTAGTATAGAGAGAGAGATAGAGGAATGTGATAAACAAGAAACGATTGGCACAATCTGAAAGCCCCATATAAGCATACAACATGGTAATCTACAAAATGCTTTAGATAAATTGCTTCAAGAACTCGGTCGCCACCAGCCTCCCTCGCGTATTCACCGACATCTTAAGCTCGCTTATCTCTTTATCTATATCCTGCAAATGGGAAAAATCAAGCATTCGAAAAACTTTGCATCAAAACCGTAACAATGCAGCAAAGAAGATGAAAGAGGGAAAGTTTCTCTGATTTGCTACCTAAACCTCCTTTAGGCGAAAACACGAAACTTGAAAGGCACAAGAAGGAGAAAAAGAAACAAGGATAAAATAGCATAAATCAACACTCAGATGTTTCAATGTCCGTACCATGTAAGTGCATTTTACCGAACAGAACATAATTACCCTAGAAAGCAAATCTTCACCAATTAGGACAAAATTCTGGGGGGTTCATCATTATGCTCTTGCTTTCGGTTATTTTTAAATTAAGAATCGTACACATATATCTACAACGGTACAGTCATTCAAGAAGTATAAGTAAGCGAGTTTATGGGATTTAATGAAGTTCTTGCCTCCATGAATTGTACGATAAAATCAATGAGTTTGTGCTTCTGCATATCCTCGCAGTGGTAATTGGTAATAAGAAAACTAATATCATAACCCTGCAGAACAAAGCAACAAAAGAACAAACATGCAGTTATAAGGCTGATTGATGAACTACCAGGGAATGCCATCTACAAAACATGCCAGGCAATTCAGGTGTGTTTTCCGAAAGTTTTCTCACGGGCAAGTTTCTGCCAGACACTTGAAAATTCTCGAGAGTACAATGAAAAAATACCAATACCAGCAACAGAGAACAAGGCCTACATACCTGTACTGGCTTTCTTCTCAACACTTGAAATGCTTCTGCTCTCATTGACAAAAATCTAAGAAATTTTTTAGTGAGAATGTTTTCGAGTTCATCCGCCTGCTTTACCTATTCATGAGCAAAATGATAGAAACGCGAGAAAATAAATGGGTCAGTGATCGCAGTTCTATGAACCTATTACCAGAGATGAATTGTCAATTGGTGTTGGCATTGTAAACATGAAACTAAAAGGAAATTCCTGAAAGAGAATTTACTTTTTTAGGCCCCATAAAAAAGACCTACTCTCTGGTTCTTAGAATTGGCTAAATTTGCTTAATTTCCTTAGTCCCATCAAACACAAGAAAGCATCAAACTGAAAAGAAAATTCATAATCACCTTGAGGCTTCCATATAATGGCTTACTAGAATTGCAAACTTAAAATTAAAAGAAAATCCATAATCTAGGGACATCAATTCCAATCCCAACTTTTTTGTACCAACTTACATCGCATCTGAGTTGTCGTCAATTAAAGTGGGCTAAAATGTGCTTAATTTACTATAGTTCCATCAAGCACAAAAAAGCATCGAACAGAAAAGAATCATAGTCATATCACCTTGAGACTTATGCGGAGTGAATTAATAGACGTCTCTATTAAGCACTTTTCAGCCTCATTCCGACAGATCACTACCTGAAATAGCAGTTGTCAAGAAAACGATATCAATGAAAGAAATGAAGCAAGTAAGATGAGACGACGATTGCAAGCGGCAACACCAATGATTCAAAAAGAAATCTTAAGCAACTAATCAGTCCCCCTTTTTTCCTCTTTTCAAATTATTAAAACTAAGCCATCAAAAGTAACTAAAAACTGTACACTGGATTAAGAACCGTTGTTTCTAATTAAGATCTAAAAAAAAAAAAGTTCTTACAGGATTCAACAAAAGTTCTGGGCTTGTCCTGCAAAATAAGATCAAAACAATTATGTCTTGATACAAACAACGATCCAACAACGACAAAGAATCATCACAGAACAAAAGAGGTAGAGTTATAAACAAAAACAACCAGTAGGCATGATTTTGAACCATCAGGTTTCTATCATGTTCCATTAAACTGTCATATTTCTTTTAGTTCGATACCACATGAACAGATTGCATAACTACCCACTGGCACAGTTTTGAACCATCAGATTTCTACATGTTCTATTAAATTCTCACATCTCTTTTCGTCCAATAAGATATGATCTGACAATTCATAATTGTGCATTACCAGTAGTTTTTATTTCTCCTTCGAAGTTCTCGAAAAATGAAAGAAGCACATTTCAAAAGCCAAAATTATAGAACATACTTGAGCTCAACCTCTGGCTTGTTATGTCTTTCCACTTCTTGACAAGGAAAATTCTACCAAAAAAAAAAAAAAAACCCAGTAAAATAAGTTTAAAAAAAAAAGATAAAAAAAAACCCATTAAATCTGCTTCTTGTACATAAGTTCCAAATCCAAATGAGAAGTTTTAAGTTTTTGCTGAGAATAGGAATAAAAAGTTATATAAGTACCTGTAAGCACATTGCAGCCTCGAGCGTATTCCTTATACACGTCAAATACAAACGTAATGTGTTTGCCTGCAAAATATTTCCAAACCCATTAACAAAAAACTAAATACTTGTTAATGTAAAATTTAAAAATAAAAATCCCACTTTATTCACTAAATCCCAAAAATTATAAAACCCAGTTTGGCCACGAAGAAAACGGAAGAAAAAGAGAGAGAGAAGAAGAAAATCGAGAATTCTTAGGGTTAAATTTTCAGAAATCTAGAGAAAATCGTTTGAGTGAGAGGAGATCCAAAAGGGGCAGCATTACCATAATGTTGCGAGCAGAGATGGCGATTGCGAAGCACAGCAAAGAAAAAGAGGAATGTTTATTTTATTTTTGGGTGGAATTGATCTGGAGGCTGGAGCTACGAGTTGGTGCTAATGTGCGCTTGGTCGGAGTGTAAGCGCTAAAATGCGCGTATCGGAGAAGACGATTTTGAGAGAGCGAGAGAGGGAATAAAAACAAAAAACAAAAAACGAAAAAGTCCGACCTGCCGGATTCGAACCAGCGACCTAAGGATGGCTGTGGGTGATGCCCGACTACAGTCCTCCGCTCTACCAACTGAGCTAAGGTCGGCATGTTTCCAATTATTGAAATTTTAATCTCATCACAAAACTAAACGGGCACGTTTTCAATAGATTTTCGAGTTCTTTACACTTGTATACCTTACGTGCTTTTGTTTAGAATGTATAACTGTATTTTTGACTTTAACATTTTTATACCTTCATATTATATTTTAATTTTAAATGTTAGAATTAAGTATTGATTGAGAAATGTGTAGATTTATGTGATAATTGTTTCGTGGGCTCGTGGATACCCCGAGAGTTGGGCTGCGGGCCAGTGCTGAAGGGGTTAGGTAGGTGCGTAGGCATGCGTTGCCCGTCGTGGGTGGCATGTGTCCCTCACACGCAGCCGGTTTTTCCTCCTTGTAGTTGGCCTTCTTTCCACGATGGTCCGATTGCGCCGATGGTTGCTTCGTCATTGATGGGTGTGGCTTTGTCAAATGTTACAGTGGTTCCCCTTTTTCCTTTTGTTTATTTTATGTGTTTGTTTGTGAAAAGGGTGGAGGTTTTCCCTCTGGTCCCTCGTGTAGGTTTTTGTGTTGATCTAGGTTTTGTTGATAGGGTTTTAATCGTTGTTTGGTGGGCAGATCTTGCGTTCTCGTCACCCGTTGTAGGAGTTTTCCTTCATGCTTGGGATAAGGGATTGCTTCGGCTTTCCCCGAGTGGGCTGATTACATGCGTGTTGTCCCGTTGGTTTGTAGACTTTAGGTCCATTTGATGGTTTCCTAGCCGTTCGGTTATTGGCTGGAGCTTATTTTGGGTTATATTCTGTGGGCTTGTTCTTTTGCTGATGTATGTCTCTTTCCCTTTAGTAGCTTGATAATAAATTTCTTATTTAGTCAAAAAAAAAAAAAAAAAGAAGAAGAACTTTAAGACATGGTAAATTGGTTTTTCTTTTAAGGGTAATTTAGGCATTTTAAGGTCAAATTAAGTGTTGATGGAGAATAGATATAAATTTGTATATTAAATATAATTTGACGGTATAGAAATGCAAAAAGTTCAAAACACATGGTATGCTTTTTCAATAATTAAAGCCAAATATATGATACAAAAATGTATATAACCCTAGATTTTCATCAGCCTACAATAATCTTTTCCCTCTTCCACGTGTACTTAGTATTAGGGAATTCACTAAATCCAAAGACACACTGATTATATTCAACTCAATCCAATCCAATCTACTACATTAAACTAGACTGGAGATTAACAATTGGTAACGAATTAGGATAGTAAAATTCGTGTGTCCCATCTATATATAAAATATGATTATGTACATTTACATAAAATAGACTGATGAATGATGAATAATTTATTTTGAGTTTTTAAATTTATTTGTTCATTGTTTTGATTGTAACACTACAATTTGATTTATTTTGAAGATGATTGTGTTGTAACAATTTGCATTTTATTGAACTATTTTGTATTTTTACATTTTTATTTTTATTTTCAGATGCCACATATTGAATCCGCAAATCAAATATATAAAATATGATATTTTGAATTGGATTAGAGATATTATGAATTAAGATTTTTCCCATCTAATATTACAATTTGAGGCCTAATCTGTTTAATCCAATCTATGAACATCCCTATTTTGTGTAAGAGGACAATGACTATTTTGAGGACTAGCCTCCAGCTATATACCCAATTTTATGTTAGTTCTTTACTTTTGATTTTTCACATTTTATTACCATGAACTTTCATAATACTACACAAATTGTCATTAGGTTTATAAAAATGTCAAAAACTTAGATGGAAAAACGCCATATGGGAATGACTTTGGAATAGATAAAATTTCTACACAAACTATTAAAAAAAATGAATCATTTTCTACGCTGACCTTCGTATAGATTGATTTTTTTTTTTTTTTTTGATTTTATGTAAGGATAGCTGTATGCACACACACCTCTTAACTTTGCACATACCCTTATTAATTAAACTTTAATTATAAAATAAAAAACCTCGAACAAATGACATAAAAGGATAACTATTATGGATTAATTTCAAAACTAAAGTTTTATATTATAAAAAGCCTTAATAATATATGTGTATATGTATATATATTTTGTTCTATACATTCGCATGATATATGCTCATAAAAACACCGTAAAATCTTTACTATTTTGAAAAAAGAGAAAGATTCTTTATTCATGATGTTTACCATTAATGTATCTAATTTTTATGGAAGAAAAGAAAATTTTTTTTGTATATAATACTTTGCAATTTGCTTATTAATTATTAACTACACTTGTTTTTTTTAAGGGAAATTACACTTGTTTTTTTTTTTTAGTGTACAGTTTTTTTACATTTTAAATAGGGGTGTCAATTCGTGTCTCGTGTCGTGTTCGTGTCGTGTTTGAGTCGTGTCGAATTTTTTTTTCCCCAACCCGAACACGACTTGTGACACGAAACCGACACGAAACTGCGACACGAACACGACACGAACTCGTAACGGATTGGCACGACACAACTCGAACTTGACCCGCGATACGAACTTGACCCGCAACACGAAATTGACACGAAATTTGACCCGAAATTGACACGAAAAAAACGGGTCCAACCCGAACACGACACGAATTTTTTTCGTGTCAATTTTTCCCAACCCGAACACGACCCGTTCCCTATTTTTCCCAACCCGAACCCGTGAAATTCGTGTCGTTTTCGAGTTGTGTCGTCGTGTCACGACCCGTATTGTCACCCCTAATTTTAAACATTGAATATAATAGTAAAAATATTGATTTTTGTAATTAAATCAACAATTGGTTTATGTACGAAAACAACTTTGTGTATAAAATTAATAATTGAAAAAAAAAAAAACCTTGCGGTCTAGAGAATAGTGATTATCAAAGTATTCTTGTTTAATGACATGTGTGAGAAGATATTTAAGTGGTAAAATAATATTTATCTAATAAAACGGGTAGGGGTAATTGGGGAATAAAACGGGGCCTGTGATTAGTTAATTTAATCATTTTAAAATACTAGGGATGCGAATTTCAAAGGGGATGCAAAAAGTCAAGAATGGTATGAGAGAGAGTAACTAGTATCAAGATAATTTAGGACATCCCAACTAGGTTGGCACCCCCTAAATCACCTATCCCACACTAAACTCTCAACTCTAATTTATTAAAAAAATTAAAACAGAAAAGTTATACAAGAAATAAAGAAACGGAAAATAGAAAGCACACGCAGGCGCCGAAAGAACAAACAACACATGTAGGGGAGAAGACAAAGATTATCACACACATAGGTGTAAAAAGAATAGAAAAAAAATCAAAACTGGGAGATGATCCCAAAAATCAAAGCCGGAACTAAGATTTTGCTAGCATCTCCAGATATGCCTCGTTAAAAACCCTTTAACAAAAACCCAATGGGAAAAATACTAGAGGGAAAAAAGAGTGCATATCTACCACTAAGGTCAGTTGTCAATGAAATGATAATTGGGAAGCCCCGCTGAATTGATTGATCCAAGGAAGGCAGAAGCTCGGGCTCGAAACCATCGTGTGGCCGCGTCAAGGTGAGAACCCTCTGACCAGATGATCTGCAACATGATTACCTTTGCGGAAAATGTGAGAGACCATGCAAGTAATTAATAGATGGCAAGTAATTCAGAGCAATACTCCATCTAGCTTTGTAGCTCAAGGAATCTCCACATTTTTATTCTTCAACAAATCCACAACATTAGCTGAGTCACTTTCGAACCAAAGGTTATCCCGACTGATTCCTTTAGCATAATCCAATGCAGCAATGACAACTGAGTTCCACTTCAAATGCGAACAAAATTCCAAGAGGACTAGCAAAACAACCTTTGTTGAACCTCGATAGGTTCTAAACATCCCCGCACCTAGCTGGCCTGAATATCCATTAGCTGCACCATCACTATCAATTTTTATCCAACCAGGAAAGGGAGGATGTCAATGTACCTGAACAATTTTCGGTGATTATTTAACATTAGAATTCAATGAAGAAAAAATTTAATATCAGCTGAAAAGATAAAAATATTGAAAACAACAATGCGAGTGCAGACAATTTCATGACTAAAACTACATGTAGGTAGACTTATTGAGCTAAAGAATGTCCGACATAAAATTTCCCCTTACCCAAAAAATGATGTTGTAAATTCCCAAGTGATCAGAGATTCGCAAAAACCATTTTGATGAAGCCAGCGTCATAGTATGCCTGTTCTTGAGCTTGAACTAGTGGAGATACAAGTAACATGGACAAACATATCAGAAACTATTGAAGAAATGAAGAAAAAAGAGTGATTATGAACTTAGAGCACAATAATTCACTAGACAAACCTTTGTTGCAAGACCTGTCAGACGAACAGTCCTGAGATTGTGCTTTGTTGTGTTCCCAAGATTGTCTCTGAAAATACAAACTTATTTTAAAGTAAAGAAGATAGTTTCAAGCCAATCCATAATTTGGCGAATTTACATATTACAAGGCCAGAAAAATATTGTATAATTACCGATTTACACAGTCCAAATCGCTTACATAGCAGCGCAAGTTGAAGACCTTCTATTACTTTTACGCCAGCTGTTCAGAGACGCTGCCAAGACATCAAAGCTATGAAATGCTCTTAAAAAGGAACATTGCAGTAAGCACCTGCAAAAGGTCATCCAATCTATAGGATAATGATGCTTTCGAAACTAATAATTGCATCAATTACTCATCAAAATCTTTTTCTACAACTTACTCAAAATTTTTCCAACTATGCAAACTTAAATTTTCGTACACATATCGTTCACTACATAATGGATTTATAGCATGCAATATTCAAACTTCTTTTGGTTGTCATAGGATGACTGATTACAGAATAAGAAGAATACATAATATAACCTCTTCAAGTGGAATTCCTTGATACCAAATCCCTCCCTCATCAAGTGGAATTTTCCTTCATGGTTGCGCACTTAGTTTGGAACAAGAAATAAAACCTGAAAAAAAAAAAAAAAAAAAAAGAAGAAGAGGATAAAAGAAGCACCAAGAGGTTCGTCAGGGATGATTTTCCATGTCTTCATCAAGATCATCGCAGTACCTATGGATAAAGAATACAAACACAACGTCACGAAGCAAAACTTTTAAGTACCGAGACATTATGAAAATTTTTAAGCACTGAAAGCTACTTCTCATAAATGGTTTTGAGAGCTAACAACTGCCAGGCTAAATTTCCCCTAATAACAGAATTGATAGTATTAATGGTCAAAATAGTAGTAAGACAGCTCAGTTTGAACTTGAAGTAGAAAGGAAAAGAATAAAGGACGTATACCGTTTACATGAACCAATGCGCATGACATTGCAGCTCATGGGGAACATCTTTCAACATTTCTTGCCAACTTGCTGCAAAAACATAAACATGGAAAGAAAAAGAGAAATCAATGAATTTTAAGGTATAATTATTAAAAATAAATATAAAAAAATATATATATTATTATGCTTTCATAACTGAAAATTGACTCAGTTACCCATAACCACATGAATGTGAGATAGGGCGGAATCCTTCTTAAGCACTTTTCATGGAGCAGATAGCGTTGACCAAAGGGAAGAATCCAGATTGGAGGAGAAGACTTTTAACATGCCAAAATATTCATAAGCGTCAGGTAGCGAAGGAGCTTCAAGCCATTGTTGAGTCATAAAAGCACTTGATATGACACATTTCCATAACAGCCTCATTAAACAGCTTTAACAGCTTCACGCCTCAGAGCTAGGCACAGCGGTGACAGTAAAATAAGATATAAGTATAGAAAACAACAATGATAAGAGTACTTGTTCAACCTTAGAAGAGATTATTATACAAATAGGGACATAAATTAGCCTACCACAATAAAATTTACATTTCAATTCGGATGTCCAGACCAAGCAAGACAAATAAATCACTTAGCAATAGAAAGATTTGAACTAAAAGCATTTAAAATAAATAAATAAGTAAAATGATAATGATGAGAACCTTTTTTTCATATAGATACTCGCGATTTTTTAACAAAGCTGAAAGACGTTATACTATAGCCTATAGGAAGAAAGGCAAAGGAAATGGAAGACTTGACATTAAGATGATTTGGATCATTTGGGAAAACCGTTCTGCGACAAAATGTACAAAACTCATAACAAAAATTGTTCAACTCCATGCAAAAAAAAAAAAAAAAAACAAAAAAAAGAAAGAAAGAAAGAAAGAAAGCAGAAACTACAAATAAAGATGAAACGTACAAAGGAAAAAGGAAAAACATCATGTCACGGTGCTTACTGCACCGGCTAGAAATCATTCTATGGTAATTGTTTTACTTAAGTAGACAATTGTAATACCATACCACAAGAGCTCTATGATCAGGAATGATTTTCCATGTCTTCGTCAACATCCTCACAGAACTTGAGATTAATAAATTCAAAATGAACATCTCGAATCAAAATTTTCATCATCTAGGAAGGCGCTCCAAAACAATCATCAAGAACAGTCTTATAGAAGATCCTGCAAGCAAAAACATTGTGAAGAATATTGAACACTGAAAGCTGTACCGCCCACATAAATTTTCAAGAGCTAAAAATGTCCGGGTCCACTTCTAATTTTGTATTGGCCAAATTATATAAAATATACAAGGCAAGTAAGAAAATATTGCAATAAATTACAATCATTCAAGAAGAAAATATACCAGTTAAACTAATGCGAGGTCTATAAATACTTTCTTGCCAACTGTTCAGGCTGCAAAAACATAACCGCCGAAAGAAAAAGGAAATCAAGGGATTTTCTTAGGTGTAATTACGAAAAACTTATATGATAATGCTTTCACAACAGAAAATTGAATCAATTACCCATAACCACTTAAATATGAGATGGGCATAATCCTTCTACTGCACTTTTCATGGAGAAGTTATGAGTTGATCAAATGGAAGAATCTAGATTGGAAAGAAGGCATTTAACGAGCCAAAATATTCGTAAGCGCCAGGTAGCAAAGGAGATTCAAGCCATTGTTGAATCATAAGAGCACTGATATGACACATTTCCTCAAACAGCTACACGCCTCAGAGCTAGGCACAACAGTGATAATAAGATCCTAGTAAACAACAATAAACGAATCATTGCCAAATAATAAGAGTACTTGTTCAACCTCATAACAGATTATTATACACATAGAAACATATATTACCTGCACCACAATAAAATTTCATTTCAATTCGGAAGTCCAGACCAAGCAATATGCTCTGATTCGGTGATTTGGACATGAAATATATTCAATTTGACAATCTGAAATTGCAAATAAATCAGTTTGCAATAGATAGATTTGAAACAAAAGCATTTAAAATAACAAAATAAGAAAAAGATAATGATGAGACATTTTTTCATACATATACTCGGCGATTTCTTTGACAAAGCTGACAGACATTGTGCTATAGCCTATAGGAAGAAAAGTGAAGGAAATGGAATTAAGATGATTAGGATTACTCAGTATGGTTATAGATCATAGGTGATGAATAAGCTTCCATTTTTATTGAAAATGTTACAGCTCAAAGTGGAAATGTAAAACTAACCATAATTAATGAGAGAAGAAGTTACCAGAGATATATATACAAAAATACTGCAGGTGGTGCTCTGTTTCCTTGTGTTTGGTCATTAATGGAAATACTGCAGATGGTCTCCAAATAGAGAGAGAAAAAGCTTTAATAAGAAAATTTTAATTATTATACAGACGTCTTCATCAGAAAATGATACTTGATGGTAATATAAAACAAAAAACCAAAACAGAATCAAATAGTAAGAAGATGAGAAATTACCAGTAAAGTTAGCTCTAGAGTGCTCTGTTTTCTTGAGCTTTCTCATTAATCGAATTATGTTGTCTAAATAGAGAGAACGTATACAAATATATTAGAAAGCAGTAACAAATATTCCAAATAATAATAATAATAATAATAAATTAGTTGCAAAAGTAAAGCAATGTACAACAAAGGGGGAGAAGTTACCGTGAAGTCAGCGATGTAAAGTTCTGCGCTCGAGATTCTCATCATCATCTTCGGCTGGTGAAATATCAGGATCATAACTCCGCAACACTTGGGGAACAGCGGAAGTGTGAGTTTCCCCTTTTGTATCAGTCGCGTGTTGCGATGTTGGGGAGGTGAGAATCTTCACTAACTCCTCTGTTCCCATTCCTTGTTGGCGAGTCGCTCGAGATTTGACAACTCTGATAGTTAGATTCTGAAGAGTGTCTTCGTAGGAAGTCTGGAAGCGGTGCTTTTAGCTTCCGACATTACAATTTCCAAGGAAACAAGGATGGCATTATAGTTGTTAAAGAAATACGGTCTTCATTTCCCGAGCTTGTGCAGGATTCCCATCTTCCCAATTACTCATGTAAAAATTCAAGATGTTTCAATTTTGGGAATGATGTGGATGATGAGCAATTTTCCATCTTCGTTGGGTCGCTGTCTGCTCCTATTCCCAGAAACTCAACCCCCACCTTTTTCACTTTCTGCACACCCCAAATCTGAGCGATTCAAGGGAGGGCAATTTTCCAAAAGGCCCTAAACTTTCACAATTAGGGCAGATTTGAGCTCAAGACTTTTCAAATTAATTAATGAAGTCGTCCAACCAGGAAACAATGTTGTCCCATAGTAAACTCAATAAATAAATGCTTCAAGTTTGGATGCGGCTGTAGGCCTTCAAGTAACAATGTGGAATTACTACTTCTTAATTCTAAGGAACCACCACCAAAATACAACTTCAACTCAACAAGGCCTTCTTTTCTCTTGAGTTGTGCTCTATCAGCTTCACCCACATCTTTTACACTTCCAATCCTCAATAGAAAGACTCCTTAAGATGATTCAACTTGTTCAAATCTTCAAGCTTCATATGCCTCTTCTTCAATTCCCACTGTCTTCTGTAGCAACCCAAATTGATTTAATGTCTCCAAGCGGTTAATTCTCCCAAACCTTTTGGAAGAAAATTGCTCTCTATATACAAATGCCTAAGTTGACAAGTTTGTGGATCCCTTTTGGAACTCACGCACAGGCACTTCAATATTAGCGTTTGCAAATTGAATAAATTGCACATACTCTCTGGCAATTCGATATAACATCATCTCCCCTGAGATAAACTGAGATACCTTAGGTGTACCATTCCTCGATGCCCTTTGGTAATTTTCAAGATTACAATCATGCAAATCCAAAGTCCTAAGGCATGTTGCTTCAACAACATATCCCAACTAATGACGTCATTTTGTTGCCCAAGCCCTAACTGAGAGTGTTCGTAGAAATTTTTTCCTGTAAATTGTAGGAGGAATTTCGCCCCAGTTCTATACTAGTGTACAATGAAATGCCTTCTCTTCTACTAGACTATATTCTCCTCCTCTAATTTTAACAATTTATTCAGCCAGTCATTTTTGAGAGAAACAAGAGAAAATCATGAACTATATCATGCATCTTACACCTTACCATGTCTCCTTCCCGTCTTTTGAAAATCTTGAAAAAGAGACCGCATTGCTAAATTCTCAAAGCAATCTATGCCTTTTCTCTTGTAGTCTTTTTTATATTTAAATAACCCTCTGATGACCACAATTGAATCAAATGGTCTCTATCAATCACATGATCTTTTGGAAAAAATGAAGTGTATAAGAAACAACGTTTTCGAGGGGAGGCAAATCATAATAGCTCAACAAGAGTGGAACGAAAACTTCATTCTCAATCTCCGTAGTTCCATAATTACTATGCAACACTCCTCCCATTCTTCTTTAGTGTACTTTTTAAAACGCATAAGACTTCCTAATGTTTTTGCAACAAGAGGTAAGCCCTTGGACCTCTGCGCAATTTGCCTTCCATTTCAACTAATTCGTCATCTTTTTGTTCTCTAAGAATGCAATCTGACTAAAGATGGACCAACAAACCTCTCCGGACAAATGTTCAATGCTAATCATGCTATTTTTGCACCCATCATGATAGCAACTTTCTCTTTTCTAGTTGTCACCAATATTTTACTTCCTACAGCACCGTTTCTGAGAGAGTTTTCTAGTTGTTTCCACTTCCTATCTTCTTCAGCCCATACATCATCTAGGACAAGAAGAAACTTTTTCCCTCTAATTGACTCATGAATACGATCTAGTAAGGTTTGAAATCCAACCAAACTATGCGAATCAGGGTTTTAAGAGCTTCAACAATCACTCTTGCAATTGTTGTCTCATCAAAGGGTCTGACACCACACCCAAATTTTCAAGTCAAAATGAGCACTAACTGTCTCATCATTGTACACTAGTTGGGCTAGAGTGGTTTTACCAATTCCCCCAGCTCCTACAAGGGAATGATCTTGTGCCCTCTCTCGGCAATTTCGCTACTCTCACTCAGCAACTTCGTGATTAAAATTTTCTTTTCCGCCTCTCGACCAACACTTCAGCTATATTAATGTCGAATGAAGTCGTCTTTGGTCGTTGATGTTCAGTTGCAGTGAATCTATTATTCTCAGTGGTGATAAAGCTGAATCTATCTTTGTCAGATGAGATACCATCCAGCTTTTGATTTAAGTCTTCGATCTTGCGAGCTATTCTACACGCAGACCGACTGAATTGACTTGAAGAGGATCATGAAAACAAGAGGATTGTCCAGAGAGCATACCTTCCTAAAAGGATGTTCCTTTTTAAGAATATCAGCCCGGAGAATGGCAGTGTTCCACTCATCCAACACAGCATCGATCTGGAAGGACACTTCTTTGAGTCTCCACAACCAGTTTCTCACACTGGCATCCTTGATCTGCCTCTTCTCAGCATCCACAAGCACAGCTTGAATAGCTTCAAGATTGCTGGTGAGCTTTTCACTTCCCCTCAATGCCGCTGATCAGACTCCATTCATGCTGTAGCTGTTCACCAGTGAACGAAATCAACTGCTCTAGGACTGCAGAAACCAGAGCTTCGGCCATAGCTCGAAGGAAGTCGGAACTGATGAATTATTGGTGTTATAGAACTGAGAATGAAGAGAGAATATTTGGAGCAAATGGTGAACTAGTGTTGGGATTTTGTTGGTTGTGCAGTCTATGAGGCACAGGGTCAACGGGTCGGAGTCGGGTTCGGGTTTCGCGGTCTGGCCAGGATAGCCGTTGAGCAGGGTGTATAAATGACAAAAAAATGACAACTTGTTTTCCACATCGAGTACCAACCCACTCAAGTTGTCGGCCACGAAGTCAGTAAATGAAGCAACTTTCTTATCTTTTTAATTTATTTTGGACTACGACACCGCACTCCACGTACGTGCTTGTCTGTACGCGTTGCTCATTTTGGTAGCTATATCACATAATATATATTTTTTAATTTTTTTAATCTATTAATTAATATAATAAATTTTATTATTATTTATATATTAAATAATAATTTTAATTTTTTATTCAATTTTTTTCTATATATTATTTTTATTTTATTTTTTATTCATGTTAGTAATAATTTTTAATTATTCTTTAATTTTTTCTTTAATACAGTTATTTTTTGGCCTTTCCTATATAAAAAATAATAATAGTAATATCATTATTTCCTATGCACATAGGTGGATGGGTGACAAAAAGACTGATCTTTATTAGCATCTCTCTTTGTCATTTGGTTCAAGTCCCACTATTGTTCTTTAGGTCTTGCTTAATTTCATGTCTGATGTTTGGGTTGTGATGACAGATAGACCCGCATGACGACTAAAAAAAAATATAAAACATTTATCTCTGTCATATCTAAAAAATATTCTGCTGTGAAGCTAAAAAACCTGAAAATGAATGGATCTCAATCCTTTTTTCTATAAAAAAAAATGATGTAATTATATTTTTTTTCCTTACACATGTTTAAAAACTGGTGATCATAAATTTTTTTCCCTTTTCCTCCTTGAATGGTTATTGAATGTGTTTAAAGTATTACAGTCTCTTTTATCATCTGCTTCTTCTCTATTGAAAATTGTACTTTGTAGTCGCGAGAGATTGGCCCGTTTGAGAGCATTTTGATAATGATTTTATTTTGAATATAGTATGTAAATGAGAATTTTTAATAATTTATTAAAAAAAATGTTTTAGTAATGTGTTAGATAACTTTTGAATTGTGTTTGATTGTTTTTCTAAAAGATTCGTTTGATTATAAGAAAGACAAATTTTTGTTTGAGTTTGTTTCTAAAATATTTATTAGATGTTTAAGTTTTAAAAAATGAAAACTTAAATGGAAAAGCAATTTTATTTGATTTTATCATTCTTAACAAATATGAAATATCATTTGTTTTCATTTTTGTTTTCTAATTTAGTGCAAAACAAAGATTATTTTGGAATCATTTCCGAAAATTTTTATCAGAAAATGTGAAAAATAGTTTGAAAATAATACCAACGAGGCTTTTTTTGTTTGTTTGTTTTGTTTTGTTTGTTTTTTTTGTTTCAATAGTTGTTTTGTTGTTTTTAAGAAAAGATTTTGTCTCAGTTGGAATCTCTTTAATCCCAAATGAAAAAGAAGAAGGATTTTTTTGTTCTCCAATCTTCTCGCCGTAATTTTTATTTTAATTTTGAGGAAATAAAATATCTTGATTTTGAAATATAAAGATATCCTTCTCAAGCTGTATAAAATATGATTTATAACATTAATCAAGCTAACATATCAAATTTAAATAAATCTTAAAACTTAAAAAAAAAACCTCAAAATAATAGAAATACTTGTTATTAATTTTTTTAACGTTTTAAAACTTTTCATTTAATTTTTAGGTCAAGTCATATAATTAAAATAATATTAAAAATATTAAGAAGGATAGTCATTAGGAGATATACGTGACCAATTTTAGAACCACAAATTTACGGAATCGTATAATAAAAGAGACAAAATATATCTGAGCTAAATGCATAGTGTTTGGGTAATTTCTCAAAAAAAAAACGTGGATCTATGATGATTTTTCTTTTACTTTACCCTAATGACGGTCTCCATTTATTATGATGAATTATGATCTTATCTATAATAAGCAACAAATATATATATATATGAGTAATTAGACTGAGTGACTCATAGTAATCACCTAATCTAATAGATCGTCAATTTTATTTATTTAGTTAAATGGCCTAATAAGCATATTTTGGTCAATCAATCTTCAGATCCCCTTCTCAAACTCTTTCTCTACTTCTCTCTCTGTGAAATCCGATGTCGGTGCTGGAGGAGGCCGGCATTGCAACTCCATTGGTGATTCAGTTCCACGTTGCTTCAGCTAGCTGGAGGAGATCGATTCGACGTTGGTTCTTTTTCTCCCCTCTGCATTGGCGGTTGAGATCGACGATGTTGAAGGCGTGGAGAAGATGAGAGGTAAAGTTTCTTCGAGGCGATGATGATGGCTGACCAAGCTTCTTCGCGGGAGGTGTGACGGTGGCCGCAGTGGTGCTGTGGTGATTTCGTAAAGTTTGAGATCCGATCATCGAAAGGGATAGAGAAAGGAAGAGAGAAAATGGGAGAAGGGATGTTAGGTTGTCGATGGAATAGAGAAAAAGATTATATTTTTATTTTTAAAATTTTTTAATAGTAAATCAATGATTTATCAATAGTTAATCACTGATTGATAATAGAATTGGTGATTTTGTTTATGGTCAATTAGTAATTGACTATAGTCAATCAATTATTAACTATGAAAATTGGTGACATATTATGGTCATTTAGTGATTGACTAGGAGTTAATCAGTGATAGACCAAGAGTTAATAATTGATTGACTATTGGTCAATCACTGATTGACTAAATATGATCAATTAGTGATTTACTATTTATAAAATTGATTAATTGATTGATCATTTTAAGAAAAAAAATGCATTTTAACTATTTTTTAAAAATTTTGGCCATATGTTAATAAACTTCTTTTAAAAAAGGCTATTTACCACTATATCCCTTTTAATAATGGGTAAGTCTGTGGTAGAGACCATTGTATGGTCTCTACCGGTAAAGTCCTTTTTTAGGTCGTTGAGATTTGATCAAACGGTTAAAACGTTGATGGTGTACTATACTTATCATACACTTTAGCTCACATAATCCTTCCCACCTAAAGTCTTCTCCATCGCCGGCGATCTTCCCACCGCCGGTGATGGACGCCGATGACACACCCCCGACGCCGGCGACCCACCTCCGGCCCCCCAGCCCTGGCCGCCGGAGACCCATTTTCTCTCTCTTCCCCTTTCTCTCTCTTCTCTTCTCTCTCTCTTCCCTTCTCTCTTCCCCTTTCTCTCTCTTCTCCTCTCTCCTGCGGTGACCCACCTCCGGCCTCCCCACCACCAGCCCCAGCCCCGGCCGGCGACCCCTCTCTCTCTCTTCCCCTTTCTCTCTCTTCTCTTCTCTCTCTCTTCCCCTTTCTCTCTCTTCTCTTCTCTTCCCCTCTCTCCCGCCGCCCCCCACCCCCGGCCCCCAGCGGCTCCCCGGTGCCCCCCCCAGCCCAGGCCCCCCTCCCCCGGCCTCCCCCACCCCCTGCCCCCTCGGCACCCCCCCGGCCCCCTTTTTCTCTTCCCCTTTCTCTCTCTTTTCCTCTCTTCTCTCTCTCTCTCTTCCCTCTTCTCTCTCTTCGCGGGGCCGACCCACCCCCGGCCCCCGGCGCCCCCCCATGCGACCACCCGCGACTCTGGTATGGGGGGGCGCCGGGCAGAAGAGAGAGGGAGCACTACTACAGAATGTCGCTTCCACGACTGAGATTGGACGACCGTTTTTTAAAAAACCGTCGTGGAAACGATGGCAAAAACACGGAACAGAAAGTGGCATCCGAAAACCGTCGTGGAATTTTAGATTTCCACCACGGTTGTTTAAACCCGTCGTGGAATGTTGTATTTCCACGACGGTTGTGTAAAACCGTCATGGAAGTATATATTCCACGACGGTTTATGGGAACCGTCGTGGAATATCTTAATTATTACACGACGGTTGTATAGAATCGTCGTGGTAGTTCCGTGGATTACACGACGGTTGTATAGAACCGTCGTGGTAGTCCCGTGGATTACACGACGGTTATCTAAAAACCGTCGTTTAATCCCATTCTTTCACGACGGTTTCCATAAAACCGTGGTGGAAACATCGTACTTTTTTTCATTCATATATAAAAAGAGTTGCCCTGTTTTTTCCACATTGGTAGAGCTGCTGCCGTGAACCAAAATCATATCAGATCGCTCCTTCAACATTTCCATACACCGCTGTTGGATGCCACCCACCGCCTCTACTGCTCTCCCGTCGTTTTTGTAAGTGATGATGACACAAATTAACTAAACAAGGAAGTTGTTTTCCTCTGTATTATATTTTTATTTACGAACGTAACCCGGCCAGATTATATAAATTTTAAGTTGAAATTTTTTGGAATGCTTTTGATACGTTATATACTGCAAAGTGTTTAATTAATTAAGTGATCTCATGACGATCAATGTATTTTTAATTTGGTTTTATTTAAATTAGTTTGGATTTTTTAGTTAAATAATTAAAAAAATTTATTTATATATAAATCTTATATATTACGATGTATTTATAGTTTGTTTTTTTAAGCTAAATAACCCGGGCCAGTTTTTAATTTATAATGGTATTTTGAGTTTTGTTATGTTTTTTGGAGTTTTAATTTAGTAAATATATTGTTGATTTAATTAATGCATGAGCCGGGGGTCTTTATATATAACTAGCTATGAATTAAGTGCATGCAATTAATGATATTCATGCCAAAAATTAAATAAGATGCACACCTTATATTGACTTCTCGATAACTTTTATTGATTGATTTAGGAATTGCGCGCTAATCATGGATAGGAAATGGATGTGGTTTGATAGATTGTCTAAAGCATATGAAGACGGTGTCGAAGAATTTTTGTCATTTGCTAAAGCTCATACGCAAGACGATAAGATTCGGTGTCCATGTCAAGTTTGTGGTAATCATAGATCCCATTCAATTGATGATGTTAGAGGGCATTTGCTTGCTTATGGGATTATTTGTTCTTACCAAACATGGTATTTACATGGTGAAGATTTCGTCGATTTTAAGTATAGTAAGACTAGTACTAAAGATAATGAGCCTATTGTGGAGGAAGACGGTGGTGAATCTATGTACAATATGATAAATGATTTGGAAGAAAACTTTGTGCACCGTCCGGAGTTATTTGAGGAAATGATTAATGATGCCGAAACGCCCTTGTACGTCGGGTGCACAAAATATACAAAATTAGGGACATTGGTTAAATTATGGAATATGAAAGCGTCGGGAGGGTGGACGAATTCTAGTTTCACGACTCTTTTAGCTTTTCTAAAAGATGTTCTACCAGCGGATAACAAAGTGCCACCTAGTATGTACGAGGCAAAAAAGACTTTGAGCACGTTGGGAATGGAATACGAAAAGATACATGCTTGTCCAAACGATTGCGTACTTTATCGGAAACAGTATGAAGATTTAGATGAATGTCCGGTTTGTAATGAGTCAAGATGGAAGAAGGGCAAGATTCCATCGAATGGTAGTAAAGGAGTGCCGGTGGAGGTGTTATGGTACATTCCACCAGCTCCACGTTTTCGCCGTTTATTCCGTAATGCAAAACATGCTAAGGGTTTGACATGGCATCACGATACACGTGTTGACGATGGCAAGCTTAGGCATCCGGCCGATGCACCGCAATGGAAGACCTTTGATGACAATCATCCAGACTTTAGTGCAGAACTAAGGAATTTACGTCTCGGTTTGTCGACCGATGGAATAAACCCGCACAGTAACATGAGTAGTCGGCATAGTACCTGGCCAGTCATACTTGTCAACTACAATCTCCCTCCAGACGTTTGCATGAAGCGGAAGTTCTTGATGTTGACATTATTGATATCAGGCCCTCAACAACCAGGGAATGATATTGATGTTTACTTGGCACCATTAATCGATGACCTAAACAGGTTATGGGATGATGGTTTACAAGTAAGAGATTCTTACCGTCAAGATACGTTCAATCTTCGCGCAATGTTGATTTGGTCAATTAATGACTTTCCTGCACTTGGCAACCTATCTGGTTATCCTGTGAAGAGTTCTATAGGTTGTCCCGTTTGTATGAAGGAAACATCTTCCATCAGGTTGAAATACGGTAGGAAAACCGTTTACCTTGGTCATCGGAGGTTCTTGCCGAAAAATCATCGCTATCGCAAACAGAAGAAGGCTTTTGATGGTAATACCGAAGAAAGAATCGCTCCTCGGATTTTGACTGGCGAAGATGTTTTTGAGATGGTTAAAGATGTCAAGGTAGTTTTGGGAAAGAGAAAACATAAGGAAGCTGTTGATGGCCCTTGGAAGAAGAAGTCAATTTTCTATGAACTTCCATATTGGAAGTCACTTTACGTTCGGCATTGCTTAGACGTTATGCATATTGAGAAAAACGTCTGTGAGTCGATAGTGGGCACGTTGCTTGACATTCCAAATAAGACTAAAGATGGTGAAAAGGCACGGTTGGACCTTGAAGAGATGAAGATTAGACCGAATTTGCTCCTCGATAAAAGATCAACCGGCACTTACTTACCACCGGCGAAGCACACATTATCTAGACACGAAAAGAGAAAGCTTTGTGAGTGGCTTGCTTCCGTGAAAGTGCCAAGTGGGTACTCTTCTAACTTCAAAAGGTTGGTTTCGATGAAAGATTTGCGGCTCGTTGGAATGAAATCACATGATTGTCATATCTTGATGCAACAATTATTACCACTTGCTTTGCGGGGAGTTTTAACAAAAGATGTGAGATACTCAATTACAAAGTTATGCTCATTCTTCAATTCGATATGCTCCAAGGTAATTGATCCAATGATGTTAGATTCGCTACAATCGGAATTGGTTATGACCTTGTGCCTGCTTGAGAAGTATTTTCCACCATCCTTTTTTGATATAATGATCCATCTTTGTGTGCACTTAGTTCGGGAAGTTAAGTTATGTTGCCCAGTGTATTTGAGGTGGATGTATCCTTTTGAAAGGTACATGAAGGTTTTGAAGGGATATGTGAAGAACCGAAATAGGCTGGAGGGTTGTATAGTGGAAAACTACATATCCGAGGAAGCTGTTAAATTTTGTTCTGAGTATTTGTCCAACGCGGACCCAATAGGGTTGCCAACGAGCGGGCCATTTATATCGAAAGGACTCTCTGTGGCCGTTCATTCACCGGTAAATCAAGATGAATGGGAAAAAGCATGTTTGTATGTTCTGCACAATGCTAAGGAAATGGAGCCTTTCTTTCAAGTTCATATGGCGGAATTAAGAGTTGTGAGAAGTGGTTTCAAGAAGAGCAGAATCGGTCATTTCGGGAGTGGATAAGAAAATATTTGCATATGAAGCAAGGCGTTTCACAGGACGTAATGAAGCTATCCAGAGGTCCATCATCGATAGTTACAAGATATACATCGTATTTGGTGAATGGCCACTCCTTCTACACTCGGGCAAGAGATGAGAAGCATCCCGTACAGAATAGTGGTGTCACACTTCGGGTCGAGTCTATGCATATTTCATCCGCAAAGGACAAGAATCCGGTATATAGTTCCATGAATTACTTTGGGTTCATTGAAGATATTTGGGAACTTGATTATTGCGGCTTGCGAATAGCCCTATTTAAATGCAAGTGGGCTGACAATAATTATGTTAAGGTTGATAGTGACGGCGTGACAGTAGTGGACTTTAGGCGATTGGGCTACAAAAATGATCTTTTCATCATGGCGTCACAAGCGGTACAAGTATTTTATACAACGGATCCTGCAAATTTAGAGTTATCTTTGGTTGTGCCAATGAAGTCAAGATCAATCCGGGATGGCCAAGAAGATATTGAAGATTGCACCGACATTCCACCTTTTACAAAGGATTTGCCACCGGTGGATGAGATTGATGATTTCGACGACGACGTTTCACACTTACTTCGATTGGACGTCGAGTGGACATGTGTCGAGAAGCCTAAAAAAAAGAGAGCCGGTGCTTAACATACAATTTCACGTTTCTTACGTTGTAAACATTTCGATACGGGTTTTTATTTACTTAAATAATATGTATCATTGATTATTTATACATGCAAAGCTGTATGGAAGCATATAACAACAGTGGTGAATAATTGCACAACTATCAGGATTGGCCGCTTATCTGGATTACGGTATAAAGATGAAAACAAATTTTACATGTTCGAAAGATACCACGACGGTCTTTTTTAGCGACCGTCGTGGTATGTAGTATACCACGACGGTCTTTATGAGGACCGTCGTGATATAGTCATATACCACGACGGTCTTCTTAAAAGACCGTCGTGGTATATACCAAACTCTTTTCGATGTTGCCGGCCGCCTAAATCTATACCACGACGGTCAAAACAGAAAACCGTCGTGGTATTATTTTATTTTAATTCTCCTCTACCACGACGGTTTATGTGCATGCCGTCGTGGAATCCGTACATAAAGTCTACCACGACGGTCGAAACAAACAACCGTCGTGGTAGATACCACATCGGTTTTTGTATTGACCGTCGTGGTAAATCTATACCACAACGGTCAATACAAAAACCGTCGTGGTATTATTTTACGTTATTGCTCTTCTACCACGACGGTTTTTGTGCATGGCCGTCGTGGAATCTGTCCATGAAGTCTACCACGACGGTCGAACCATAAGACCGTCGTGGTAGGCCTCGAACTTTGAATTATTTCCACGACGGTTTTTTAAAGACCGTCGTGGTAGGCTTAAAGCGGCTCTTTTAAAAATTTTGAGAATAGGTTAAATTTTTCCCGCATTTAATAAAACCCAAACAGACACCATTTTTCCCCAACCCATTTCATTCGAAACCTCTGCTAATCTTTTCACTCACTGCTCAAATCTCAAAAACCGCCCAAAAAAAATTCCCTCATCCGACTCCATCGACGGTCTTTTACAATCATCTGACACTCCATTCCTCGTTCAAAATCCACGACGTCATCCTCCACCAACGCCAAGGTTTTTCGGTCATTTCCAAGTTTCTCTCGCCGTCCACACCCCGTGTTGGCCCAGACTAGATACCAATCTGCCCGTGCCCACGCTCTACAAACCGGTAAGTTGAACTCTATATTGCTTGTCTAAATTTCAAGTTTGGGAAATTTCTGTTTGTTACAGCATAAAGCATATGAATGTGGTTTGTGAAAATATTCATCCGTCACTGTTGATTGTCTCAGTCATTTAGGTTTATTTTAAATAGTTGGGTAAGGCTTAGGTTGATAACACGTTTGATTAAATGCCTCTTACACTTGTTTGATATTTAGTTTTAAAGTTCCTTAAAATGGATGTGTTTGGCTCGGCTTTGGGCATTTTCAGGTTAAAAGGTCATGCTTTTGTTCGTTATATGTTTTTGTTCGTTATATGTTTAAACATCGTTATATGTTTGGATAGTAATGTGTTTTAGAACCACGGCCTTTGTAATGATTTAATGTCAATGATGCTTTGTTTATAACGGTTTGTGTTGCAGTTTTTTTTCAGATTGATTAACAATGTCAAACTCTTACGAGGAGGATTGCTCAACCCAAACTCAAGCTGCAAAACCACGACGAACCAACACACCAAGATTCAATGCTGATGAAGATGGAAAAAGACGAGCAACTCTCCTTAAAAGAGTGCACGTTGTTAGGATGAGGGGCGAACGAATTCCGGTTTCATTTGACGCGAAAGGGCAACCATTAGGCAAGGGAGGTGATGAATTACAGAGTTGGATTGGAGTGCTTGCTCGGGAGCACATTCCCATTTGGATTGCTGACTTCAGAAGTGATGATTTGGAACCGAGGAAAGAACGAGTGTGGTTGGAAGTAGTCACTTCATTCACTGTTGATGAATCGCACAAAAAACAGGTTTTGAAGTCATGTGGGGAGTCGGCGAAGGGTTTCAGATATGATCTGTACCAAGCCTTTGTTAGGGATCATATCCACGAAGAAACCGTTTGGCAACGACCGGCCAAAGTGGTTCGAAATTACCCAACCATCAGCCAGGACGATTGGGAAAGGTTTATTACGTATCGACAAACGGCTGATTTCAAGCGGCTTTCCCAACAAGGAACTGAGATCAGGAAAAAGAACAAATACGGATCTACGACAGGCCGTGACGGATATAGGAAACGCGATCAAGAAATCGTACGTTAATTACTTTGCCAAACAGCTTCAAGTCAATAATTGGTTAATTCACATTACGTGTTTTATGTATGTTTCTTAACTTTAATTGCTAAACTGCAGTTCGAGAAGACGGGGGAATATGCTGCCCGACATTTTGTTTGGCGGGACACGCGTCTCAAACCCGATGGAGAGTACAAGAAGCCGTCGTTTAAGATTATTGACGACACAATAGTAAGTATATGGAATGTTTTTCAAATTTGGATGAGATTGTCTCCATTTTGTTTACACTTGTCCATAACATATGATATAATTGTTATAGGACGATTTAACACAACAAGAGACGCAAGGCAGCTTTGAATCCGTGGGTACGGAGGACATTTTGACCAAGTCTTTTGGCAATGCCGAGCATTTTGGTCGTATTCATGGGCAATCAAAATTTGTCACGCAGGCGCAATACTACAATGCCATGAATATATCGAGGGAGAATCCTGAAGTCTCCTACATGAAACGACAGTTGGCTGCCTTGGAAAGAACGGTGCAGGAACTTTGTGCAAAGCACGGTATCAACCGTGAGACGATGGCTGAGGAAGCATCCCAACCTGCTGTTGATCAACACAACAGTTTCAAGGCTAGTTGCACCCTCAATGAGAATGAAGCCGGCCCGTCGGATCAGCAGCCCATGCCTAATGAAAGTAAGGAATGCCAGCTTTTCTTGACTGATGTCATTAATGGTGGAGAAGTTATGGTTGCAATTGGCAGGGAATACATGGACTGTGTTCCAACCGACACAGTCCATGGGATTCCATTAGGCGAGGGGAATGTGCGTGTGACAATCAGTGTCCCAAAAATTAAACGTGCACTCCTTCCGATTCCGACGGATGAAGCCACCTATATTGAAGAGGCCATCGGGGGGTTTGTTGCGTGGCCCAAAAAAAACATCGTCCTGCAAAGCAGTTTAAGCCAGGCCAGTCGAGGTCCCAGTCAAGATCCCGAGCCAACTGCAAAGGGAACCAAACGAATTAAGAAGAGAGCCGGGAGGAAGAAACCACGCTCAGAACCGGAGGTACAACAGCAAACCGGTGAAGAAGAACTGAGGTTTGACTTTGATACCATTCCGGTTGATATGAGACCGTTGGCGAACTACGCACAACGGTGCTTGACTGACGGTACCCAGATCGCGTGCCCACAACAACAGTCTGTCAATGCTGATGACATGCCCATATATATTGGGTATGAAGATGTATACCATTTCATTTCTTTTCAAGAAATAAGTGCAAGCAGTATACTGGTTTACATCAGGTAATGGTTTTTTTCGTAAACAAGACTTATTGTTCCAATTAGAATGGTGATACTGTATTACAATTATTTTCGGGCTGCAAGTTTGACTTAATTATTTTGCAGCTCTCTAGCGGATTGTTGTGCAAAAGCCGGATTGGATCAGCGTTACGACTTTGTTTCTCCATTCCTTGTCTCGCCAATGCAACAGAATGTAGATCGCGTAGCGTACATTAGAGAGAGAGCCGACAATATCATCCGGATCATAACAAACACACCAAGGGGAAGGCTTGTTCTCATGCCATATAACAGCGGCCAACATTGGATATTGGCTGTTATTAATCCATGGGATGACTCGGTCCTCTATTTTAATCCTCTTGGGAACGATCCAGGTGAAGATTTTCAACAGCTAATTACGTTGTAAGTATTCTTTGATGTTGGTATTAATGATTAGATTGATATTCTTGTTGTTGTAGTTCCGGATGTATTGATATTTGTTAAATTGTTAGGGCACTAAACGATTGGAAGTTGCTGGTGGGACAAGGAATAACAAAGCGACGCAACTGCCAGACGTTGATTCAGACTGCTCGCTGTCCTATACAACAAGGAAATGTGCAATGCGGCTATTTTGTATTGGGGTTCATGCGAGAAATATGCTTGACCGTCGATGGCCTTGCCCTACTTCAAAACAAGACGTCTTATACAGAAGCTGATTTGAATTTGGTTAGGCAGGAGTGAACTACATATGTCATGCGCTTCATACAATAGTGAGCACATTAGCATGCTATTGAATTTTGTATAGGCGTTATATTTAATTTTTTTGTACATTGTGACATTTTATTTGCCATATCAGTTTTGTTATTTTTTTATTCTTGGCTGTGTAATGAATCCGTGGGATGAATGAATGAACTGGTATTCAAAATGAACGATTTGTAATTTGTTTTGTTTAATTGACAACATACCACAACGGTTTTTAACAGAAACCGTCGTGGAATTACAAATAACACGACGGTTTATAAAAGAACCGTCATGGTATATAACCTACCACGACGGTTAAATACATAAACCGTCGTGGTAGAGCAATATACCACGACGGTTTCAACATACCATAGAGCCACCGTCGTTGTAAGGAGAACTACCACGACGGTGAATCACATAAACCGTCGTGGTATATTGGTCTATCAAAACGGTTTCAAACAAATCACTGTCGTGGTATGTAGTATACCACGACGGTGACATAAAATAACCGTCGTGGTATACTACATACCACGACGGTGAAACATATAAATCGTCGTGGTAGATCAATATACCACGACGGTTTTAACAGACCATAGAGCTACGTCGTTGTAAGGAGAACTACCACGACGGTGGCTCACATAAACCGTCGTGGTAGATGGTCTACCAAGACGGTTTCAAACAAATCACTGTCGTGGTATGTAGTATACCACGACGGTGACATAAAATAACCGTCTTGGTATACTGCATACCACGACGGTGAGTTATTAAAATCCGTCGTCGTAGACCAATATACCACGATGGTGGCTCGAAAGAACCGTCGTGGTACATTTAATTCCACGACGGTTTTTTTCATCAAAAACCGTCGTGGTATGGTTCTAAATTATCCATTTTTTGGCCATATTTTACTTATTCCACGACGGGAAAAAGACCGTCGTGGAATATTAAAAGATTCCACGACTCTGGATTCCATAACGGTTGGAGAACCGTCGTGGATTTCTTCCACGACGGTTAAAAACCGTCGTGGAATCCACATTCGGTAGTAGTGGAGGGCTACAAAAGAACCTGATCAATAATATTTGGAGCTCAACTGATTCTACCAATAGCCTCAGCATAAAGAGCTCAGAAACATATTAATTTTACCCTTGGCGTCAATATAATCGCCTAGTGAATACAATTGATTTGGAATTCTTGATTTTATTTGTATTTGGATATTGTGATTTATGTTTTGTTGAGATACTGATGTGATATATTGTGATTTGTGTGTGAGAGTGAGACTATGATAATTGATAAGGTTAAAGCTCATGTGATTTGTGTGTGATTGTGAAGCTTGTGATTTCTCTACGTGTTTGGTGGCTGTGCTTGCAATTGGATTTAATTCTTGGATAGATTTTGATCATTACAAGTTACTAGTTGTAGGACTAGGTTTACTTACTTTAATTTGACGTTTGAACTTGCATTTTATAGGTTTTGGGTAGATTGCTATAATTTATATGGTTTATTTTCCAATACCAGTAATTTGTATGTTCACATAAAAATATTATCCCAAAAAAGCTGAAAATATAGTCAAAAATCGGTTTTCTACTCGGTTTCTTGATGATGACCAGGTAACCCCAATAGAAAACCGATCATGACTGATTGATTAAAACCAATAATAACCTGATCGAAAATTAAAATAGAAAAATACTTAATTATAGTTCGGACGTCGGTTTTATTGTTAAGAAGCCGGCACCAAAAGCGAATGAAACCGACGATTTTTAATCGATTAGCCCTACCACACTCCCAAATGCTTCACACAGCAATTAATAATCTGTTTTGCTTTGCTCATTCATGGCTAAATCACATAATGTATAGTATCCGACATTCTTTTTTTCCTTACACATGTTTGCTTGGAAAACATGTACATGTTTATAATTACTAGTTTAAAACTCTTTATTGAAAAAAAAAAAAATACTAGTTTAAAGCACTGGTGTCACATTTTTTTTCCCCCTTCTTTGATTACAATAATTTTTAATATTTTAAAATTTTTTCTTTCAATTTTAAAGATAAGTCATATTTAAAATATATTCAATAGAGTTAAGAAGGATAGTCTTGATATTTTAAAATTTAATAAAATATGTCACGTTAATTATGTGAAAGTTAGAGGGAGGAAGAAGAAATTTGAAACTGTTTAGGAATTGAGCTTCCATATTAAAAAGTCAACCTATTAAGTAGAGTGACTTAATACCCTTATATGTCTGTTATTGTAGTTATGTATTTCTAATGTGAGACTTAGGTTTCTTTTTATGCTTAATAAATCATACATGATTTATTATTTAAGAATAATTAAAAAAAAATACATTTACGTGATTCAACTAACATATATCATATACGTGATCTATTCTATCTAATTTTTAACTTTCATTTGTAAATAATACCCATATTGCACCGTTTTAAAGAGTTTAGGTGTCTTTTTGCCACACAAAAAAATAAAAAATAAAAATTGGGGACTAAAGTGCAACATCATAAAAAATTAGGTACCAAACAAGCAGTTGAATGAAAGATATTATATTTTTTTTACCCATTTAACAAAGTTTATAATAATAAGAATTATATGAGATTAAGCAAAAAGATAATTAATATAGGTGGTCAAAAAGAAAAAGTAAATAAACATGATATTGACTGCCATTCTCTACTTTGATCAATAAACATGCTATTAAAATACAGGTAGTACCAAGAATACTAACTATAATCTCAACTTTTTGAGTACCAACTTACAGTCATGTTTTCATTGATAGATGTAATCAATTGGTGTGATAATATTTTAAATACTTATCAATAAAAAAATGACAACTCATATATTATATAGGTTGGTATTCAATAATTGGGATTATAATTGTTATCCCTAATATATATATATATATATATATATATATATATATATTGAAGTATACCCATTTTCTATGCTCCTAGCGACCAAAAGTCCGTGATTGGGTCTAGGAGTTGTTTGTGAGGAAGAATCAATACAAATGGAAGAAGAAGCAGGAGACCCAAAACGTCAGACATCCAAACGAAGCAATGTGAAAAAAAAAAAAAAAAAAAAAAAAAAGAAAGAAAGAAAAACCAGTAACAATAATAATAATTTGATTACGAAATCGTTTTGAAAAACTTGAACGAAAGGACATCGAGAAACCTATTCATCTCCTTTAATTATATGTGTTACATAGATAATAGATTTAAAATATGTGTTCAGCTTACTAAATTTGCTGTCAGTTCAAAAACATTATTGTCATACAACTTATTAAAAACGACATGTCTTCCAGTTTTTTAATAAACGACATGTTATTAAATCCAAGAAAATGACATGTAGTTTTCATTTAGTTTAATGTCGTTTCATTATCAGACGATGTGTCGTTTCCTTGTCTAATTTTGCAATTGTTTAAGAGTACAACCTATTATAGAACACTGACTAAGATGTGATTGCCAACCAATTAGAAGTCAACCCCGTGGATTACCATCTACTGACTTTTGGCGGAAAAAGCTATAGTTTTTTATTTTTTTATTTTTAAATGTTATTCACCAGTATGGTTGTCCTGCCAAAATATGAAAGCCACGGGAACTAATATTATGAGCCAACATGTTAATCGGTACGCAAGAATAAATCGATAAACACTAGGGAACATTCTGATAGCAACTAGGCCGCAAATTCACAGCAAAAATAGAGTCGCATAATACCCAAACAGAGTTAAGTTGCAATTATTATTTCAATCAAAAGAAATATTCGTCACCACTCCTGTTAATTTTGACTCGTTGAAAAAAGCCACACACTAAAAAGAGGTACATAGAAAAACATTTTTACCAAAGTTGACGTCAGACAACCAGAGCGACCTAGCTGAAAATTAGCAGCCAGCTTCTTCAAGTTTCAGTTTCATTGTATCTGCTAATATTTAACGTCAAAAATCTTGCCATGAAATTTCAACCAATTCTAAAGATTAAATTATGATTTCCGGTTCAAAATTTCCATTTTGCTAGATGAAATGGTAGTTAAAATTTCTAAATAAACTATTTTAAAAATGAATAACTTTTCTGTACTGATCTTAGTATTGATTGGTATATTTTTTGTTTCTTTTTATGTTAATGATGAGAGAGAGCATTTAACATCAATGTAATTTGGGACATTCCAATTAGGTTGGTACCTCTTATATAACCCATCCCATACTAAGCTCTCAACTCTAATTTATTAAAAAAAATAAAATAGAAACGTCATATAAGAAATAGAGAAAGGGAAAATTGAAAGCACATGCAAGCGAAAAAAGAACAAACAACACAATAGGCGAGATGAAAGAGATCATCATTCACATAGGCTTGAAATGAAGAACCAAAAAAAAAATATTAGAATTAAGTGTTGATCGAGAAATGTGTAGATTTATGTGATAGTTGTAAGCTAATAATATAAAAATGAAGAATTTTATGACATGGTTTATTGATTTTTCTTTTTACGGGCAATTTAGGCATTTTAAGGTCAAATTAAGTATTGATGGAGAACAGATATAAATTAGTATATTAAATGTAATATGACGGTGTAAAAATTTAAAAAGTTTAAAACGCATGGTATACTTTTTGAATAATTAAAACAAAATATTTGTTACACAAATGTAAATAATCCTAAGTTTTCATCAACCTACAATAATCTTTTCCCTCTTCCACGTGTACTTTGTATTATGGTATTCACTGAATCCAAAGACACACTCAATATATTCAACCCAATTCAATCCAATCTGCTATATTAAACTAGACTGGGGATTAACAATTAGTAACGGATTAAGATAGTAAAATTCGTGTGTCCCATCTATATATAAAATATGATTATGTACATTTACATAAAGTAGACTGACGAATGATGAATTATTTGTTTTGAGTTTTTAAATTGATTTGTTCATTGTTTTGATTGTAACACTACAATTTGATTTATTTTGAAGATGATTGTGTTGTAACAAATTGTATTTTATTGAACTATTTTGTATTTTAGCATGTTTATTTTTATTTTCAGATGCCACATATTGAATCTGCAAATTAAATCCGTAAAATCCGATGTTTTGAACTGGTTTAGAGATCTTATAGATTAAGATTTTTTCAATCCAACATTACAATTTGAGGCCTAATCTGTTTAATCTGATTTATGAACATCTCTACTTTGTGTAAGAGGACAATGACTATTTTGAGGACTAGCCTTCCAGTCATATACCCAATTTTATGTTAGTTCTTTACTTTTGATTTTTCACATTTTATTACCATGAACTTTCATAATACTGCACAAATTGTCGTCTAGTTTATAAAAATGTCAAAAACTTAAATGGAAAAATGCCATATGGGAATGACTTTGGAATAGATAAAATTTCTACACAGACTACTAAAAAAAATGAATCATTTTCTACACTGACCTTCGCATAGATTGATTTTATTTTTTTAAAAATTTTATGTAAGGATAGTTCTATGCAGACACACCTCCTAACTTTGCACATACCCTTATTAATTAAACTTTAATTATAAAAAAAAAAAAAAAAAAAGATCTCGAACAAATGACATAAAAGGATAACTATTATGGATTTAATTTCAAAACTAAAGTTTTATATTATAAAAAGCCTCAATAATATATATGTATATGTATATATATTTTGTTCTATACATTCATATGATATATACTCATAAAAACACCGTAAAATCTTTACTATTTTGAAAAAAAGAGAAAAATGCTTTATTCGTGATGTTTTGCTTTAATGTATCTAATTTTTAGGGAAAAAAAGAAAAAAAAGTTTTTGTATAAATACCTTCCAATTTGCTTATTATTAATTACACTTTGTTTTTTTTAAGGGAAATTACACTTTTTTTTTTTTTTTAGTGTACAGTTTCTTTACATTTTAAACATTGAATATAATAGTAAAAATATTGATTTTTGTAATTAAATCAACAATTGGTTGATGTACGAAAACAACTTTGTGTATAAAGTTTCAATAATTGGAAAAAAAAAAAAGCTTGCGGTCTAGAGAATAGTGATTATCAAAGTATTCTTTGTTTAATGACATGTGTGAAAAGATATTTAAGTGGTAAAATAATATTTATCTAATAAAACAGGTTGGGATAATTGGGGATTAAAACGGGACATGTGATTAGTTAATTTAATCATTTTAAAATACTAGGGATGTGAATTTAGAAGGGGATGCAAAAAGTCAAGAGTGATATGTCAATAGAACTACTATTTATGTAAATGATGAGAGAGAGTAACTAGCATCAAGATTATTTAGGACATCCCAACTAGATTGGCACCTCCTAAACCACCTATCCCACACTAAGCTTTCAACTCTAATTTATTAAAAAAATTAAAACAGAAAAGTTACATAAGAAATAAAGAAACGGAAAATAGAAAACGCACGTAGGTGCCGAAAGAACAAACAACACATCTAGGGGAGAAGACAAAGATTATCTCACACGTAGGTGTGAAAAGAACAGGAAAAAAAAAAAAAAAAATCAAAACTGGGAGATGATCCCAAAAATCAAAGCCGGAATTAAGATTTTACTAGCATCTCCAGATAAGTCTCGTTAAAAACCCTCTAACCAAAACCAAATGGGAAAAATGCTAGAGGGAAAAAAGAGTGCATATCTACCACTAAGGTCAGTTGTCAATGAAATGATAATTGGGAAGCCCTGCTGAAGTGATTGATCCAAGGAAGACGGAAGCTCGGGCTCGAAACCATCGTGCGGCCTCGTCAAGGTGAGCCCTCTGCCCAGATGATCCGCAACATGATTACCTTTGCGGAAAATGTTAGAGACCATGCAAGTAATTAATAGATGGCAAGTAATTCAGAGCAATACTCCATCTAGCTTTGTAGCTCAAGGAATCTCCACATTTTCATTCTTCAACAAATCCACAACATTAACTGAGTCACTTTTGAACCAAAGGTTATCCCGACTGAATCCTTTAGCATAATCCAATGCAGCAACGACAACTAAGAGTTCCGCTTCAAATGCGAACAAAATTCCAAGAGGACGAGCAAAACAACCTTTGTTGAACCCTCGATAGCTTCTAAACATCCCCGCACCTAGCTGGCCTAGATATCCGTTAGCTGCACCATCAGTATTAATTTTTATCCAACCAGGAAAGGGAGGATGCCAATGTACCTGAACAATTTTCAGTGATTATTTAACATTAGAATTCAATGAAGAAAAAATTTGATATCAGTTGAAAAAATAAAAATATTGAAGACAACAATTTGAGTGCAGACAGTTTCACGGCTAAAACTATATGTAGATAGACTTATTGAGCTAATGAATGTCCGATACAAAATTTCCCCTTACCTAAAAAATGATGTTGTAAATTCCCAAGTGATCAGAGATTCGCAAAGACCAATTTGATGAAGCCAGAGTGATAGTATGCCTGTTCTTGAGCTCGCAAACTAATGGAGAAGTAACCAATATAAAGAGAGAAAAAAGAGTGATTATGAACTTAAGAGTACATATTAAAGTAATTCACTAGACAAACCTTCGTTGCAAGACCTGTCAGATGAACAATCCTGAGATTGTGCTTTATTGTGTTCCCAAGATTGTTTCTGAAACTACAAACATATTTTAAATCAAAGAAGATAGTTTCAAGCCAATCCAGAATTTGGCGAATTATACATATTACAAGGCCAGAAAAATATTGTATAATTACCGATTTACACAGTCCAAATCGCATATATAGCAGCGCAAGTTAAAGACCTTCTATTACTTTTCCGCTAGCTGTACAGAGACGCTGCCAAGACATCAAAGCTATGAAATGCTCTTAAAAAGGAACAATGCAGTAAGCACCCACAAACGGTCATCCAAGCTATAGAATAATGATGCTTTCGAAACTAATAATTGCATCAATTACTCATCAAAATCTTTTTCTACAACTTACTCAAAAATTTTCCAACTATGCAAACTTAAATTTTCGTACACATATCGTTCACTACATAACGGATTTATAGCATGCAATATTCAAGCTTATTTTGGTTGTCATAGGATGACTGATTACAGAATAAGAAGAAGACATAATATAACCTCTTCAAGTGGAATTCCTTGCTACCAAATCCCTCTCTCATCAAGTGGAATTTTCCTTCATGGTTGCGCACTTAGTTTGAAACAAGAACTAAAACCTGAAAACAAAAAAAAAAAAAAACAAAAAAAAAAAAAAAAAAAAAGAAGAAGAAGATAAAAGAAGCACCAAGAGGTTCGTCAGGGATGATTTTCCATGTCTTCATCAAGATCATTGCAGTACCTATGGATAAAGAATACAAACACAACATCACGAAGCCAAACTTTTAAGTACCGAGACATTATGAAAATTTTTAAGCACTGAAAGCTACTCCTCATAAACGGTTTTGAGAGCTAACAACTGCCAGGTTAAATTTCCCCTAATAACAGAATTGATAGTATTAATGGTTAAAATAGTAGTAAGACAGCTCAGTTTGAACTTGAAGTAGAAAGGAAAAGAATAAAGGATGTATACCATTTAGATGAACCAATGCGCATGACATTGCAGCTCATGGGGAACATCTTTCAACATTTCTTGCCAACTTGCTGTAAAAACATAAACATGGAAAAAAAAAAAGAGAAATCAATGAATTTTAAGGTATAATTATTAAAATATATATATATATATATTATTATGCTTTCATAACTGAAAATTGACTCAGTTACCCATAACCACTTGAATATGAGATAGGGCAGAATCCTTCTTAAGCACTTTTCATGGAGCAGATAGCGTTGACCAAAGGGAAGAATCCAGATTAGAGGAGAAGACTTTTAACAAGCCAAAATATTCATAAGCGTCAGGTAGCGAAGGAGCTTCAAGCCATTGTTGAGTCATAAAAGCACTTGATATGACACATTTCCATAACAGCCTCATTAAACAGCTTTAACAGCTTCACGCCTCAGAGCTAGGCACAGCGGTGACAGTCAAATAAGATATAAGTATAGAAAATAACAATGATAAGAGTAATTGTTCAACCTTAGAAGAGATTATTATACAAATAGGGACATATATTAGCCTACCACAATAAAATTTACATTTCAATTCGGATGTCCAGACCAAGCAAGACAAATAAATCACTTAGCAATAGAAAGATTTGAACTAAAAGCATTTAAAATAAATAAATAAGTAAAATGATGATGATGAGAACCTTTTTTTCATATAGATACTCGTGATTTTTTTAACAAAGCTGAAAGACGTTGTACTATAGCCCATAGGAAGAAAGGCAAAGGAAATGGAAGACTTGACATTAAGATGATTTCGATCATTTGGGAAAACCGTTATGCGACAAAATGTACAAAACTCATAACAAAAATTGTACAACTCCATGCAAAAACAAAGACAAAAAAAGAAAGAAAGAAAGCAGAAACTACAAGTAAAGATGAAACGTACAAAGGAAAAAGGAAAAACATCATGTCTCAGGTGCTTACTGCACAGGCAAGTGTGAGTTATCGAATAGACTAGAAATCATTCTATGGTAATTGTTTTACTTAAGTAGACAATAGTAATACTATACCACAAGAGCTCTATGTTCAGGAATGATTTTTCTTGTCTTCGTCAACATCCTCACAGAGCTTGAGATTAATAAATTCAAAATGAACATCTCGAATCAAAATTTTCATCATCTAGGAAGGTGCTCCAAAACAATCATCAAGAACAGTCTTATAGAAGATCCTGCAAGCAAAAACATTGTGAAGCATATTGAACACTGAAAGCTGTACTGCCCACATAAATTTTCAAGAGCTAAAAATGTCCGGGTCCACTTCTAATTTTGTGTTGGCCAAATTATATAAAATATACAAGGCAAGTAAGAAAATATTGCAATAAATTACAATCATTCAAGAAGAAAATATACCAGTTAAACTAATGCACATGATATTGTAGCTCATTAGTGGAGGTCTATTAATACTTTCTTGCCAACTGTTCAGGCTGCAAAAACATAACTGCCGAAAGAAAAAGGAAATCAAGGGATTTTCTTAGGGTGTAATTATGAAAAACTTATATGATAATGCTTTCACCACAGAAAATTGAATCAATTACCCATAACCACTTAAATATGAGATGGGGCATAATCCTTCTACTGCACTTTTCATGGAGAAGTTAAGAGTTGATCAAATGGAAGAATCTAGATTGGAGAAGAAGGCATTTAATGAGCCAAAATATTCGTAAGCGCCAGGTAGCAAAGGAGATTCAAGCCATTATTGAATCATAAGAGCACTGATATTCCTCAAACAGCTACACGCCTCAGAGCTAGGCACAACAGTAATAATGAGATCCTAGTAAACAACAATAAACGAATCATTTGGAAAATAATAAGAGTACTTGTTCAACCTCATAACAGATTATTATACACATAGGAACATATATTACCTGCACCACAATAAAATTTTCATTTCAATTCGGAAGTCCAGACCAAGCAATATGCTCTGATTCGGTGATTTGGACATGAAATATATTCAATTTGACAATCTGAAATTGCAAATAAATCAGTTAGCAATACATAGATTTGAAACAAAAGCATTTAAAATAACAAAATAGGAGAAAAGATAATGATGAGAACCATTTTTTCATACATATACTCGGCGATTTCTTTGACAAAGCTGGCAGGGGTTGTTGTATAGCCTATAGGAAGAAAAGTGAAGGAAATGGAATTAAGATGATCAGGATTACTCAGTATGGTTATAGATCATAGGTGATGAATAAGCTTCCATTTTTATTGAAAATGTTACAGCTCAAAGTGGAAATGTAAAACTAACCATAATTAATAAAAGAAGAAGTTACCAGAGATATATATACAAAAATACTGCAGGTGGTGCTCTGTTTCCTTGTGTTTGGTCATTAATGGAAATACTGCAGATAGTCTCCAAATAGAGAGAGAAAAGGCTTTAATAAGAAAAATTTAATTATTACACAGACGTCCTCATCAGAAAAATGATACTTGATGGTAATATAAAACGAAAAAGCCAAAACAGAATCAAATAGCAAGAATATGAGAAATTACCAGTAAAGTTAGCTATAGAGTGCTCTGTTTTCTTGAGCTTGCTCATTAATCGAATTATGTTGTCTAAATAGAGAGAAACGTATACAAATATATTAGAAAGCAGTAACAAATATTCCAAAAAAAAAAAATAATAATAATAATTTAGTTGCAAAAGTAAAGCAATGTACAACAAAAGGGGGAGAAGTTACCGGTGATGTCAGCGATGTAAAGTTCTGCGCTCGAGATTCTCATCATCATCTTCGTGTGGTGAAATATCAGAATCATAACTCCACAACACTTAGGGAACAGCGGAAGTGTGAGTTTCCCCTTTTGTATCAGTCGCGTGTTGCGATGTTGGGGAGGTGAGAATCTTCACTAACTCCTCTGTTCCCATTCCTTGTTGGCGGAGTTGCTCGAGATTTGGACAATAATTGATGGTTAGATTCTGAAGAGGTGTCCTTCGCAGGAAGTCTGGAAATGGTGCTTTTAGCTTCTCACAGAGCTCGATTACCAAGGAAACAAGGGATGGCATTATAGTTGTTAAAGATATACGGTCTTCATTTTCCGAGCTTGTGCAGGATTCCCACTCTTCCCAATTACTCATGCTCCAAAATACAAGATGTTTCAATTTTGGGAATGATGTGGATGATGAGCAATTATCCATCTTCGTTGGGTCGCTGTCTGCTCCTATTCCCAGAAACTCAACCCCCACCTTTTTCACTTCCTCCACACCCATAATCGTGAGCGATTCAAGGGAGGGCAATTTTCCAAAAGGCCCTAAACTTTCACAATTAGGGCATTCTTCGAGCGTAAGACTTTTCAAATGAATTAATTAAGTCATCCAACCAGGAAACAATGTTGTCCCAGCGTAATACTCAATAACTAAATGCTTCAAGTTTGGATGCGGCTGTAGGCCTTCAAGTAACAATGTGGAATTACGACTTCTTAATTCTGAGAAATCATCAAAAACCAACTTCAATTCCACAACGCCTTCTTTTCTCTCGAGTTGTGCTCTATCAGCTTCACCCACATCTTTTACCTCTCCAATCCCACGAATAGAAAGACTTCCTTTAAGATGATTCAACTTGTTCAAATCTTCAAGCTTCATGTGCCACTCTTCTTGAATATCCCACTGTCTTTCGTTGCAACTTCAAATTGATTTAATGTCTCCAAGCAAGTTAATTCTCTCAAACCTTTTGGAAGACGAATCGCATCCTCTAGATACAAATGCCTTAAGTTGACAAGTTTGTGGATCCCTTTTGGAAGCTCACGCACAGAGCACTCCAATATTAGCGTTTGCAAATTGAATAAATGCACATACTCTCTGGCAATTTGATAAATCCACTCTGAGATAAACTGAGATACCTTAGGTGTACCAATTCCTGGATGCCCTTTGGTAATTTTGCAAGATTACAATCATGCAAATCCAAAGTCCTAAGGCATATTAGCTTCAACAACATATCCCAACTAATGACGTCACTTTCGTTGCCCAAGTCCCTAACTGAGAGTGTTCGTAGAAATTTTTTCCTGTAAATTGTAGGAGGAATTTTCGCCCCAGATTCTATAACTAGCATACAATGAAATGCCTTCTCTTCTACTAGACTTGTATTCTCCTCCTCTAATTTTAACAATTTATTCAGCCAGTCATTTTTCGAGATAAACAAGAGAAAATCATGAACTATTCATGCATCTTACACCTTACCATGTCTCCTTCCCCGTCTTTTTGAAAATCTTGAAAAAGAGACCGCATTGCTAAATTCTCAAAGCATTCTATGCCTTTTCTCTTGTAGTCTTTTTTTATATTTAAATAACCCTATGCTGACCACAATTGAATCAAATGGTCTCTATTAATCACATGATCTTTTGGAAAAAATGAAGTGTATAAGAAACAACGTTTTTCGAGGGGAGGCAAATCATAATAGCTCAACAAGAGTGGAACGAAAACTTCATTCTCTATCTCCTGTAGTTCCCATAATTCACTATGCAACACTCTCTCCCATTCTTCTTTAGTGTACTTTTTAAACAATCCAACACGGTTGGAAATGACTTGAAACCGTTCATCTAGTTCCTTTTTCAGCATGGAAAAAAGAGGACGTTTATCGCCCTTTTTTTTCATTGGTTTACTTCCATCGTTATGTCTACGTATGTCAGTCTCTTCCAACATCCTGGCCTTCCGGATAATTGAACAGAGTTTCCTATAATCACATTATCACAGTTCTTAAGATATAAGATCAAATATTTCTGTCAATGTCCATAAATAATTAGATGAAAAAATTTCTCTCTTTTAGGGGACAAGAAAAAATTCATTTGATGCAGCTATACCGTAACTCAAGAACTGAAGATTATGATATTTAATCATGAATTTTAAAAATCTCTTGATGCTTTCAGGGAAGAATGGGAACAAATCCCAAGTGGAATGTTTAATTTAATTTTTTTAAATGTACAAATTCAAATGCCCAAATCAACCAGCCAAATAAAAAATCACCCCAAACAAAAATAAAGTTATTCTATAAGCACGTCTCCAACTTCTAGTGGACAAAAAAGAGGCTGAAACTGGACAGCACCGGTATAACAAAAGGAAAAGATTCTGAAACACGTGTGCATCATAACCAGCAAGATAAACATTATTCCGTTTTCAAAAAATCAACCAAGAAAAAAAAAAAACAAAGAGTTGGTGGCCATTAAAAAGAATGCGTTGCAATAAAAATTAAAAAAAAAAAAAAACGTAATGTCCCAATAGACAAGTCACAACACTAGGAGAAAAAAAAAAGCTCATTAAAACTTAATTGACCACGCAGTTGAACATAAATTTTGCAGGTATTAAAAAACATCTTACGAATATTTGGAGACTGGGAAGCAATGAAGTTCCAAGTGGATCCAAACACAGAGAGAGAGAGAGAGAGAAAGAGAAACTCTCCAAAAATTATAGAATAAACAAATTAAAAAGTCAACTTGCTTAAAATTCCTAGGGCAACTAGAAGAGATGTTACTTCACAACTAGTTAATTTAGATCAATAAAAACTAATGAGGTTCCACTTCCACCAAATTTTGCAGTTAATATTGTTCTTCAAGAAAATGTTATTGTACAACACAGATGCCTATTGAAAAGTAGGAGCAGGAAATGTGTTACATACCCGAAGTTCTGAATTCGTATACCAAGCTTTTCCTTGCCAGCAACTGAATGCTTCTCAACAATGAAATCCAAAAATTCTTCAACTTTAACATCTTTTACATTAATCTTTTTATTGCAACAGATACTCCTGAACTTAGAAAGTAAATCCATGATTTCTTCCGTCGTTATTTTCAAAACCTCAGTTGTATTGAGATTCACTGAGAAATAATGCATAACAAGTGGGTGACCAACCAGCAGGCCTAAACCCAGCTCTTCAAACTGCACAATGCCTTCATTCTTGCATATTTCTACTCCCAACTCATACAATGAAGTGACTCTCCGCACGGCAACAAAGCAATGGATAAACGCATTTATCTAATACCAGTACCAAGGGAAAATAAGTTTAAGTGGGTTTTCAAAAAATGTACTTTTCAATAAAGAACTTTTCCAGAATATCATATTTCATTCTAGCGATTGCAGCTAAAAGAAAGTAAGAAAGAGTAATGAGTTTTGTATTTCTTTTCTGTTTGCATGACAAGAAAAATTTAAGACATTTATCAAAAAGGAAGAAAAGAACACATGTTGCATCCTTTATTATAAACCAAGGAACTAAATATTGACAATTTCATTAATAATTTCTCAATAATATCTGACAGTAACGACCCTAGATACAAATACGAGTGGTATATTTTTTCAGATGTATCCAAGAAATATCATTACTTTCCAGACAATATCCGTGAAGTATCAGTACCAGATATCCGGATAAAAGTCGATATTTCTATGGAAACATCCATTATTATCCATGCATTTAAGAAAAAGACATTTCAATAACCCAAAAATTCTTTAAAAAAAAATAAACATTCACGAGCCACTCTGCTAAATATATGTACATATATATTAACAACAACAACACTGGTACGAATGTTTGAATTCAATTATGTACTGTATATATTTGTATTATAACGTTAGTTCACACAATGAGTAGTTCGCCAAAACTCATTGTTCTACACACACACACACACACATTTAAACATCTGTATTGATAAAATTAAATTAAGTTAATTTAACTATTAATTACTCAGTTTTAGTTCTCTTCATTTTCACTTGAAATTTCCAATCTTTATGCAATTTATCAGTTGGTCATAAATTCGTAAAGGGGAAAAAACACACACACACACATTTAAACATCTGTATTGATAAAATTAAATTAAGTTAATTTAACTATTAATTACTCAGTTTTAGTTCTCTTCATTTTCACTAGAAATTTCCAATCTTTATGCAATTTATCAGTTGGTCATAAATTCGTAAAGGGGAAAACACACACACACACACACACACTTAAACATCTGTATTGATAAAATTAAATTAAGTTAATTTAACTATTAATTACTCAGTTTTAGTTCTCTTCAATTTCACTTGAAATTTCCAATCTTTATGCAATTTATCAGTTGGTCATGAATTCGTAAAGGGGAAAAAAAAAACAAAAAAAAAGACAGTGTTGAGGAACCACATTACTTTTCCTTCGGTGACTATAAGACTGTTGAGCGACGGGACTTGCTGCATAGGAAACCCCAACGAGCTCCACGAATCGATCTGGACGGCGAGGAGCGCCGCCTGGGAGACCTTCCACGCCGAGACGCTCTCTCCGGCGGCGAGAAGGTCGGCGCGGGCCTTCGCCACGGCCTGGTCGACCTTCTCGACCGTAGTTTCCCGCACCTTCGTATGCGCTGCCGGAGCCGAAACCTGCTGCTGCTGCGGTGGCGGCGGCGGCGGCGGCGGCGGGGACTGGTGGTGGTGGTGGTGGTGGTGGTAGGGGAAGCTAGGGTTTGGGGTTGGGGAGAAAAAGCTACGATTTTGAATTAGAAAATTGGCAGGATAATTGGGGAATGGTTGTTGCCAGGGTTGGGGAGGTGGTGGCAGGAAGGCCGGCGGGGAGTGGAGATAACGGTTTTGGAAGTGGTAATTGGGGATTTGGGATTGGGATGACGATGGCTGAGCCGCTGGAGCTTGGGGCTGTGGCCACCTCAAGTCGCTTGAGCTGGGTTGGTGTCCTTCCATGGCGAGAGAGAGAGAGAGAAATCGAAGAAGTAGGGTTTTAGTATGGGCTTTATTGTATGACAAATTGAACATTTTACCCCTAAATTTTTGGTCTTATCACAAAAAGTGACCTATACTTTCATTTATAACAATATCCACTCTAAATTTTAAAATATTTACAAATTTTCTCATTCAATTAGTTTTGTTGAGGGAAATTAAAGATAATTTTCCTAGCTCCCCTAAACTTTGTACCTTGTACTAAACTCGGAAATATCAGTAAATTTTTATATTCTCTTAATTTGTTTAGGAAATTGTCATTTGTCAACATAAGAAATCAAACCTAAACTATATTGGTACAAAATAATAAGGATATTTAGTATTGATATCCCCAACAATCTTGTCATTTTATGATAACTTATCATCTAAATTTTTAATTTTGATAATTTATCCTTTGAACTTACTAAATTATAATAATGTACGTTTATTAATTAATTTTCTGTTAAATTGATTATGAAAAACTTAAATATACCTCATGTGAAGACGAGAAGACTCCATTTTCAATTAAAAAATTTTAAATATGATAAAAACCCTAATACAAATATTCTAATATCAAATCTTCAATTTAATGTGAAATTAAGGATAAATTTTCTCATTCAATTAGCTTTGTTGACAGAAATTAAAGATAATTTTCCCAGTACTTGTTATAAACTCTGAAATATCAGTAAATTTTTTTCTTATGTTAATTTGATTAGGAAATTGTCCTTTGTCAACATAAGAAATCAAACCTAAACTATATAGGTACAAAATAATAAAGGCATTTAATATTGATGTCCTAACAATCTTATCATAATTTATTTTTTAAACTTCTAATTTTGATAATTTATTCTCTGAATTTTTTAAATTTAAATTATAGTAATGTATCCCTATTAATTAATTTTCTATTAAAATAACTTTGTTTAGAAACTGAATGATTAAACCTATTTCCTTTAAAAAAAAAAAAAGATTAAACTTTTTTTTTTTCAAAATTTTAATTAGTATTTTCTTTATAGAGCTAGCATTTTAGCAATAAAAATCGTTAAAAACTAGTTGAAAAAATTATAAATAAATAAACCTCTCTTTCGCTCTCCTCGCTCACCGATGTGCGATAGCTAGTAGGCATATATATAGATATACATATATATATATATATCCTCTCTCTCCCTCTCAAAAACCAATATATTACAATGGGAAAATCTTAAGCATCGGAGAGGCCAATCTTTCTGGGGAGGGAGGGAGCAATTTGGTCCCACTTGGTGGATCTAGTCAGAGGTGGGGAACACTTCATCGTGCAAGGGGAGATTTCGCCGGTGGCGTAGTGTTTTGCGGTGGTGGATCTCGCCGGGAGGAAGCGATCGTTGTATGAGACAAGGGATCTCTTGGCAAGCGTAAGGAAGAGGATGGAAATGACCGGGCCAGGGAGATCTTGGTTGCGCGATGTCGAAGGAGTTGGGATTTGCGGCGTGGATTTTGGCCGGGAGGGAGGACGACAATGCAGATTTGGGGATTGTTCTTTCCTTTTCAACATGATTTTTTTGAAAATAAACCTCTGCCCAAATTGGTGATTTTACCAAAACACCCTCAAAATTTTGAACATGTGCAACTCATGTGCATTTTTCCGTCCATAAGTTAAAAGAATTGGGAATTTTGCAAACTTTCTAAATTTCAGAAAGAAAAAAAATATTACAAATCAAAATTTACGGGAAATTTTATTACAAGACTTAAAGTTCTTGAGGGGGGAAATGGTATTTGTCTTAATATTAACTAAAAGATGTATATTGTAACAAATAATTTAGTAAGTTTATGAGATAAATTCTCAAAATTAAAAGTTTAGAGGATAAATTATCAAAGGATAAAAAGTGTAGGATACATCAATACTGAATATCTAAAATAATAATAACAATATTATAGAAAATTTTAACATCACTTACTAATAAAATGATAAGTCATATAATATAGAGTCTATCAGTGAGTCCATTTTTATTAATATGATATTAGACATCATCAATATTCTATAACATTTTTCAAATAATAAATCTCAATTATAAAGATTCATAGCAATATTAAAGCATTAAAAGAATTATTAGTCTTATTTTATCAATAACGAAATTCCTATTTGTTAATAAAGTAAAAGAATAGTTTTTTTTTTCCTAGAAAAGAAAACCTCCATTCTTTGATTTATTTATTTATTTTTGGATGATTGGTAGAGACATTTTGAGAGGTAGGGTTTGTTTGTTTCAACCACTCAATCCATTTAATTCAAACTTTTTTTTGTTTTTTTTCCAAAAAATTTTTGTCTTTTTCCCAAAAAGTTTTTTGTCTTTTCTAAAAATTTTAAAAAATTTACTATTCAAATTTAAAAATCTCAACTCAAACCACTACACCAAACACCCCAGTAGTGTCAATAGTTACTAAAATGTGAGTCACTGGGATGAAATTAAACCGAATGAAAAGCTTGAGTGCACAAAAGCTCAAGTATACACTAGCACATACAACCAGATCCTTTGCTCCCATTATTCCCCAGACCGCTGGTTTTGTTCTGCAGAACCTCCCCTGTGGCCTGGAACAGTGCCTTCACAAACAGCCGCACAACCGCCGTCGACCCAAGGGCCCGCCGTTCAGGTACAGCCCCGCGACTACGCCGATGGTGTCGCAACACGCATCTCGTATGGCGAAATCGGTGTCCTTGAGCCGATTGACGATAAGGGCGGAATCGGTGAGGTGGGTCGCTGCCGCATCTGGATGGGCCCCACAGAAGGCGGCGAAGAGGAGGAGCAACTCCTAACGGCGGGCTTAGAGTCAGTTGAGACGGCGTTGCAGTGGGAGCTGAGGCATCGGAATTTCCTTCGACGACTGAAATTGATTATATACAAAATTCATTAAAGCAGGTTTTTTGCCCTTTTGGAATTATACCCCTTTTTTTAATAAGATCAGAAAAAACTTTTATCCTCAGAAAGAAATTACTCGTATTTGGTTTTTGTTTTTTGGTTTTTTTTTTAGAATTTTCATATTTGGATGCAACTTGAAGGAAGGAGCAGAGTTTTTGGGTGAAGATGAAGATGAAGAACCAAGTTATTGGATTTTTTTTTTTCTTCTGTCCATGGTGTTTCTAGGTTTTTTTTAACAATCATCGATGGAACCATTGTTTCTCAAACAGATTGTTGCTTAAAAGTTTAAAGTACGTTGCTCAAAAAAATCTATTGCAGAGTTCTAATGGTGGCTCTAAGGAGAATGTGTTTTGGTGTGGATTGATGTTATCATTTGTGGAAAGGGAAAAAAAAAATTGTAAATGTAAAATTAAAATCAAAAGTTGTGTGTATTGGAGACCACGTTAACATTCGATACACCTTACATCATAATAGTTCACTTAGTCATACTATTATTTTGAGCTATTGGATTGATCATCACAAGGTAGTCACTCTAAATGATACTTTACTGCAATTGTCCTCAATATAAAATATGTGATACTATAAGGACTCTTGTGCTAAAAATTGTACATTCAGAAGTTGATTGCCTAGAGGAAAAAACGTTTGGAAACTGAATTATAAAATTCAAAAAGTTGGGTCACAAAAAAAAAAAAAAAAAAAAAGAAGGCCTCAATGGCAGTGTATTTTACTAATCATCTCTAAACTGATCATTTTCAATGGTTACATTTTTAGTAAAATCTTCAAATATTGGCATTAGATTGGAATGTAATACGATAAGAGAAATACAATATTCATTAATTTATCTAAGACTTCTAACGAAGTGCTTACATATCCATACTAAGAATACTAGAAGGGAGAATAAAAGGTACTCTTTTGTACCTCAACCTCGTATCAATCTATAAGTTCATTTTACCAACAGGAACACGTGTCTTTATTTCTGAAGTCCAAGTCTTTTTTTTTTTCTTTTTCTTTTTAATACAAGTCTGAAACCCAGCCTTTCTTTTACCGTTTTGTTATACTAGACAGCTGTGCAAAAACTATGTAGTGTTGTGATTCTCATATGCTCTTCTTCTGTTTTTAATTTTTAGCTAGATAAGTCTCTCTATTAATATTACTCGTAATAGAAAAAGAAAAATTTCTTATGAAAGTTGAGAAATAATTTACTAACTTTTGGTTCTTAAGCTGGGAAGCAAGTAAAGCAAACTGGAAAGTCTTTAGATTTTCTTTGTATTATTGGTAATTGTATTGAGCGTTGCAAATGCATGCTTAATTTATTGCGGAACTAAGAAGCATATTATTTGAATTGGTGAAACAATATGAATTGTTGGTTTGAATATGAGAATTTGGATATAAATTTGTAAATCTCTATTTCAGTGGATAGTGATTGAAAATCGAAATGAATATTTGATTGCGAAATTTAGGAGAGAAGAGAGAGTTGTTGGGTTCTCTTAGTTCTCGTGGTAGGAGGAAATTTGATTTTAAAAAGAAAAATGACAAAATTTCAATAATTTGTTTTGTATTTTGCTTTGGATAGAAGTTGAAAACTAAGATAGTTTTGTCGTTTTCTAATGAATTTGTTTATTTTCTTACAAATTTGTTTTTTTTTTTTTTTTGGTTTTTACAGGAAATAATTATTGTCTTGTGACTTATTACTCTGATTGGCAGGTAATTTTTTCTCATGCAGGACAGTAAACGTGATTTATAAGCGTGAGGAAGAATGGGCCTTGATAACTACAATTGATTTTGGAATTGAGGACTTAAATGAGGATTTTGTGTCTAATAATGGTTAACCAAAGAGATTACCTTGACTTAGAACTCAAATGGCAAAAATACACAAAAATAAAAACCTAAGCACATAAGTGCCGTAGGCACATACCCACACTAGTATATATATATATATATATAGAGAGAGAGAGAGAGAGAGGAATGTGATAAACAAGTACGATTGGCACAATCTGAAAGCCCCATATAAGCATACAACATGGTAATCTACAAAATGCTTTAGATAAATTGCTTCAAGAACTCGGTCGCCACCAGCCTCCCTCGAGTATTCACCGACATCTTAAGCTCGCTTATCTCTTTATCTATATCCTGCAAATGGGAAAAATCAAGCATTCGAAAAACTTTGCATCAAAACCGTAACAATGCAGCAAAGAAGATGAAAGAGGGAAAGTTTCTCTGATTTGCTACCTAAACCTCCTTTAGGCGAAAACACGAAACTCGAAACGCACCAGAAGCAGAAAAAGAAACAAGGAAAAAATAGCATAAACCAACACTCGGATGTGTCAATGCCTGTATCATGTAAGTGCATTTTTTTGAACAGAACATAATTACTCTAGAAAGCAAATCTTCTGCAATTAGGACAAAATTCTGGGGTGTTCATCATTATGATCTTGCTTTCGGTTATTTTTAAATTAAGAATCGTACACATATAGCTACAACGGTACAGCCATTCAAGAAGTATAAGTAAGCGAGTTTATGGGATTAATGAAGTTCTTGCCTCCATGAATTGTACGATAAAATCAATGAGTTTGTGCTTCTGCATATCCTCGCAGTGGTAATTGGTAATAAGAAAACTAATATCATAACCCTGCAGAACAAAGCAACAAAAAGAACAAACATGCAGTTACAAGGCTGATTGATGAACTACCAGGGAATGTCATCTACAAAACACGCCAGGCAATTCAGGTGTGTTTTCCGAAAGTTTTCTCACGGGCAAGTTTCTGCCAGACACTTGAAAATTCTCGAGAGTACAATGAAAAAATACCAATACCGGCAACAGAGAAAAAGGCCTACATACCTGTACTGGCTTTCTTCTCAACACTTGAAATGCTTCTGCTCTCATTGACAAAAATCTAAGAAATTTTTAGTTAGAATGTTTTCAAGTTCGTCCGCCTGCTTTACCTATACATGAGCAAAATGATAGAAACAAGAGAATATAAATGGGTCAGTGATCGCAGTTCTATGTACCTATTACCAGAGATGAATTGTCAATTGGTGTTGGCATTGTAAACATGAAACTAAAAGGAAATTCCTAAAAGAGAATTTACTTTTTTAGGCCACATAAAAAAGACCAACTCTCTGGTTCTTAGAATTGGCTAAATTTGCTTAATTTCCTTAGACCCATCAAACACAAGAAAGCATCAAACTGAAAAGAAAATTCATAATCACCTTGAGGCTTCCATATAATGGCTTACTAGAATTGCAAACTTAAAATTAAAAGGAAATCCATAATCTAGGGACATCAATTCCAATCCCAACTTTTTTGTTCCAACTTACGTCGCATCTAAGTTGTCATTCTCTTATTAGTAGGTGTTCCCAAAACTGCCACGTCAGATAAAATTAAAAGAATGCATATACCCAAGAAAGATGACAACTCAACGCCACGTGAGTTGAAACAAAAGAATTGGGATTAGAGTTTTTGCTCCAAGCACTACTCTAGAGAATATACTTAAAAATTGGGATTAGAGTTTTTGTTCCAAGCACTACTCTGGAGAATATACTTCTTGAGGCCTCATTAACAACTGTCACAATACCTAATCCCATTAATTAAAGTGGGCTAAAATGTGTTTAATTTACTATAGTTCCATCAAGCACAAGAAAGCATCGAACAGAAAAGAATTATAGCCATATCACCTTGAGACTTATGCGGAGTGAATTAATAGATGTCTCTATTAAGCACTTTTCAGCCTCATTCCGACAGATCACTACCTAAAATAGCGGTTGTCAAGAAAACGTTATCAATGAAAGAAATGAAGTAAGTAAGATGAGATGTAGATTGCAAGCGGCAACACCAATGATTCAAAAAGAAATCTTAAGCAACTAATCAGCCCCCTTTTTTCCTCTTTTCAAATTATTACAACTAAGCCATCAAAAGTTACTAAAAACTGTACACTGGATTAAGAACCCTTGTTTCTAATTAAGACCTAAAAAAAAATAATAAAAAAAAGTACTTACAGGATTCAACAAAAGTTCTGGGCTTGTCCTGCAAAATAAGATCAAAACAATTACGTCTTTATATAAACAACGATCCAACAACGACAAAGAAGCATCGCAAAATAAAAGAGACAAGAGTTATAAACAAAAACAACCCGTAGGCATGATTTTGAACCATCAGGTTTCTATCATGTTCCATTAAACTGTCATATTTCTTTTAGTTCGATACCACATGAACAGATTGTATAACTATCCGCTGGCACAGTTTTGAACCATCAGATTTCTACACGTTCTGTTAAATTCTCACATCTCTTTTCGTCCAATAAGATACGATCTGACAAATTCATAATTGTGTATTACCAGTAGTTTTTATTTTTCCTTCAAAGTTCTCGAAAAATGAAAGAAGCACATTTCAAAAGCCAAAAGTATAAAACATACTTGAGCTCAACCTCTGGCTTGTTATGTCTTTCCACTTCTTGACAAGGAAAATTCTACCAAAAAAAAACCCAGTAAAATAAGTTTAAAAAAAAAAGATAAAAAAAAAACCCATTAAATCTGCTTCTTGTACATAAGTTCCAAATCCAAATGAGAAGTTTTAAGTTTTTGCTGAGAATAGGAATAAAAAGTTATATAAGTACCTGTAAGCACATTGCAGCCTCAAGCGTATTCCTTATACACGTCAAATACAAACGTA
>CM046368.1:8315597-8337541 GCA_025413025.1 Ficus hispida | reverse complement strand
CCATTTTCCTTCACTTTTCTTCCTATAGGCTATAGCACAATGTCTGTCAGCTTTGTCAAAGAAATCGCCGAGTATATGTATGAAAAAATGGTTCTCATCGTATTCTTTTCTCCTATTTTGTTATTTTAAATGCTTTTGTTTCAAATCTATGTATTGCTAACTGATTTATTTGCAATTTCAGATTGTCAAATTGAATATATTTCATGTCCAAATCACCGAATCAGAGCATATTGCTTGGTCTGGACTTCCGAATTGAAATGAAAATTTTATTGTGGTGCAGGTAATATATGTTCCTATGTGTATAATAATCTGTTATGTGGTTGAACAAGTACTCTTATTATTTGCCAAATGATCGTTTATTGTCGTTTACTAGGATCTTATTATTACTGTTGTGCCTAGCTCTGAGGCGTGTAGCTGTTTGAGGAATATCAGTGCTCTTATGATTCAACAATGGCTTGAATCTCCTTTGCTACCTGGCGCTTACGAATATTTTGGCTCGTTAAATGCCTTCTTCTCCAATCTAGATTCTTCCATTTGATCAACTCTTAACTTCTCCATGAAAAGTGCAGTAGAAGGATTATGCCCCATCTCATATTTAAGTGGTTATGGGTAATTGATTCAATTTTCTGTTGTGAAAGCATTATCATATAAGTTTTTTGTAATTACAACCCTAAGAAAATCCTTGATTTCCTTTTTCTTTCGGCGGTTATGTTTTTGCAGCCTAAACAGTTGGCAAGAAAGTATTAATAGGCCTTCACTAATGAGCTGCAATATCATGTGCATTAGTTTAACTGGTATATTTTCTTCTTGAATGATTGTAATTTATTGCAATATTTTCTTACTTGCCTTGTATATTTTATATAATTTGGCCAACACAAAATTAGAAGTGGACCCGGACATTTTTAGCTCTTGAAAATTTATGTGGCAGTACAGCTTTCAGTGTTTGATATTCTTCACAATGTTTTTGCTTGCAAGATCTTCTATAAGACTGTTCTTGATGATTGTTTTGGAGCACCATCCTAGATGATGAAATTTTGATTCGAGATGTTCATTTTGAATTTATTAATCTCAAGTTCTGTGAGGATGTTGACAAAGACATGGAAAATCATTCCTGATCATAGAGCTCTTGTGGTATAGTATTACTATTGACTACCTAAGTAAAACAATTACCGTTGAATGATTTCTAGTCTATTATCGATAAGTCACACTTGCCTGTGCAGTAAGCACCTGTGACATGATGTTTTTCCTTTTCCTTTGTACGTTTCATCTTTATTTGTAGTTTCTGCTTTCTTTCTTTCTTTCTTTCTTTTTTTTCCCTTTTTTTTTTTTTTGCATGGAGTTGTACAATTTTTGTTATGAGTTTGTACATTTTGTCGCAAAACGGTTTTCCCAAATGATCCAAATCATCTTAATGTCAAGTCTTCCATTTCCTTTGCCTTTCTTCCTATAGGCTATAGTATAACGTCTTTCAGCTTTGTTAAAAAAATCGCGAGTATCTATATAAAAAAAAGGTTCTCATCATCATCATTTTACTTATTTATTTATTTTAAATGCTTTTAGTTCAAATCTTTCTATTGCTAAGTGATTTATTTGTCTTGCTTGGTCTGGACATCCGAATTGAATTGTAAATTTTATTGTGGTAGGCTAATATATGTCCCTATTTGTATAATAATCTCTTCTAAGGTTGAACAAGTACTCTTATCATTGTTGTTTTCTATACTTATATCTTATTTTACTGTCACCGCTGTGCCTAGCTCTGAGGCGTGAAGCTGTTAAAGCTGTTTAATGAGGCTGTTATGGAAATGTGTCATATCAAGTGCTTTTATGACTCAACAATGGCTTGAAGCTCCTTCGCTAGCTGATGCTTACGAATATTTTGGCTTGTTAAAAGTCTTCTCCTCCAATCTAGATTCTTCCCTTTGGTCAACGCTATCTGCTCCATGAAAAGTGCTTAAGAAGGATTCTGCCCTATCTCATATTCAAGTGGTTATGGGTAACTGAGTCAATTTTCAGTTATGAAAGCATAATAATATATATATATATATTTAATAATTATACCTTAAAATTGATTGATTTCTCTTTTTCTTTCCATGTTTATGTTTTGCAGCAAGTTGGCATGAAATGTTGAAAGATGTTCCCCATGAGCCGCAATGTCATGCGCATTGGTTCATGCAAATGGTATACGTCCTTTATTCTTTTCCTTTCTACTTGAAGTTCAAACTGAGCTGTCTTACTACTATTTTGACCATTAATACTATCACTTCTGTTATTAGGGGAAATTTAACTTGGCAACCTTGGTGCTTCTTTTATCTCTTTTTTTTTTTTTTTTTTTCAGGATTTACTTCTTGCTCCAAACTAAGTGCGCAACCATGGAGGAAAATTCCACTTGATGAGGGAGGGATTTGGTATCAAGGAATTCCACTTGAAGAGGTTATATTATATATTCTTTCTATTCTGTTATCAGTCATCCTATGACAACCAAAAGAAGTTTGAATATTGCATGCTATAAATCCGTTATGTAGTGAACGATATGCGTACAAAAATTTAAGTTTGCATAGTTGGAAAAATTTTGAGTAAGTTGTAGAAAAAGATTTTGATGAGTAATTGATGCAATTATTAGTTTCGAAAGCATCATTATCCTATAGCTTGGATGACCGTTTGTAGGTGCTTACTGTAATGTTCCTTTTTAAGAGCATTTCATAGCTTTGATGTCTTGGCAGCGTCTCTGAACAGCTAGCGTAAAAGGAATAGAAGGTCTTCAACTTGCGCTGCTATATAAGCGATTTGGACTGTGTAAATCGGTAATTATACAATATTTTTCTGGCCTTGTAATATGTATAATTCGCCAAATTCTGGATTGGCTTGAAACTATCTTCTTTACTTTAAAATAAGTTTGTATTTTCAGAGACAATTTTGGGAACACAACAAAGCACAATCTCAGGTCTGTTCGTCTGACAGGTCTTGCAACATAGGTTTGTCTAGTGAATTACTTTAATATGTACTCTAAGTTCATAATCACTCTTTTTTCTTCATTTCTTCAATAGTTTCTGATATGTTTGTCCATGTCTCTCTTTATATAGGTTACCTGTATCTCCATTAGTTTGCAAGCTCAAGAACAGGCATACTATGACTCTGGCTTCATCAAAATGGTTTTTGCGAATCTCTGATCACTTGGGAATTTACAACATCATTTTTTGGGTAAGGGGAAATTTTATGTCGGACATTCTTTAGCTCAATAAGTCTGCCTACATGTAGTTTTAGTCGTGAAATTATCTGCACTCGCATTGTTGTCTTCAATATTTTTATCTTTTCAGCTGATATTAAATTTTTTCTTCATTGAGTTCTAATGTTAAATAATCACCGAAAATTGTTCAGGTACATTGGCATCCTCCCTTTCCTGGTTGGATAAAAATTGATACTGATGGTGCAGCTAATGGATATCCAGGCCAGCTAGGTGCGGGGGATGTTTAGAACCTATCGAGGGTTCAACAAAGTTTGTTTGCTCGTCCTCTTGGAATTTTGTTCGCATTTGAAGTGGAACTCTTAGTTGTCATTGCTGCATTGGATTATGCTAAAGGATTCAGTCGGGATAACCTTTGGTTCGAAAGTGACTCAGCTAATGTTGTGGATTTGTTGAAGAATAAAAATGTGGAGATTCCTTGAGCTACAAAGCTAGATGGAGTATTGCTCTGAATTACTTGCCATCTATTAATTACTTGCATGGTCTCTCACATTTTCCGCAAAGGTAATCATGTTGCGGATCATCTGGCCAGAGGGTTTTCACCTTGATGCGGCCACACGATGGTTTCGAGCCCGAGCTTCTGCCTTCCTTGGATCAATCAATTCAGCAGGGCTTCCCAATTATCATTTCATTGACAACTGACCTTAGTGGTAGATATGCACTCTTTTTTCCCTCTAGCATTTTTCCCATTGGGTTTTGGTTAGAGGGTTTTTAACGAGGCATATCTGGAGATGCTAGTAAAATCTTAATTCCGGCTTTGATTTTTGGGATCATCTCCCAGTTTTGATTATTTTTCTATTCTTTTACACGTACGTGTGTGATAATCTTTGTCTTCTCCCCTACATATGTCGTTTGTTCTTTCGGCACATGCGTGTGCTTTCTATTTTCCGTTTCTTTATTTCTTGTATAACTTTTCTGTTTTAATTTTTTTAATAAATTAGAGTTGAGAGTTTAGTGTAGGATAGGTGATTTAGGGGGTGCCAACCTAGTTGGGATGTCCTAAATCATCTTGATACTAGTTACTCTCTCTCATCATTTACATATATAAATGGTAGTTCTATTGACATACCATTCTTGACTTTTTGCATCCCCTTTGAAATTCGCATCCCTAATATTTTAAAATGATTAAATTAACTAATCACAGGTCCCGTTTTATTCCCCAATTACCCCTACCTGTTTTATTAGATAAATATTATTTTACCACTTAAATATCTTCTAACACATGTCATTAAACAAGAATACTTTGATAATCACTATTCTCTAGACCGTAAGGGTTTTTTTTTTTTTCAATTATTAACTTTATACACAAAGTTGTTTTCGTACATAAACCAATTGTTGATTTAATTGCAAAAATCAATATTTTACTATTATATTCAATGTTTAAAATGTAAAAAAACTGTACACTAAAAAAAAAAACAAGTGTAATTTCCCTTTTAAAAAAACAAGTGTAGTTAATAATAAGCAAATTGCAAAGTATTTTATACAACAATTTTTTTCTTTTTTCCCCTAAAAATTAGATACATTAAAGGTAAACATCATGAATAAAGAATTTTTCTCTTTTTTCAAAATAGTAGAGATTTTACGGTGTTTTTATGAGTATATATCATGCGGAACAAAATATATATACATATACACATATATTATTAAGGCTTTTTATAATATAAAACTTTAGTTTTGAAATTAATCCATAATAGTTATCCTTTTATGTCATTTGTTCGAGGTTTTTTATTTTATAATTAAAGTTTAATTAATAAGGGTATGTGCAAAGTTAAGAGGTGTGTGTGCATAGAGCTATCCTTACATAAAATCAAAAAAAAAAAAAAAATCAATCTATACGAAGGTCAGTGTAGAAAATGATTCATTTTTTTAATAGTTTGTGTAGAAATTTTATCTATTCCAAAGTCATTCCCATATGGCGTTTTTCCATCTAAGTTTTTGACATTTTTATAAACTAAACGACAATTTGTGTAGTATTATGAAAGTTCATGGTAATAAAATGTGAAAAATCAAAAGTAAAGAACTAACATAAAATTGGGTATATAGCTGGAAGGCTAGTTCTCAAAATAGTCATTGTCCTCTTACACAAAATAGGGATGTTCATAGATCGGATTAAACAGATTAGGCCTCAAATTGTAATATTAGATGAGAAAAATCTTAATCCATAAGATCTCTAATCCAGTTCAAAACATCAAATTTTACAGATTTGATTTGTAGATTCAGCATGTGGCATCTGAAAATAAAAATAAACATGCAAAAATACAAAATAGTTCAATAAAATACAATGTGTTACAACACAATCATCTTCAAAATAAATCAAATTGTAGTGTTACAATCAAAACAATGAACAAATCAATTTAAAATCTCAAAATAAATTATTCATCATTCATCAGTCTACTTTATGTAAATGTACATAATCATATTTTATATATAGATGGGACACACGAATTTTACTATCATAATCCGTTGCCAATTGTTAATCCCCAGTCTAGTTTAATGTAGCAGATTGGATTGGATTGGGTTGAATATATTGAGTGTGTTTTTGGATTTAGTGAATTCCCTAATACGAAGTACACGTGGAAGAGGGAAAAGATTATTGTAGGCTGATGAAAATCTAGGGTTATATACATTTTTGTATCATATATTTTGCTTTAATTATTCAAAAAGTATACCATGTGTTTTGAACTTTTTACATTTCTATATCGTCAAATTTCATTTAATATACAAATTTATATCTATTCTCCATCAATACTTAATTTGACCTTAAAATGCCTAAATTACCCTTAAAAAGAAAAACCAATTTACCAAGTCTTAAAGTTCTTTTTTTTTTTTTGACTAAATAAGAAATTTTATTATCAAGCTACTAAAGTGAAAGAGACATACATCAGCAAAGAAACAAGCCCACAAAATATAACCTGGAACAAGCTCCAGCCAATCACCGAACGGCTAAGAAACCATCAAATGGACCTAAAGTCTACAAACCAACGGGACAACACGCATGTAATCAGCCCACTCGGGGAAAGCCGGAGCGATCCCTTATGCCAAGCACGAAGGAAAACTCCTACAACGGGTGATGGGAACGCAAGATCCGCCCACCAAACAACACCCAACCAAACAACGACTAAAACCCAATCAACAAAACCTTGATCAACACAAAAACATACACGGGGGACCAAAGGGAAAACCTCCACCCTTTTCACAAACAAACACATAAAATAGACAAAAGGAAAAAGGGGAACTACTGCAACCTTCGACAAAGCCACACCCATCAACGACAAAGCAACCATCGGCGTAATCGGACCATCGTGGAAAGAAGTCCAACAACAAGGAGGAAAAACCGGCTACACGTGAGGGACACATGCCACCCACGACGGGCAACGCAGGCCTACGCACCGACCTAACCCCTTCAGCACCGCCTCGCAGCCCAACTCTCGGGGTATCCAAGAGCCCACGAAACAATTATCACATAAATCTACACATTTCTCAATCAATACTTAATTCTAACATTTAAAATTAAAATATAATATGAAGGTATAAAAATGTTAGAGTCAAAAATACAGTTATACATTCTAAACAAAAGCATTCAAGGCATACAAACGTAAATAACTCGAAAATCTATTGAAAACGTGCCCGTTTAGGTTGGTGATGAAATTAAATTTTCAATAATTGGAAACATGCCGACCTTAGCTCAGTTGGTAGAGCGGAGGACTGTAGTCGGGCATCACCCACAGCCATCCTTAGGTCGCTGGTTCGAATCCGGCAGGTCGGACTTTTTTGTTTCTTGATTTTTGTTTTTATTCTCTCTCTCGCTCTCTCAAAATCGTCTTCTCCAACAGGCGCATTTTAGCGCTTACACTCCGACCAAGCGCACATTAGGACCAACTCGTAGCTCCAGCCTCCAGATCAATTCCACCCAAAAATAAAATAAACATTCCTCTTTTTCTTTGCTGTGCTTCGCAATCGCCTTCTCTGCTCGCAACATTATGGTAATGCTGCCCCTTTTGGATCTCCTCTCTCTCAAACGATTTTCTCTAGATTTCTGAAAATCTAACCCTAAGCATTCTCGATTTTCTTCTTCTCTCCCTCTTTTTCTTCCGTTTTCTTCGTAGCCAAACTGGGTTATTTTAGGGATTTAGTGAATAAAGAGGGATTTTTTTTTTTTAATTTTACATTAACAAGTATTTAGTTTTTTGTTAATGGGTTTGGAAATATTTTGCAGGCAAACACATTACGTTTGTATTTGACGTGTATAAGGAATACGCTTGAGGCTGCAATGTGCTTACAGGTACTTATATAACTTTTTATTCCTATTCTCATTTGGATTTGGAACTTATGTACAAGAAGCAGATTTAATGGGTTTTTATTTTATTTTATTTTATTTTTTTTGGTAGAATTTTCCTTGCCAAGAAGTGGAAAGACATAACAAGCCAGAGGTTGAGCTGAAGTAAGTTTTATACTTTTGGCTCTTGAAATGTGCTTCTTTCATATTTCGAGAACTTTGAAGGAAAAATAAAAACTACTGGTAATACACAATTATGAATTGTCAGATCGTATCTTATTGGACGAAAAGAGATGTGAGAATTTAACAGAACATGTAGAAATCTGATGGTTCAAATCTGATGGTTCAAAACTGTGCCAGCGGGTAGTTATACAATCTGTTCATGTGGTATCGGACTAAAAGAAATATGACAGTTTAATGGAACATGATAGAAACCTGATGGTTCAAAATCATGCCTACGGGTTGTTTTTGTTTATAACTCTGTCTCTTTTGTTTTGTGATGCTTCTTTGTCGTTGTTGGATCGTTGTTTATATAAAGACGTAATTGTTTTGATCTTATTTTGCAGGACAAGCCCAGAACTTTTGTTGAATCCTGTAAGAACTTTTTTTTATTAGTTTTTTTTAGGTCTTAATTAGAAACAAGGGTTCTTAATCCAGTGTACAGTTTTTAGTAACTTTTGATGGCTTAGTTGTAATAATTTGAAAAGAGGAAAAAAGGGGGCTTATTAGTTGCTTAAGATTTCTTTTTGAATCATTGGTGTTGCCGCTTGCAATCGTCATCTCATCTTACTTCATTTCTTTCATTGATAACGTTTTCTTGACAACCACTATTTCAGGTAGTGATCTGTCGGAATGAGGCTGAAAAGTGCTTAATAGAGACATCTATTAATTCACTCCGCATAAGTCTCAAGGTGATATGACTATAATTCTCTTCTGTTCGATGCTTTCTTGTGCTTGATGGAACTATAGTAAATTAAACACATTTTAGCGCACTTTAATTAATGGGATTAGGTATTGTGACAGTTGTTAATGAGGCCTCAAGAAGTATATTCTCTAGAGTAGTGCTTGGAACAAAAACTCTAATCCCAATTTTTAATTATATTCTCTAGAGTAGTGCTTGGAGCAAAAACTCTAATCCCAATTCTTTTGTTTCAACTCACGTGACGTTGAGTTGTCATCTTTCTTGGGTATATGCAATCTTTTAATTTTATCTGACGTGACAGTTTTTTGAACACCTACTAATAAGAGAATGACAACTTAGATGCGACGTAAGTTGGAACAAAAAAGTTGGGATTGGAATTGATGTCCCTAGATTATGGATTTCCTTTTAATTTTAAGTCTGCAATTCTAGTAAGCCATTATATGGAAGCCTCAAGGTGATTATGAATTTTCTTTTCAGTTTGATGCTTTCTTGTGTTTGATGGGTGTAAGGAAATTAAGCAAATTTAGCCAATTCTAAGAACCAGAGAGTTGGTCTTTTTTATGGGGCCTAAAAAAGTAAATTCTCTTTTAGGAATTTCCTTTTAGTTTCATGTTTACAGTGCCAACACCAATTGACAATTCATCTCTGGTAATAGGTACATAGAACTGCGATCACTGACCCATTTATTTTCTCTTGTTTCTATCATTTTGCTCATGTATAGGTAAAGCAGGCGGACGAACTTGAAAACATTCTAACTAAAAAATTTCTTAGATTTTTGTCAATGAGAGCAGAAGCATTTCAAGTGTTGAGAAGAAAGCCAGTACAGGTATGTAGGCCCTGTTCTCTGTTGCTGGTATTGGTATTTTTTTCATTGTACTCTCGAGAATTTTCAAGTGTCTGGCAGAAACTTGCCCGTGAGAAAACTTTCGGAAAACACACCTGAATTGCCTGGCATGTTTTGTAGATGACATTCCGTGGTAGTTCATCAATCAGCCTTATAACTGCATGTTTGTTCTTTTTGTTGCTTTGTTCTGCAGGGTTATGATATTAGTTTTCTTATTACCAATTACCACTGCGAGGATATGCAGAAGCACAAACTCATTGATTTTATCGTACAATTCATGGAGGCAAGAACTTCATTAAATCCCATAAACTGGCTTACTTATACTTCTTGAATGGCTGTACCGTTGTAGATATATGTGTACGATTCTTAATTTAAAAATAACCGAAAGCAAGAGCATAATGATGAACCCCCCAGAATTTTGTCCTAATTGCAGAAGATTTGCTTTCTAGAGTAATTATGTTCTGTTGGAAAATATGCATTTACATGGTATGGACATTGAAACATCCGAGTGTTGGTTTATGCTATTTTTTCCTCGTTTCTTTTTCTGCTTCTGGTGCCTTTCGAGTTTCGTGTTTTCGCCTAAAGGAGGTTTAGGTAGCAAATCAGAGAAACTTTCCCTCTTTCATTTTCTTTGCTGCATTGTTACGGTTTTGAATGAAAAGTTTTTCGAGCGCTTGATTTTTCCCATTTGCAGGATATAGATAAAGAGATAAGCGAGCTTAAGATGTCCGTGAATACGCGAGGGAGGCTGGTAGCGACCGAGTTCTTGAAGCAATTTATCTAAAGCATTTTGTAGATTACAATGTTGTATGCTTATATGGGGCTTTCAGATTGTGCCAATCGTACTAGTTTATCACATTCCTCTCTCTCTCTCTCTCTATATATATATACATACTAGTGTGGGTATTTGCCTACGGCACTAATGTGCTTAGGTTTTTATTTTTGTGTATTTTTGCCATTTGAGTTATAAGTGAAGGTAATCTCTTTGGTTAACCATTATTTAACACAAAGTCCTCATTTCAGTCCTCAATTCCAAAATCAATTGTAGTTATCAAGGCCCATTCTTCCTCATGCTTATAAATCACGTTTACTGTCCTGCATGAGAAAAAATTACCTGCCAAGCAGAGTAATAAGTCACAAGACAATAATAATTTCCTGTAAAAACCAAAACAAAAAAAAAAGTAAGAAAATTAACAAATTCATTAGAAAACGACAAAACTATCTTCGTTTTCAACTTCTATCCAAAGCAAAATACAGTACAAATGATTGAAATTTCGCCATTTTTCTTTTTAAAATCAAATTTCCTCCTACCACAAGTACTAAGAGAACACAACTCTCTCTTCTCTCCTCAATTTCGCAATCAAATATTCACTTCGATTTTCCATCACTACCCACCGAAAACAGAGATTCACAAGTTTATATCCAAATTCTCATATTCGAACCAACAATTCATATCCGCCCTTATCGTCAAGCGGCTCAAGGACACCAATTTCGCCATACGAGATGCGTGTTGCGACGCCATCGGCGTAGTCGCGGGGCTGTACCGGAACGGCGGGGCCTTGGGTCGACGGCGGTTGTGGGGCTGTTCGTGAAGTCACTGTTCCAGGCCACAGGGGAGGTTCTGCAGAACAAAACAAGCGGTCTGGGGAATAATGGGGGCAAAGGATCTGGTTGTATGTGTTAGTGTATACTTGAGCTTTTGTGCACTCAAGCTTTTCATTCTGTTTAATTTCATCTTTGTGACTGACATTTTAGTAACTCTTAAAATGTCTTAAAATGTCTTAGTGTATACTTGAGCTTTTGTGCACTCAAGCTTTTTTTTTTTAGCGACTCACATTGACAGTACCTCTTAAAATGTCTCTACCAATCATCCAAAAATAAATAAATAAATCAAAGAATGGAGGTTTTCTTTTCTAGGGAAAAAAAAACTATTCTTTTACTTTATTAACAAATAGGAATTTCGTTATTGATAAAATAAGACTAATAATTCTTTTAATGCTTTAATATTGCTATGAATCTTTATAATTGAGATTTATTATTTGAAAAATGTTATAGAATATTGATGATGTTTAATATCACATTAATAAAAGTGGACTCACTGATAGACTCTATATTATAGGACCTATTATTTTATTAGTGAGTGATGTTAAAATGTTCTATAATATTGTTCTTATTATTTTGGATATTTAGTACTGATGTATCTTATACTTTTTATCTTTTGATAGTTTATCCTCTAAACTTTTAATTTTGAGAGTTTATCTCATAAACTTATTAAATTATTTGTTACAATATACCTCTTTTAGTTAATATTAGGATAAATATCATTTCCCCCTACTTTAAGTCTTGTAATAAAATATCCCGTAAATTTTGATTTGTAATATTTTTTTCTTTCTGAAATTTAGAAAGTTTGCAAAATTCCCCATTCTTTTAACTTATGGACGGAAAAATGCACATGAGTTGCACATGTTCAAAATTTTTGAGGGTGTTTTGGTAAAATCACCAATTTGGGCAGATTTAAGGTTTATTTTCAAAAAAATCATGTTGAAAAGGAAAGAACAATCCCCAAATCTCCATTGTCGTCCTCCCTCCCGGCCAAAATCCACGCCGCAAATCCCAACTCCTTCGACATCGCGCAACCAAGATCTCCCAGGCCCGGTCATTTCCATCCTCTTCCCTACGCTTGCCAAGGGATCCCTTGTCTCATACAACGATCGCTTCCTCCCGGCGAGATCCACCACCACAAAACACTACACCACCGGCGAGATCTCCCCTTGCACGATGAAGTGGTCCCCACCTCTGACTAGATCCACCAAGTGGGACCAAACTGCTTCCTCCCTCCCCAGAAAGATTGGCCTCTCCGATGCTTAAGATTTTCCCATTGTAATATATTGGTTTTTGAGAGGGAGAGAGAGAGGATATATAGATATATATATATATATATATATGTATATATATGCCTAATAGCTATCGCATATCGGTGAGCGAGAAGAGCGAAAGAGAGGTTTATTTATTTACAATTTTTTTCAACTAGTTTTTAACGATTTTTATTGCTAAAATGCTAGCTCCAAAAAGAAAATACTAATTAAAACTTTGAAAAAAAAAAGTTTAATCTTTTTTTTTTTAAAGGAAATAGGTTTAATCATTCAGTTTTTAAACAAAGTTATTTTAGCAGAAAATTAATTAATAGGGATACATTATTATAATTTAAAGAATTCAGAAGATAAATTATCAAAATTAGAAGTTTAGAAAATAAATTATCATAAAATGATGAGATTGTTAGGATATCAATGTTAAATGCCCTTATTATTTTGTACCTATATAGTTTAGGTTTGACGAGTCTAATACCCGTACGTTGTACAGTGTGAGGGAAAAAATTAAAAAATAAAATATAAAAATAAATAATTTACATTAAAGGTAATTAATTAGGGAAGATAATATAATTATAATAAATTTTAGGATTTAGTTTGTTTTTTTATATATGCAAATATATATTACAATATCAAAAGTATATATATTAGTATTGATGTATATTTATATTTATATATACATAAAGTTCTCAAACATATAGTTTTTTCTGCTACAACTGAGTATTGCTATTCATATTTAATTTTCTTCAATTTATCCTCTGATCTGTCATAATAAAAACATTTCTATATATTAATAAAGTGATGTTTATGGTTGATATATAACTTAAAATAAATTTGTGAATTTATTATGTAATTATGTATAAAAAATATTATTGCCTAGTCTCTTTTCGTTTCTTTGATGGATCACTGGGAGATTGAATCTGGACTTGTCATTTATAAAGGCTTATGTTGTATTATTTTTTTAGAAAAATTATGTTTATTAATTCAGTTAACAATATTTGACTTTGTTAACAATTATAACCATTAAAAAAAAACTTTCACTGCATTCTTCATTGTTTTAGTTACTGTCCGTACGGACAGTGGTTATTTTAATTTGCATTACTTAAATTTTATGTATTTTTACTACATAATTGATTAAAATGTTATATAGTTAGATGTTTTTTTTATTTTTTTTATGATGATTTATATTTTGTAAAATAAATAATAAATAAATTGTTGTTAGTCATTATGATCAATTATGGTATTTAAACAAAAAAAAATTTATACTAAATCATAAATTTAAGATACAATAATAAACATATTTAATTTATGAACATGTTATTTACTACCCTTCATTTTTTTCATGCAATTTTTTTGCTTGGTAAAAAAATTAGATTTATTCAATAAAATAATAAATATATTAAGTTCTCTTTATTTATAATTAGCAATTAATTTGTTCAATCTAAATCCAAACAAAATAAAAATTTATAAAACATAAAAATGTCTTGTTATACTGCAAGATTAGATGATAAAACAATCTAAACAATACATATATGATTACAATAATTTACAATTGTAAAAATATTAAATACAGTAGTTATTCTTATAAACTTAAATATTACAACAGTATAATGGACAAAAAAAAAATCCCCGGGCAATACATACTATAAGAAGAGGAAAAAATTATAAAACAAAAAACAAAACAAAAATTATAATAATAACACAACATATACAAAACAGAACCTTTAATCTTTATTTATATATACTAATCTAGATAAATAACATAATACATACATATATACTATAAAAAATATTACATAAATTTTTATTAAATATTTTGTGACATGCTCAGGTCTATTATATACTTAAGAAATATGCTAAACAATAAGTAAAATACAATTCAACATCATCTCTGACAGCTACTAAGTGTAATGTCTAGGAATGTGTTTAAACAAAAAAGGAAGACAAAATAAGTTATAAATATTGTTAACCAAAACAGAGAGGGAAGAGCGGCAGAGAATAGAAAAAAAAAAAAAAAAAGGGTAACAAAAAAGAGAGGGGGGGGGGGCGCGGACGGTGGAAGGAGGTAGGGGAGAAATATTAGACCAATATAAAAAGAATAACATATAATTACTATAGATATGTTCCAAAAAAGTTTTAAATATTATTAAGCAAAACAAATAGGGAAAAGCAGTAGAAAATAAGGGAAAAAAAAAAGGGTAACACAAAAAAAGGAGGGAGAGGGGAAGGGGGGCAGACGGTGGAAGAAGGCAGGAGAACAAATATTACACCAATATAAAAACAATAACATAATTACTATAAATATGTTGTGAAAAAGAAAAAACAAACACATTCCAAACATTCACAGCAACCGTTAAGATGGTTAAATAATATATAATAACTATTTAACAGATGCCACCAATAATATGATAGTCAGCAACATACACCAAACTAACCAAAAAATTTGGTATATGTATTATTACATATTTGAATAGAGATCATCATAGCATGTGGAAATTGTAACTCAGAAATTTTTCTCAAAATCATCTACAACAGCACAGAGAATGACCAAAAAAAAAAAAAAGAGAGACGGAGAGAGAGAGAGAGAAAAATAACAGAACACTTTTTATCTGTTTACAATATTATTGTCATAACAATAAAGATATTGAAACAGTATAAAAGCATACCAACGATCATTAAGAAGGAACAAAATAAAAACAACAATCAATAGTAATTAACAGCTTTAAATAACAATAGTACCTGAGAAAAAAAAAGCACGTCTGAAGAGGTTTGAACAGAAATGAATGAAGTTTTAAACCATAGGAGGTAAGAGAATATTAGAGAAGTAGTAATGGTAAAGGATGGTGATAAAACAATAAATAAATAGAGTTTATCTATAAAATGGAGTCGGCTAATAACAGAAGACTAAATTTGTTTTTTAAAAGTCGGTGCAAGAGGAAGCAATAAATTTTTTACAGACACAACACATAAGAGATAAGAAATTTTGAACAAATCAGATTCATTAATGATAAAGCTGCAATTATAAAAAATCTGACTCAAAACAATCATGAGAGAGTAAACCACATATTTATACCAACTAATACAATTACAACACAGAAAACAAAAATTTAGAGACATTAGATGCAAAAGACAAATCACCTATTGTGGTTACAACTATAAAACTAAATAATACAAAAGTCTAACAATCCATCCAAATACAACTAAATGATCCAATACAGTTAGTAAACATAGTAACACAGATTATACTCAATATATTAAACAATGATGATAATAAAAAACCACATAAATACTAACCTAATTAAAATCAACCATTAAAAAAAATTCTATTTATAAGAAAATCAAACCACATAAAAAAAACAATCAAATAAAATTCGGCCAGATATTACCCGTGGAGAAAAAAAAAAAACAGCAAAATCACAATGATATGAAGATAGCAAAAAAAAAAAAAAAAGTCCTCAATTCTCCACCAAACACTTGCATTTATCCATTTAGCCACCATCATTACGACAATCTGCAAAATAAATTAGTAGAAATCAAATACAAAAAAAAAAAAATTCGGTACCAAAAAAATCTGAGAGGGAAAAAATACATACCATATATTTAGTTTAAATTTGTTATTGTTTCCAAGAATGAGCCAAAAATTCATAAAATGGATTAAAAAAAAAAGAGTTCGAAGAAAACAGAGGAGGGAAAACTGAACAGAAACAATATAGAATGAGTTAAAATATAACAAAAAGAAAAAAGGGGGGGAGGGAGGGTGGAAACATAAAATAAAATAAAGGTAGAGCAATAATAACAATGTAAAATGTTCAAAACAAATCGGGGAAAAAAAAAAAAGAAAAATGCAGGATTCAGACACATTAAAAAAAAACTCATCATTCGGACAAAAAACATCTAAACCTTCAACACAAAAACTCAACAACAAGGAAAAAAATTTCGGGTTTGCAAGCCAAAAATCCGAACAACAAAAATCTAAATCTAAATCTTGGACATAAAAACCAATCCAAAACTTCAACATAAAAACTAAAAACATCAACACAAAAATGAACCAAAAAAAAAAAGGAGCCAGACAGAATCGGAGGAAAGGGTGAGGGGAACCGAATACAATTATGAAAAAAAAGTAACATAATAAATATCAAAATGTAAACCTTCAACACAAAAATCCATCTAAAGTTTGAACATAAAAACCCAACAATATCAAAAAAAGAGGGAAAAAATCTAGGGTTAGAAGTCTAAGAGTTCGAAAAATAAAGAGAGAGAGAGAAAAAGAAAGACCTGCAAAAATAGAGGGAAAAAAACCAGCTAATCAACAATAGAGATCAACATGAACACAAAAAATGGATCAAAAAAAAAGTACACTTCGGACAAAACCAATGAGAGATAGAGGGGGAAAAAAATTTAACTGGATACACTAACCAAAAACAAAACAACATAATAAACATAAGAATCTAAGCATTCAATACAAAAACCCAACAATATTAAAAAAAAAAAATTTCCCACGGGTTGAAATCGAAAAATCCGAAAAAAAAACAGAGAAAGAGAGAGAGACTGGTAGAAAGAGAGAAAAAGAGAGTTAAAACATTAACAATAGAGATCAACATCAACACAAAAAAATGAAAAAGGGGGGGGGGGGGGGGATTAGGCCAGAACCATAGAAAGAAAGGGAAAAAAAAAACCCCACATACAGTAATGGAACACAAAACAACATAACAAATGTGAAAATCTAAATATTCAATATAAAAATCCAACAATATTAAAAAAAAAAAAGCAAAATAAAATTCTATGGTTTGAAGACCAAAAATCTGAAAAATATGAAAAAAGAGAGAGAGACCAGATGTGGAAATCTAACATTCAACACAAAAATCCAGCAATATAAAAAAAATGAAATAAAATTCTTGGGTTTGAACACCAAAAATCGGAAAAATATGAAGCAAGAGAGAGAAACCGGCAAAGAGAGAGAGAAAGAGTTAGAACATCAAGAATAAACATATACAATAGAAGAAATTTAGCAGCGGCAGAAGCAAAAAGGAGAAGACAAAATACCGTTTTGAAAGCCAAAAATTTGAAGAATAAGAAGAGAGAGAGAGGAGTAGAGAGAAAGAGCTAGAACATCAATAGTAGAGAGAGAAAATGACACTACACAGTGGGCAGCACAATGGGCGACAGAGAAAGGATAAGAGAGAGAGAGAGAGAGAGAGAGAGAGAGAGAGGAAGTGAGCATGAGAAAAGGGGAAAAATAAAATAAAATAAAATAACTCTAGAAAAAGAAATGAAAGGCGGTGGAAAGTGGAAAGAGATATAATATGTATGGCCTAGGGAGTTGAGCAATCTGATGTAATATCAGATTACTCACATATAAATGTGAGAGAGAAGAGAAAGAGCAAGGGAAGGACAAAACCGTCCATTCATTGTAGATAGCCCAACCGGCAGAGAAGGAAGGGAGGGCAGAAGCGTCACTCCACTGTAGCAGCTGAGTTCTCACATGGATAGAGGGGCAAATCCGTCCGAGCACTGTAGAAGGAATAGTGAATATCACCTTTCCTTTAGTATATTAGTATAAATTCTTATGTTGACAAAGGACAATTTCCTAATCAAATTAGCATAATAAAAAAATTTACTGATATTTCAGAGTTTATAATAGGTACAAAGTTTAGGGGAGCAACTGGGAAAATTATCTTTAATTTTCGTCAACAAAACTAATTGAATGAGAAAATTTATCCTTAATTTCACACTAAATTGAAGATTTGATATTAGAAGATTTGTATTAGGGTTTTTATTATATTTAAAAATTTTTAATTGAAAATGGAGTCTCCTCGTCTTCACATGAGGTATACTTAGGTTTTTCATAATCAATTTAACAGAAAATTAATTAATAGACGTACATTACTATAATTTAGTAAGTTCAAAGGATAAATTATCAAAATTAAAAATTTAGATGATAAATTATCAAGATTGTTGGGGATATCAGTGTTAAATATCCTTATTATTTTGTACCAATATAGTTTAGGTTGATTTCTTATGTTGACAAATGACAATTTCCTAAACAAATTAAGAGAATAAAAAAATTTACTGATATTTCCGAGTTTATTAAAGGTACAAAGTTTAGGGGAGCTAGGAAAATTATCTTTAATTTTTCTCAACAAAACTAATTGAATGAGAAAATTTGTAAATATTTAAAATTTAGAGTGGATATTGTTATAAATGAAAGTATAGGTCACTTTTTGTGATAAGACTAAAAATTTAGGGGTAAAATGTTCAATCTGTCCTACAATAAAGCCCATACTAAAACCCTACTTCTTCGATTTGTCCCCTTCATTCAGTTTCCCTCCTCTCTCTCTATCTCGCCATGGACGGACACCAACCCAGCTCAAGCCACTGGAGGTGGCCACAGCCCCAAGCTCCACCGCCTCAGGCATCGTCATCCCAATCCCAAATCCCCAATTACCACTTCCAGAACCGTTATCTCCACTCGCCGCCGGCCTTCCCGCCACCACCTCCCCAACCCTGGCAACAACCATTCCCCATTTATCCTTCCAATTTCCCAATTCAAAATCCTAGCTTTTTCTCCCCAACCCCAAACCCTAGCTTCCCCTACCACCACCACCAGTTCCCGCCGCCGCCGCCGCCGCCGCCGCAGCAGCAGCAGCAGCAGCAGCAGCAGCAGTTTTCGGCTCCGGCAGCGCATACGCAGGGGCGGGAAACTACGGTGGAGAAGGTCGACCAGGCCGTGGCGAAGGCCCGCGCCGACCTTCTCGCCGCCGGAGAGAGCGTCTCGGCGTGGAAGGTCTCCCAGGCGGCGCTCCTCGACGTCCAGATCGATTCGTGGAGCTCGTTGGGGTTTCCTATGCAGCAAGTCCCGTCGCTCAACAGTCTTATAGTCACCGAAGGAAAAGTAATGTGGTTCCTCAACACTGTCTTTTTTTTTTTTCCCCTTTACGAATTCATGACCAACTGATAAATTGCATAAAGATTGGAAATTTCAAGTGAAATTGAAGAGAACTAAAACTGAGTAATTAATAGTTAAATTAACTTAATTTAATTTTATCAATACAGTTGTTTATATGTGTATATATATAACGAACCCATGTAGTACAACGAGTTTTGGCGAACTACTCATTATGTGAACTAACGGTTTAATTTATTGTTTTTTGTATAAGTTTACAATATTGTACGTTATAATAAAAATATATACAGTACATGATTGAATTCAAACATTCTTACCAGTGTTGTTGTTGTTAAGATATATGTACATATATTTAGCAGAGTGGCACGTGAATGTTGATTTTTTGTGAAGAATTTTTGGGTTATTGAAATGTCTTTTTCTTAATTGCATGGATAATAATGGATGTTTCCATAGAAATATCGACTTTTATCCGGATATCTGGTACTGATACTTCACGGATATTGTCTGGAAAGTAATGATATTTCTTGGATACATCGGAAAAAATATACCACTCGTATTTGTATCTAGGGTCGTTACGGTCAGATATTATTGAGAAATTATTGATGAAATTGTCAATAATTAGTTCCTTGGTTTATAATAAAGGATGCAACATGTGCTCTTTTCTTCCTTTTTGATAAATGTCTTAAATTTTTCTTGTCATGCAAACAGAAAAGAAACACAAAACTTATTACTCTTTCTTACTTTCTTTTAGCTGCAATCGCTACAATGAAATATGATATTCTGGAAAAGTTCTTAATTGAAAAGTACATTTTTTTAAAACCCACTTTAACTTATTTTCCCTTGGTACTGGTATTAGATAAATGCGTTTATCCATTGCTTTGTTGCTGTTCGGAGAGTCACTTCATTGTATGAGTTGGGAGTAGAATTATGCAAGAATGAAGGCATTGTGCAGTTTGAAGAGCTGGGTTTAGGCCCGTTGGTTCGACACCCACTTGTTATGCATTATTTCTCAGTGAATCTCAGTACAACTGAGGTTTTGAAAATAACGACAGAAGAAATCATAGATTTACTTTCTAAGTTCAGGAGTATCTGTTGCAATAAAAAGATTAATGTAAAAGATGTTAAAGTTGAAGAATTTTTGGATTTCATTGTTGAGAAGCATTCAGTTGCTGGCAAGGAAAAGCTTGGTATACGAATTCAGAACTTCGGGTATGTAACACATTTCCTGCCCCTACTTTTCAATAGGCATCTGTGTTGTACAATAACATTTTCTTGAAGAACAATATTAACTGCAAAATTTGGTGGAAGTGGAACCTCATTAGTTTTTATTGATCTAGATTAACTAGTTGTGAAGTAACATCTCTTCTAGTTGCCCTAGGAATTTTAAGCAACTTGACTTTTCAATTTGTTTATTCTATAATTTTTGGAGAGTTCTCTTTCTCTCTCTGTCTCTCTCTCTCTCTCTCTCTCTGTGTTTGGATCCACTTGGAACTTCGTTGCTTCCCAGTCTCCAAATATTCATAAGATGTTTTTTAATGCTTGCAAACTTTATGTTCAACTGCGTGGTCAATTAAGTTTTAATGAGCTTTTTTTTTCTCCTAGTGTTGTGACTTGTCTATTGGGACATTACGTTTTTTTTTTTAATTAATTTTATTGCAACGCATTCTTTTTAATGGCCACCAACTCCTTTTTTTTTTTTTTCCTTGGTTGATTTTTTGAAAACGGAATAATGTTTATCTTGCTGGTTATGATGCACGCGTGTTTCAGAATCTTTACTTTTGTTATACCGGTGCTGTCCAGTTTCAGCCTCTTTTTTGTCCACTAGAAGTTGGAGACCTGCTTATAGAATAACTTTAATTTTTTTGGGGTGATTTTTTATTTGGCTCGTTGATTTGGGCTTTTGAATTTGTACATTTAAAAAAATTAAATTAAACATTGCACTTGGGATTTGTTCCCATTCTTCCCTGAAAGCATCAAGAGATTTTTAAAATTCATGATTAAATATCATAATCTTCAGTTCTTGAGTTACAGTATAGCTGCATCAAATGAATTTTTTCTTGTCCCCTAAAAGAGAGAAATTTTTTCATCTAATATTTATGGACATTGACAGAAATATTTGATCTTATATCTTAAGAACTGTGATAAGTGATTATAGGAAACTCTGTTCAATTATCCGGAAGGCCAGGATGTTGGAAGAGACTGACATACGTAGGCATAACGATGGAAGTAAATCAATGAAAAAAAAGGCGATAAACGACCTCTTTTTTCCATGCTGAAAAAGGAACTAGATGAACGGTTTCAAGTCATTTCCAACCGTGTTGGATCGTTTAATAATGAAAAAACTGGGTTTTGTGGCAAACACACTAGATTTGAGTCATCAGGCTCGGAGGATGATCGTAGCAATATTATACAAATGAAGATGATAGGACTATGTTACAGACAACCATGTTAACTTCTCATCACAACCTGTCAAAAGTCTGACCGAGTGAGTAGTTTCCCTACCCTTCTGCAACTGAAGAGATGACACGGCTTGGATTGAAAGGTGAAACAAAACTGCACATGTCTTCATCAAGTGGCAGCCAAAAGCACATAAGAGTATTGGATCAGTTAAAAAGAAAAGGAGACGTGAAGAACTAAATTCCGTCAACTCTGCACCCGCCAATTAAGAAAGATAGACGGCATAGGCCTGGATGTTCTTCCACTAGAGAATGAGAATCGTACAGTGGAGAATGGCAATACGAACGAAGATGATTTTGGCAGTATTAATGAAGATGATTTTTCACTTTCCAATGAATCTTTGAGAATATTCATTACTATCTGGAAGGAGAGATGTCGGGGAGTTAGTGTGGGTCAGGTATGTTCAATAGTCTTTTTCATGACATAATATGGT
>CM046368.1:8019217-8315497 GCA_025413025.1 Ficus hispida | reverse complement strand
ATAATAATCTCTTCTAAGGTTGAACAAGTACTCTTATCATTGTTGTTTTCTATACTTATATCTTATTTTACTGTCACCGCTGTGCCTAGCTCTGAGGCATGAAGCTGTTAAAGCTGTTTAATGAGGCTGTTATGGAAATGTGTCATATCAAGTGCTTTTATGACTCAACAATGGCTTGAAGCTCCTTCGCTACCTGACGCTTATGAATATTTTGGCTTGTTAAAAGTCTTCTCCTCCAATCTGGATTCTTCCTTTGGTCAACGCTATCTGCTCCATGGAAAGTGCTTAAGAAGGATCTGCCCTATCTCATATTCAAGTGGTTATGGGTAACTGAGTCAATTTTCAGTTATGAAAGCATAATAATATATATATATATATTTATTTAATAATTATATTCTTAAAATTCATTGATTTCTCTTTTTCTTTCCATGTTTATGTTTTTGCAGCAAGTTGGCAAGAAATGTTGAAAGATGTTCCCATGAGCTGCAATGTCATGCCGCATTGTGGTTCATGTGCAAAAGGTATACGTCCTTTTATTTCTTTTCCTTTCTACTTCAAGTTCAAACTGAGCTGTCTTACTACTATTTTGACCATTAATACTATCAATTCTGTTATTAGGGGAAATTTAACCTGGCAGTTGTTAGCTCTCAAAACCGTTTATGAGGAGTAGCTTTCAGTGCTTAAAAATTTTCATAATGTCTCGGTACTTAAAAGTTTTTGCTTCGTGACGTTGTGTTTGTTATTCTTTATCCATAGGTACTGTAGCGATGATCTTGATGAAGACATGGAAAATCATCCCTGACGAACCTCTTGGTGCTTCTTTTATCTTCTTCTTTTTTTTTTTTTTTTTTCAGGTTTTAGTTCTTGTTCCAAACTAAGTGCGCAACCATGAAGGAAAATTCCACTTGATGAGGGAGGGATTTGGTATCAAGGAATTCCACTTGAAGAGGTTATATATGTATTCTTCTATCTGTAATCAGTCCATCCTATGACAACAAAAGAAGTTTGAATGTTGCATGCTATAAATCCGTTATGTAGTGAACGATATGTGACGAAAAATTTAAGTTTGTATACTTGGAAAAATTTTGAGTAAGTTGTAGAAAAAAGATTTTGATGAGTTATTGATGCAATTATTAGTTTCGAAAGCATCATTATTCTGTAACTTGGATGACCGTTTGTAGGTGCTTACTGGCATTGTCCTTTTTAAGAGCATTTCATAGCTTGATGTCTTGGCAACGTCTCTGAACAGCTAACGGAAAAGTAATAGAAGGTCTTTAACTTGCGCTGCTATAGTAATGCGATTTGGACTGTGTAAATTGGTAATTGTACAATATTTTTCTGGCCTTGTAATATGTATAATTCGCCAAATTCTGGACTGGCTTGAAACTAATCTTCTTTAATTTAAAATAAGTTTGTATTTTCAGAGACAATCTTGGGAACACAACAAAGCACAATCTCAGGACTGTTCGTCTGACAGGTCTTGCAACAAAGGTTTGTCTAGTGAATTATTGTGCTGTAAGTTCATAATCACTCTTTTTTCTTCATTTCTTCAATAGTTTCTGATATGTTTGTCCATGTTACTTGTATCTCCACTAGTTTGCAAGCTCAAGAACAGGCATACTATGACGCTGGCTTCATCAAATGGTTTTTGTGAATCTCTGATCACTTGGGAATTTACAACATCATTTTTTGGGTAAGGGGAAAATTTTATGTCGGACATTCTTTAGCTCAATAAGTCTACCTACATGTAGTTTTAGTCATGAAATTGTCTGCACTCGCATTGTTGTCTTCAATATTTTTATCTTTTCAGCTGATATTAAATTTTTTCTTCATTGAATTCTAATGTTAAATAATCACCGAAAATTGTTCAGGTACATTGACATCCTCCCTTTCCTGGTTGGATAAAAATTGATAGTCATGGTGCAGCTAATGGATATTCAGGCCAGCTAGGTGCGAGGGATGTTTAGAACCTATCGAGGTTCAACAGAGGTTGTTTTGCTAGTCCTCTTGGAATTTTGTTCGCATTTGAAGTGGAACTCAGTAGTCATTGCTGCATTGGATTATGCTAAAGGAATCAGTCGGGATAACCTTTGGTTCGAAAGTGACTCAGCTAATGTTGTGGATTTGTTGAAGAATAAAATGTGGAGATTCCTTGAGCTACAAAGCTAGATGGAGTATTGCTCTGAATTACTTGCATCTATTAATTACTTGCATGGTCTCTCACATTTTCCCCAAAGTTAATCATGTTGCGGATCATCTGGCAGAGGTTCTCACCTTGACGCGGCCACACGATGGTTTCTAGCCCGAGCTTCTGCCTTCCTTGGATCAATCAATTCAGCAGGGCTTCCCAATTATCATTTCATTGACAACTGACCTTAGTGGTAGATATGCACTCTTTTTTCCCTCTAGCATTTTTCCCATTGGGTTTTGGTTAGAGGGTTTTTAACGAGGCATATTTGGAGATGCTAGCAAAATCTTAGTTCCGGCTTTGATTTTTGGGATCATCTCCCAGTTTTGATTATTTTTCTGTTCTTTTTACACCTATGTGTGTGATAATCTTTGTCTTCTCCCCTACATGTGTTGTTTGTTCTTTCGGCCTGCGTGTGCTTTCTATTTTCCGTTTCTTTATTTCTTGTATAACTTTTCTGTTTTAATTTTTTAATAAATTAGAGTTGAGAGTTTAGTGTGGGATAGGTGATTTAGGGGTTGCCAACCTAGTTGAGATGTCCTAAATCATCTTAATACTAGTTACTCTCTCTCATTATTTACATATATAAATGGTAGTTCTATTGACATACCATTCTTGATTATTTACATATATAAATTCGCATCCTTAGTATTTTAAAATGATTAAATTAACTAATCACAGGCCCCGTTTTATTCCCTAGCTACCCCTACCTGTTTTATTAGATAAATATTATTTTACCACTTAAATATCTTCTCACACATATCATTAAACAAGAATAATTTGATAATCACTATTCTCTAGACCGTAAGGTTTTTTTTTTTTTTTTTTTCAATTATTAACTTTATACACAAAGTTGTTTTCGTACATAAACCAATTGTTGATTTAATTACAAAAATCAATATTTTTACTATTATATTCAATGTTTAAAATGTAAAAAAACTGTACACTAAAAAAAAAAAAAACAAGTGTAATTTCCCTTAAAAAAAACAAGTGTAGTTAATAATAAGCAAATTGCAAAGTATTATATACAACAATTTGTTTTCTTTTTTTCCCTAAAAATTAGATACATTAAAGGTAAACATCATGAATAAAGAATTTTTCTCTTTTTTCAAAATAGTAAAGATTTTACGGTGTTTTTATGAGTATATATCATGCGAATGTATAGAACAAAATATATATACATATACACATATATTATTAAGGCTTTTTATAATATAAAACTTTAGTTTTGAAATTAATCCATAATAGTTATCCTTTTATGTCATTTGTTCGAGGTTTTTTATTTTATAATTAAAGTTTAATTAATAAGGGTATGTGCAAAGTTAAGAGGTGTATGTGCATAGAGCTATCCTTACATAAACTCAAAAAAAAAAAAAAAAAATCAATCTATACGAAGGTCAGTGTAGAAAATGATTCATTTTTTTTAATAGTTTGTGTAGAAATTTTATCTATTCCAAGTCATTCCCATATGGCGTTTTTCCAAATAAGTTTTTTACATTTTTATAAACTAAACGACAATTTGTGTAGCATTATGAAAGTTCATGGTAATAAAATGTGAAAAATCAAAAGTAAAGAACTAACATAAAATTGGGTATATAGCTGGAAGGCTAGTCCTCAAAATAGTCATTGTCCTCTTACACAAATAGGATGTTCATAGATCAGATTAAACAGATTAGCCTCAATTTGTAATATTAGATGAGAAAAATCTTAATCCATAAGATCTCTAATCTAGTTCAAAACATCAAATTTTACAGATTTGATTTGCGGATTCAACATGTGGCATCTGAAAATAAAAATAAACATGCAAAATACAAAATAGTTCAATAAAATACAATTTGTTACAACACAATCATCTTCAAAATAAATCAAATTGTAGTGTTACAATCAAAACAATGAACAAATCAATTTAAAACTCAAAATAAATTATTCATCATTCATCAGTTTACTTTATGTAAATGTACATAATCATATTTTATATATAGATGGGACACACGAATTTTACTATCCTAATCCGTTACCAATTGTTAATCCCCAGTCTAGTTTAATGTAGCAGATTGGATTGGATTGGGTTGAATATATTGAGTGTCTTTGGATTTAGTGAATTCCCTAATACGAAGTACACGTGGAAGAGGGAAAAGATTATTGTAGGTTGATGAAAATCCAGGATTATATACATTTTTGTATCATATATTTTGCTTTAATTATTCAAAAAGTATACCATGTATTTTGAACTTTTTGCATTTCTATACCGTCAAATTACATTTAATATACAAATTTATATCTATTCTCCATCAATACTTAATTTGACCTTAAAATGCCTAAATTACCCTTAAAAGAAAAATCAATTTACCATGTCTTAAAGTTCATCTTTTTTTTTTTTTTTTTGACTAAATAAGAAATTTTATTATCAAGTTACTAAAGGGAAAGAGACATACATCAGCAAAGGAACAAGCCCATAGAATATAACCGGAATAAGCTCCAGCCAATCACCGAACGACTAGGAAACCATCAAATGGACCTAAAGTCTACAAACCAACGGGACAACACGCATATAATCAGCCCACTCGGGGAAAGCCGAAGCGATCCCTTATCCCAAGCACGAAGGAAAACTCCTACAACGGGTGACGGGAATGCAAGATCCACCCACCAAATAACACCCAACCAAACAACGACTAAAGCCCGATCAACAAAACCTAGATCAACACAAAAACCTACATGAGGGACCAGAGGGAAAACCTCCACCCTTTTCACAAACAAACACATAAAATAGACAAAAGGAAAAGGGGAACCACTGCAACCTTCATCAAAGCCACACCCATCAACGACGAAACAACCATCGGCGCAATAGGACCATCGTGGAAAGAAGGTCAACAACAAGGAGGAAAAACTGGCTGCGCGTGAGGGACACATGCCACCCACGACGAGCAACGCAGGCCTACGCACCGACCCAACCCCTTCAGCACCGCCCCACAACCCAACTCTCGGGGTATCCACGAGCCCACGAAAGAATTATCACATAAATCTACACATTTCTCAATCAATACTTAATTCTAACATTTAAAATTAAAATATAATATGAAGGTATAAAAAAGTTAAAGTCAAAAATACAGTTATACATTCTAAACAAAAGCATATAAGGTATACAAATGTAAATAACTCGAAAATCTATTGAAAACGTGCCCGTTTAGTTTTGTGATGAGATTAAATTTTCAACAATTGGAAACATGCTGACCTTAGCTCAGTTGGTAGAGCGGAGGACTGTAGTCGGGCGTCACCCACAGCCATCCTTAGGTCGCTGGTTCGATTACGGCAGGTCGGACTTTTTTGTTTTTTGTTTTTTTGTTTTTATTCTCTCACTCTCTCTCTCTATCTCTCTCTCAAAATCGTCTTCGCCGACAGGCGCATTTTAGCGCTTACACTCCGACCAAGAGCACATTAGCACCAAACTCGTAGCTACAGCCTCAGATCAATTCCACCCAAAAATAAAATAAACATTCTCTTTTTCTTTGCTGTGCTTCGCAATCCCCATCTCTGCTCGCAACATTATGGTAAGGCTTCCCCTTTTGGATCTCCTCTCTCTCAAACGATTTTCTCTAGATTTCTGAAAATCTAACCCTAAGCATTCTCGATTTTCTTCTTCTTCTCTCTCTTTTTCTTCCGTTTTCTTTGTAGCCAAACTGGGTTATTTTAGGGATTTAGTGAATAAAGTGGGATTTTTTTTAATTTTACATTAACAAGTATTTAGTTTTTTGTTAATGGGTTTGGAAATATTTTGCAGGCAAACACATTACGTTTGTATTTGACGTGTATAAGGAATACGCATGAGGCTGCAATGTGCTTACAGGTACTTATATAACTTTTTATTCCTATTCTCATTTGGATTTGGAACTTATGTACAAGAAGCAGATTTAATGGGTTTTTTTTTTTTATCCTTTTTTTTTTTTGGTAGAATTTTCCTTGTCAAGAAGTGGAAAGACATAACAAGCCAGAGGTTGAGCTGAAGTAAGTTTTATACTTTTGGCTCTTGAAATGTGCTTCTTTCATATTTCGAGAACTTTGATGGAAAAATAAAAACTACTGGTAATACACAATTATGAATTGTCAGATCGTATCTTATTGGACGAAAAGAGATGTGAGAATTTAACAGAATATGTAAAAATCTGATGGTTCAAAACTGTGCCAGCGGGTAGTTATACAATCTGTTCATGTGGTATCGGACTAAAAGAAATATGACAGTTTAATGGAACATGATAGAAACCTGATGGTTCAAAATCATGCCTACGGGTTTTTTTGTTTATAACTCTGTCTCTTTTGTTTTGTGATGCTTCTTTGTCGTTGTTGGATCATTGTTTATATAAAGACGTAATTGTTTTGATCTTATTTTGCAGGACAAGCCCAGAACTTTTGTTGAATCCTGTAAGAACTTTTTTTTTATTATTTTTTTTAGGTCTTAATTAGAAACAAGGGTTCTTAATCCAGTGTGCAGTTTTTAGTAACTTTTGATGGCTTAGTTGTAATAATTTGAAAAGAGGAAAAAAGGGAGCTTATTAGTTGCTTAAGATTTCTTTTGAATCATTGGTGTTGCCGCTTGCAATCGTCATCTCATTTTACTTACTTCATTTCTTTCATTGATAACGCTTTCTTGACAACCGCTATTTCAGGTAGTGATCTGTCGGAATGAGGCTGAAAAGTGCTTAATAGAGACATCTATTAATTCACTCCGCATAAGTCTCAAGGTGATATGACTATAATTCTTTTCTGTTCGATGCTTTCTTGTGCTTGATGGAACTATAGTAAATTAAACACATTTTAGCCCACTTTAATTAATGGGATTAGGTATTGTGACAGTTGTTAATGAGGCCTCAAGAAGTATATTCTCTAGAATAGTGCTTGGAACAAAAACTCTAATCCCAATTTTTAAGTATATTCTCTAGAGTAGTGCTTGGAGCAAAAACTCTAATCCCAATTCTTTTGTTTCAACTCACGTGGCGTTGAATTGTCATCTTTCTTGGGTATATGCAATCTTTTAATTTTATCTGACGTGGCAGTTTTTGAACAATCTACTAATAAGAGAATGACAACTTAGATGCGAAGTAAGTTGGAACAAAAAAGTTGGGATTGGAATTGATGTCCCTAGATTATGGATTTCCTTTTAATTTTAAGTTTGCAATTCTTGTAAGCCACTATATGGAAGCCTCAAGGTGATTATGAATTTTCTTTTCAGTTTGATGCTTTCTTGTGTTTGATGGGTCTAAGGAAATTAAGCAAATTTAGCCAATTCTAAGAACCAGAGAGTTGGTCTTTTTTATGGGGCCTAAAAAAGTAAATTCTCTCTTAGGAATTTCCTTTTAGTTTCATGTTTACAATGCCAACACCAATTGACAATTCATCTCTGGTAATAGGTACATAGAACTGCGATCACTGACCCATTTATTTTCTCTTGTTTCTATCATTTTGCTCATGTATAGGTAAAGCAGGCGGACGAACTTGAAAACATTCTAACTAAAAAATTTCTTAGATTTTTGTCAATGAGAGCAGAAGCATTTCAAGTGTTGAGAAGAAAGCCAGTACAGGTATGTAGGCCTTGTTCTCTGTTGCTGGTATTGGTATTTTTTTCATTGTACTCTCGAGAATTTTCAAGTGTCTGGCAGAAACTTGCCCATGAGAAAACTTTCGGAGAACACACCTGAATTGCCTGGCGTGTTTTGTAGATGACATTCCGTGGTAGTTCGTCAATCAGCCTTATAACTGCATGTTTGTTCTTTTTGTTGCTTTGTTCTGCAGGGTTATGATATTAGTTTTCTTATTACCAATTACCACTGCGAGGATATGCAGAAGCACAAACTCATTGATTTTATCGTACAATTCATGGAGGCAAGAACTTCATTAAATCCCATAAACCGGCTTACTTATACTTCTTGAATGGCTGTACCGTTGTAGATATATGTGTACGATTCTTAATTTAAAAATAACCGAAAGCAAGAGCATAATGATGAACCCCCCAGAATTTTGTCCTAATTGCAGAAGATTTGCTTTCTAGAGTAATTATTTTCTGTTGGAAAAAATGCATTTACATGGTATGGACATTGAAACATCCGAGTGTTGGTTTATGCTATTTTTTCCTTGTTTCTTTTTCTGCTTCTGGTGCCTTTCGTGTTTTCGCCTAAAGGAGGTTTAGGTAGCAAATCAGAGAAACTTTCCCTCTTTCATCTTCTTTGCTGCATTGTTACGGTTTTGAGTGAAAAGTTTTTCGAACGCTTGATTTTTCCCTTTTGCAGGATATAGATAAAGAGATAAGCGAGCTTAAGATGTCGGTGAATACGCGGGGGAGGCTGGTGGCGACCGAGTTCTTGAAGCAATTTATCTAAAGCATTTTGTAGATTACCATGTTGTATGCTTATATGGGGCTTTCAGATTGTGCCAATCGTACTAGTTTATCACATTCCTCTCTCTCTCTCTCTCTCTATATATATATATATACACATACTAGTGTGGGTATGTGCCTACGGCACTAATGTGCTTAGGTTTTTATTTTTGTGTATTTTTGCCATTTGAGTTATAAGTCAGGGTAATCTCTTTGGTTAACCATTATTTAACACAAAGTCCTCATTTCAGTCCTCAATTCCAAAATCAATTGTAGTTATGAAGGCCCGTTCTTCCTCATGCTTATAAATCACGTTTACTGTCCTGCATGAGAAAAAATTACCTGCCAAGCAGAGTAACAAGTCACAAGACAATAATAATTTCCTGTAGAAACCCAAAAAAAAAAAAGTAAGAAAATTAACAAATTCATTAGAAAACGACAAAACTATCTTCGATTTCAACTTCTAACTAAAGCAAAATACAAAACAAATGTCTGAAATTTGGTCATTTTTCTTTTTAAAATCAAATTTCCTCCTACCACGAGAACTAAGAGAACACAACAATTCTCTCTGCTCTTCTCAATTTCGCAATCAAATATTCATTTTGATTTTCAATCACTATCCATTGAAAACAGAGATTTGCAAATTTATATCCAAATTCTCATATTCAAACCAACAATTCATATTGTTTGACCAATCCAAATATGCTTCTCAGTTTCGCAATAGATTAAGCATGCATCTGCAGTGCTCAATCCAATCACCAATAATACAAAGAAAATCTAAAAACTCTCCAGTTTGCTTACTTACTTCCCAGATTAAGAACCAAAAGTTAGTAAATTATTTCTCAATTTTCATAAGAAAATTTTCTTTTCTATTACGAGTAATATTAATAGAGAGACTTGTCCAGCTAAAAATTAAAAACAGAAGAAGAGCATATGAGAATGACAATGCTACATAGTTTTTGCACAGCTGTCTAGTATAACAAAACGGTAAAAGAAAAGCTGGGTTTCAGACTTGTATTAAAAAGAAAAAGAAAAAAAAAAAAAAAGACTTGGACTTCAGAAATAAAGACAGGTGTTCCTGTTGGTAAAATGAACTTATTCTCCCTTCTAGCACAAGAGTCCTTATAATACCACACGAGTTTAATACCCGTGCATTGCACAGTGTGAGGAAAAAAATTAAAAAATAAATTATAAAAATAAACAATTTACATTAGGGTAATTAATTGGAGAAGATAATATAATTACAATAAGTTTTAGGATTTAGTTTGTTTTTTTTATATATGCAAATATATATTACAATATCAAAAGTATATATATTAGTATGGATGTATATTTATATTTATATATACATAAAGTTCTCAAACATATAGTTTTTTCTGCTACATTCATATTTAATTTTCTTCAATTTCTCCTCTGATCTGTCATAATAAAAATATTTCTATATGTTAGTAAAATGATGTTTATGGTTGATATATAACTAAAAATAAATTTGTGAATTTATTATGTATAAAAAATATTATTACCTAGTCTCTTTTCGTTTCTTTGATGGATCACTTGGAGATTGAATCTAGACTTGTCATTTATAAAGGCTTATGTTGTATTATTTTGTTAGAAAAATTATGTTTATTAATTCAGTTAACAATATTTGACTTTGTTAACAATTATAACCATTAAAAAAAAATTTCACTGCATTCTTCATTGTTTTAGTTCCTGTCCGTACGGACAGTGGTTATTTTAATTTGCATTACTTAAATTTTGTGTATTTTTACTACATAATTGATTAAAATGTTATATAGTTAGATTTTTTTTATGATGATTTATATTTTGTAAAATAAATAATAAATAAATTGTTGTTATCCATTATGATCAATTATCGTATTTAAACAAAAAAATATATACTAAATCATAAATTTAAGATACAATAATAAACATATTTAATTTATAAACATGTTATTTACTACCCTTCATTTTTTTTCGTGCAATTTTTTTGCTTGGTAAAAAAAATTAGATTTATCCAATAAAATAATAAATATATTAAGTTCTCTTTATTTATAATTAGCAATTAATTTGTTCAATCTAAATCCAAACAAAAAAAAATTTTATAAAACATAAAAATGTGTTGTTATACTGCAAGATTAGATGATAAAACAATCTAAACAATACATATATGATTACAATAATTTACAACTGTAAAAATATTTAAATACAGTAGTTATTCTTATAAACTTAAATATTACAACAATATAATGGACGAAAAAAAAAAAATCCCCCCGGCAATACATACTATAAGAAGAGGAAAAAATTATAAAACAAAAAACAAAACAAAAATTATAATAATAACACAACATATACAAAACAGAACCTTTAATCTTTATTTATATATACTAATCTAGATAAATAACATAATACATACATATATACTATAAAAAATATTACATAAATTTTTATTAAATATTTTGTGACATGCTTAGATCTCTCATATACTTAAGAAATCTGTTAAACAATAAATAAAATACAATTCAACATCATCTCTCACAGCTACCAAATGTAATGTCTAGGAATGTGTTTAAACAAAAAGGGAAGACAAAGTAAGTTATAAATATTATTAATCAAAACAGAGAGGGAAGAGCGGCAGAGAATAGAGAAACAAAAGGGTAACAAAAAAATAGAGGGGGGGGGGGGGGGGGGGCGGACTGTGGAAGGAGGTAGGAGAGAAATATTAGACCAATATAAAAAGAATAACATATAATTACTATAGATATGTTCCAAAAAGTTATAAATATTATTAAGCAAAACAAACAGGGAAAAGCAGCAGAAAATAAGGGGGAAAAAAAAAGGGTAACACAAAAAAAGGAGGGATAGGGGAAGGGGGGTAGACGGTGGAAGAAGGCAGGAGAACAAATATTACACCAATATAAAAACAATAACATAATTACTATAGATATGCTGTGAAAAAGAAAAAACAAACACATTCCAAACATTCAGAGCAACCGTTAAGATGGTTAAATAGTATATAATAGCTATTTAACAGATGCCACCAATAATATGATAGTCAGCAACATGCATCAAACTAACCAAAAAATATGGTATATGTATTATTACATATTTGAATAGAGATCATCATAGCATGTGGAAATTGTAATTTAGAAATTTTTCTCAAAATCATCTACGACAGCACAGAGAACGACCAAAAAAAAAAAAAGAGAGAGAGAGACGGAGAGAGAGAGAGAAAAATAACAGAACACTTTTCTATCTGTTTACAATATTATTGTCATAACAATAAAGATGTTGAAATAGTATAAAAGCATACCAACAACCATTAAGAAGGAACAAAATAAAAACAACAATCAATAGTAATTAACAGCTTTAAATAATAATAGTACCTGAGAAAAAAAAGCACGTCTAAAGAGGTTTGAATAGAAATGAATCAAGTTTTAAACCAGAGGAGGTAAGAGAATATTAGAGAAGCAGTAATGGTAAAGGGTAGTGATAAAGCAATAAACGAAGAGAGTTTATCTATAAAATGGAGTCGGCTAACAACAGAAGACCAATTTTTTTTTTTAAAAGTCGGTGCAAGAGGAAGCAATAAATTTTTTTACAGACACAACACATAAGAGATAAGAAATTTTGAACAAATCAGATTCATTAATGATAAAGTTGCAATTATAAAAAATCTGACTCAAAACAATCATGAGAGAGTAAACCACATATTTATACCAACTAATACAATTACAACACAGAAAACAAAAATTTAGAAACATTAGATGCAAAAGACAAATCACCTATTATGGTTACAACTGCAAAACTAAATAATAAAAAAGTCTAAAAATCCATCCAAATGCAACTAAATGATCCAATACAGTTAGTAAACATAGTAACACGGATTATACTCAATATATTAAACAATGATGATAATAAAAAACCACAGAACCACTAACCTAATTAAAATCAACCATTAAAAAAAATTCTATTTATAAGAAAATCAAACCATATAAAAAAACCATCAAATAAAATTCGGCAAGATATTACCCGTGGAGAAAAAAAAAAAAAAAAACAGCAAAATTACAATGATATGAAGATAACAAAAAAAAAAAAAAAGTCCTCAATTCTCCACCGAACACTTGCATTTATCCATTTTGCCACCATCATTATGACAATCTGCAAAAATAAATTAGTAGAAATCAAATATAAAAAAAAAAAATTTTGGTACCAAAAAATCTGAGAGGGAAAAAAATACATACCATATATTTAGTTTAAATTTGTTATTGTTTCCAAGAATGAGCCAAAAATTCATAAAACAGATTTAAAAAAAAAAAGAGTTCGAAGAAAACAGAAGAGGGAAAACTGAACAGAAACAATGTAGAATGAGTTAAAATATAACAAAAAGAAAAAAAGGGGGGGGGGGAGAGGTGGAGACATAAAATAAAATAAAGGTAGAATAATAATAACAATGTAAAATGTCTAAAACAAATCGGGGAAAAAAAAAAGAAAGAAAAATGCATTCAGACACAATAAAAAAAAACTCATCATTCGGACAAAAAACATCTAAACCTTCAACACAAAAACTCAACAACGGGGGAAAAAAATTTCGGGTTTGCAAGCCAAAAATCCGAACAACAAAAATCTAAATCTAAATCTTGGACATAAAAACCAATCCAAAACTTCAACATAAAAACTAAACAACATCAACACAAAAATAAACCAAAAAAAAAAGGAGCCGGACAGAATCGGAGGAAAGGGTGAGGGAAACCGAATACAATAATGAAAAAAAGGTAACATAACAAATATCAAAATGTAAACCTTCAACACAAAATCCATCTAAAGTTTGAACACAAAAACCCAACAATATCAAAAAAAGGGGGAAAAAATCTAGGGTTAGAAGTCTAAGAGTTCGAAAAATAAAGAGAGAGAGAGAAAAAGAAAAACCTACAAAAACAGAGGGAAAAAAACCAGCTAATCAACAATAGAGATCAACATGAACACAAAAAAATGGATCAAAAAAAAATTACACTTCGGACAAAACCAATGAGAGATAGAGGGGACAAAACAACATAATAAACATAAGAATCTAAGCATTCAACACAAAAACCCAATAATATTAAAAAAAAAAAAAATTTCCCACGGGTTGAAATCGAAAAATCTGAAAAAAGAAAAACAGAGAAAGAGAGAGAGACTGGTAGAAAGAGAGAAAAAGAGAGTTAAAACATTAATAATAGAGATCAACATCAACACAAAAAAATGAAAAAAAAGGGGGGGTGGGGGATTAGGTCAGAACCACAGAAAGAAAGGGGAAAAAAAAAACCCACGTACAGTAATGGAACACAAAACAACATAACAAATGTGAAAATCTAAACATTTAACATAAAAATCCAGCAATATTAAAAAAAAAAAAATTCTAGGGTTTGATGACCAAAAATCCGAAAAATATGAAAAAAAAGAGAGAGACCAGATGTAGAAATCTAACATTCAACACAAAAATCCAACAATATAAAAAAAACGAAATAAAATTCTTGGGTTTGAACACCAAAAATCGGAAAAATATGAAGCAAGAGAGAGAAACCGGCAAAGAGAGAGAGAGAGAAAGAGTTAGAACATCAACAATAAACATACACAATGGAAGAAATTTATCAGCTGCAAAAGCAAAGAGAAGACAAAATGCGGTTTTGAAAGCCAAAAATTTGAAGAATAAGAAGAGAGAAAGGAGTAGAGAGAGAGAGCTAGAACATCAATAATAGAGAGAAAATGATACTATACAGTGGGCAGCACAATGGGCGACAGAGAAAGAATGAGAGAGAGAGAGAGAGAGAGGAAGTGAGCATGAGAAAAGGGGAAAAATAAAATAAAATAAAATAACTCTAGAAAAAGAAATGAAAGCCGTTGGAAAGTGGAAAGTGATATAACATGTATGGCCTAGGGAGTTGAGCAATCTGATGTAACATCAGATTAGTCACATATAAATGTGAGAGAGAGAGAGGGAGAGAAAGAGAGAGAGAGCAAGGGAAGGACAAAACCGTCCATTTACTGTGGACAGCCCAACTGGCAGAGAAGGAAGGGAGGGCAGAAGCGTCCTTCCACTGTAACAGGCGCATTTCCATGTGAGTGGAGGAACAAATCCGTCAGAATACTGTAGAAGGAACATGGAAAATCCCCTTTCCTTTAGTATATTAGTGTAATATAAGAGTACCTTTTATTCTCCCTTCTAGTATTCTTAGTATAGATATGTAAGCACTTCGTTAGAAGTCTTGATAAATTAATGAATATTGTATTTCTCTTATCGTATTACGTTCCAATCTAATGCCAATATTTGAAGATTTTACTAAAAATGTAACCATTGAAAATGGTCAATTTAGAGATGATTACTAAATACACTACTATTAAGGCCTTCTTTTTTTTTTTTTTTGGTGACCCTTTAACTTTTTGAATTTTATAATTTAGTTTCCAAACGTTTTTTCCTCTAGGCAATCAACTTCTGAATGTACAATTTTTAGCACAAGAGTCCTTATAGATCACATACGTTCAATTGAGGATACCTGCAGTAAAGTCTCATTTAAGAATAAACACTACCTATAGTGATTCATCTAATGGCTAAAAATAATAATATGACTAAATGAACGATTATGATATAAAATATATAAAATGTTAACAAGGTCTCCCATACACACAACCTTTGATTTTAATTTTACATTTACAACCTTTTTTTTTTTTCCCTTTCCACAAATTCTTCCAATCCACACAAAAACACATTCTCCTCAAAACCACAATTAGAACTCTGCAATAGATTTTTTGAGCAACGAACTCTAAACTTTTAAGCAACAATCTGCTTGAGAAACAATGGTTCCATGGATGATTGTTAAAAAAACCTAGAAACACCATGGACAGAAAAAAAAAAATCCAATAACTTGGTTCTTTATCTTCATCTTCACCCAAAAACTCTGCTACTTCCTTCAAGTTGCATCCAAATATGAGAATTCTTTAAAAAAAAAAAAAACAAAACAAAACAAAAACCAAGTACGAGTAATTTCTCTCTCAGGATCAAAGTTTTTTTTTTTTTTTTTTTTTTATCTGAGTAAAAAAAGGGGTATAATTCCAAAAGGGCAAAAAACCTGCTTTAATGAATTTTGTATATAATCAATTTCAGTCGTCGAAGGAAATTCCGATGCCTCAGCTCCCACTGCAACGCCGTCTCAACTGACTCTAAGCCCGCCGTTAGGAGTCGCTCCTCCTCTTCGCCGCCCTCTGAGGGGCCCACCCAGATGCGGCAGCGACCCACCTCACCGATTCCGCCCTTATCGTCAAGCGGCTCAAGGACACCGATTTCGCCATACGAGATGCGTGTTGCGACACTATCGGCGTAGTCACGGGGCTGTACCTGAACGGCGGGGCCTTGGGTCGACGGCGGTTGTGGGGCTGTTCGTGAAGTCACTGTTCCAGGCCACAGGGTAGGTTCTGCAGAACAAAACAAGCGGTCCGGGGAATAATGGGGGCAAAGGATCTGGTTGTATGTGTTAGTGTATACTTGAGCTTTTGTGCACTCAAGCTTTTCATTCTGTTTAATTTCATGTTAGTGACTCACATTTTAGTAACTATTGACAGTACCTCTCAAAATGTCTCTACTACAAACTCTCCAGGTTTTTAATCATCCAAAATAAATAAATAAATCAAAGAATGGAGGTTTTCTTTTCTAGGAAAAAAAAAAAACTATTCTTTTACTTTATTAACAAATAGGAATTTCGTTATTGATAAAATAAGACTAATAATTCTTTTAATGCTTTAATATTGCTATGAATCTTTATAATTGAGATTTATTATTTGAAAAATGTTATAGAATATTGATGATGTTTAATATCACATTAATAAAAGTTGACTCATTGATGGACTCTATATTATAGGAGGACCTATCATTTTATTAGTGAGTGATGTTAAAATGTTCTATAATATTGTTCTTATTATTTTGGATATCTAGTATTGATGTATCCTACACTTTTTATTTTTTGGTAATTTATCCTCTAAACTTTTAATTTTGAGAGTTTATCTCATAAACTTGCTAAATTATTTGTTGTAATATACCTCTTTTAGTTAATATTAAGACAAATATCATTTCCCCCCTTCAGAATTTTAAGTCTTGTAATAAAATATCCCGTAAATTTTGATTTGTAATATTTTTTTCTTACTGAAAGTTTGCAAAATTCCCCGTTAAAAGACTTATGGACGGAAAAATGCACGAGTACCACATGTTCAAAATTTTGAGGGTGTTTTGGTAAAATCACCAATTTGGGCAGATTTAGGTTTATTTTCAAAAAAATCATGTTGAAAAGGAAAGAACAGTCCCCAAATCTGCATTGTCCTCCCTCCCGGCCAAAATCCACGCCGTAAATCCCAACTCCTTCCACATCGCGCAACCAAGATCTCCCTTGCCCGGTCATTTCCATCCTCTTCCCTACGCTTGCCAAGAGATCCCTTGTCTCATACAACGATCGCTTCCTCCCGGCGAGATCCACCACCGCAAAACACTACGCCACCGGCGAAATCTCCCCTTGCACGATGAAGTGTTCCCCACCTCTGACTAGATCCACCAAGTGGGACCAAACTGCTTCCTCCCTCCCCAGAAAGACTGGCCTCTCCGATGCTTAAGATTTTCCCATTGTAATATATTGGTTTTTGAGAGGGAGAGAGAGGATATATATATATATATATATATGTATATCTATATATATGCCTACTAGCTACCGCACATCGGTGAGCGAGGAGAGCGAAAGAGAGGTTTATTTATTTATAATTTTTTCAACTAGTTTTTAACGATTTTTATCGCTAAAATGCTAGCTCTATAAAGAAAATACTAATTAAAATTTTGAAAAAAAAAAGTTTAATCTTTTTTTTTTTTAAAGGAAAGAGGTTTAATCATTCAGTTTCTAAACAAAGTTATTTTAACAGAAAATTAATTAATAGGGATATATTACTATAATTTAAAAATTTAAAAGATAAATTATTAAAATTAGAAGGTTAAAAAATAAATTATGATGAGATTATTAGGATATCAGTGTTAAATGCTTTTATTATTTTGTACCTATATAGTTTAGGTTTGATTTCTTATGTTGACAAAGGACAATTTCCTAATCAAATTAACATAATAAAAAAATTTACTGATATTTCAGAGTTTATAACAAGTACTGGGAAAATTATCTTTAATTTTCGTCAACAAAGCTAATTGAATGAATTTATCCTTAATTTCACATTAAATTGAAGATTTGATATTAGAAAATTTGTATTAGGGTTTTTATTATATTTAAAATTTTTTAATTGAAAATGGAGTCTCCTTCTCTTCACATGAGGTATATTTAGGTTTTTCATAATCAATTTAACAGAAAATTAATTAATAAACGTACATTATTATAATTTAGTAAGTTCAAAGGATAAATTATCAAAATTAAAAATTTAGATGATAAGTTATTATAAAATGACAAGATTGTTGGGGATATCAATGCTAAATATCCTTATTATTTTGTACCAATATAGTTTAGGTTTGATTTCTTATGTTGTTGACAAATGACAATTTCCTAAACAAATTAAGAGAATATAAAAATTTACTGATATTTCCGAGTATAGTACAAGGTACAAAGTTTAGGGGAGCTAGGAAAATTATCTTTAATTTCCCTCAACAAAACTAACAAAACTAATTGAATGAGAAAATTTGTAAATATTTTAAAACTTAGAGTGGATATTGTTATAAATGAAAGTATAGGTCACTTTTTGTGATAAGACCAAAAATTTAGGGGTAAAATGTTCAATTTGTCATACAATAAAGCCCATACTAAAACCCTACTTCTTCGATTTGTCCCCTTCATTCAGTTTCCCTCTTCTCTCTCTCTCTCTCTCTCTCTCTCTCTCGCCATGGAAGGACACCAACCCAGCTCAAGCCACTGGAGGTGGCCACAGCCCCAAGCTCCACCGGCTCAGCCATCGTCATCCCAATCCCAAATCCCCAATTACCACTTCCAAAACCGTTATCTCCACTCCCCGCCGGCCTTCCTGCCACCACCTCCCCAACCCTGGCAACAACCATTCCCCAATTATCCTGCCAATTTCCTAATTCAAAATCCTAGCTTTTTCTCCCCAACCCCAAACCCTAGCTTCCCCTACCACCACCACCACCACCACCACCAGTCCCCGCCGCCGCCGCCGCCTCCGCCGCAGCAGCAGCAGGTTTCGGCTCCGGCAGTGCTTATGAAGGGGCGGGAAACTACGGTCGAGAAGGTCGACCAGGCCGTGGCGAAGGCCCGCGCCGACCTTCTCGCCGCCGGAGAGAGCGTCTCGGCGTGGAAGGTCTCCCAGGCGGCGCTCCTCGCCGTCCAGATCGATTCGTGGAGCTCGTTGGGGTTTCCTATGCAGCAAGTCCCATCGCTTAACAGTCTTATAGTCACCGAAGGAAAAGTAATGTGGTTCCTCAACACTGTCTTTTTTTTTTTTTCCTTTACGAATTTATGACCAACTGATAATTGCATAAAGATTGGAAATTTCAAGTGAAATTGAAGAGAACTAAAGCTGAGTAATTAATAGTTAAATTAACTTAATTTAATTTTATCAATACAGTTGTTTGTATGTGTATATATATAACGAACCCATGTAGTACAACGAGTTTTGGCGAACCACTCATTGTGTGAACTAACGGTTTAATTTATTGTTTTTTGTATAAGTTTACAATATTGTACGTTATAATAAAAATATATACAGTACATGATTGAATTCAAACATTCTTACCAGTGTTGTTGTTGTTAATATATATGTACATATATTTAGCAGAGTGGCACGTGAATGTTGATTTTTTGTGAAGAATTTTTGGGTTATTGAAATGTCTTTTTCTTAAATGCATGGATAATAATGGATGTTTCCATAGAAATATCGACTTTTATCCGGATATCTGGTACTGATACTTCACGGATATTGTCTGGAAAGTAATGATATTTCTTGGATACATCGGAAAAAATATACCACTCGTATTTGTATCTAGGGTCGTTACGGTCAGATATTATTGAGAAATCATTGATGAAATTGTCAATAATTAGTTCCTTGGTTTATGATAAAGGATGCAACATGTGCTCTTTTCTTCCTTTTTGATAAATGTCTTAAATTTTTCTTGTCATGCAAACAGAAAAGAAACACAAAACTTATTACTCTTTCTTACTTTCTTTTAGCTGCAATCGCTACAATGAAATATGATATTCTGGAAAAGTTCTTAATTGAAAAGTACATTTTTTTAAAACCCACTTTAACTTATTTTCCCTTGGTACTGGTATTAGATAAATGCATTTATCCATTGCTTTGTTGCTGTGCGGAGAGTCACTTCATTGTATGAGTTGGGAGTAGAATTATGCAAGAATGAAGGCATTGTGCAGTTTGAAGAGCTGGGTTTAGGCCCGTTGGTTCGACACCCACTTGTTATGCATTATTTCTCAGTGAATCTCAGTACAACTGAGGTTTTGAAAATTACGACGGAAGAAATCATAGATTTACTTTCTAAGTTCAGGAGTATCTGTTGCAATAAAAAGATTAATGTAAAAGATGTTAAAGTTGAAGAATTTTTGGATTTCATTGTTGAGAAGCATTCAGTTGCTGGCAAGGAAAAGCTTGGTATACGAATTCAGAACTTCGGGTATGTAACACATTTCCTGCCCCTACTTTTCAATAGGCATCTGTGTTGTACAATAACATTTTCTTGAAGAACAATATTAACTGCAAAATTTGGTGGAGGTGGAACCTCATTAGTTTTTATTGATCTAGATTAACTAGTTGTGAAGTAACATCTCTTCTAGTTGCCCTAGGAATTTTAAGCAAGTTGACTTTTCAATTTGTTTATTCTATAATTTTTGGAGAGTTTCTCTTTGTCTCTGTGTCTCTCTCTCTCTGTGTGTTTGGATCCACTTGGAACTTCGTTGCTTCCCAGTCTCCAAATATTCATAAGATGTTTTTTAATGCCTGCAAACTTTATGTTCAACTGCGTGGTCAATTAAGTTTTAATGAGCTTTTTTTTTTTTCTCCTAGTGTTGTGACTTGTCTATTGGGACATTACGTTTTTTTTTTTAATTAATTTTTATTGCAACGCATTCTTTTTAATGGCCACCAACTCCTTTTTTTTTTTTTTTTCCTTGGTTGATTTTTTGAAAACGGAATAATGTTTATCTTGCTGGTTATGATGCACACGTGTTTCAGAATCTTTACTTTTTGTTCTACCGGTGCTGTCCAGTTTCAGCCTCTTTTTTGTCCACTAGAAGTTGGAGACCTGCTTATAGAATAACTTTATTTTTTTTGGGGTGATTTTTTATTTGGCTCGTTGATTTGGGCTTTTGAATTTGTACATTTAAAAAAATTAAATTAAACATTGCACTTGGGATTTGTTCCCATTCTTCCCTGAAAGCATCAAGAGATTTTTAAAATTCATGATTAAATATCATAATCTTCAGTTCTTGAGTTACAGTATAGCTGCATCAAATGAATTTTTTCTTGTCCCCTAAAAGAGAGAAATTTTTTCATCTAATTATTTATGGACATTGACAGAAATATTTGATCTTATATCTTAAGAACTGTGATAATGTGATTATAGGAAACTCTGTTCAATTATCCGGAAGGCCAGGATGTTGGAAGAGACTGACATACGTAGGCATAACGATGGAAGTAAATCAATGAAAAAAAAGGGCGATAAACGACCTCTTTTTTCCATGCTGAAAAAGGAACTAGATGAACGGTTTCAAGTCATTTCCAACCGTGTTGGATCGTTTAATAATGAAAAAACTGGGTTTTGTGGCAAACACACTAGATTTGAGTCATCAGGCTCGGAGGATGATCGTAGCAATGATTATACAAATGAAGATGATAGTGACTATGTTACAGACAACCATGTTAACTTCTCATCACAACCTGTCAAAAGTGCTGACCGAGTGAGTAGTTGTCCCTACCCTTCTGCAACTGAAGAGATGACACGGCTTGGATTGAAAGGTGAAACAAAACTGCACATGTCTTCATCAAGTGGCAGCCAAAAGCACCATAAGAGTATTGGATCAGTTAAAAAGAAAAGGAGACGTGAAGAACTAAATTCCGTCAACTCTGCACCCGCCAAGTTAAGAAAGATAGACGGCATAGGCCTGGATGTTCTTCCACTAGAGAATGAGAATCGTACAGTGGAGAATGGCAATACGAACGAAGATGATTTTGGCAGTATTAATGAAGATGATTTTTCACTTTCCTATGAATCTTTGAGAATATTCATTACTATCTGGAAGGAGAGATGTCGGGGAGTTAGTGTGGGTCAGGTATGTTCAATAGTCTTTTTCATGACATAATATGGTTCAGGTATATTTACAATGAAATGAACCTTTTATTGCATGAAATATATCCTGCTGCTTGTTTGGTATTTAAGAGTTGACTTGAGCCTGGTGTTCAATTTCTTGCTCTGATTATTTCAACATATAAACAGTTCTAATCAGGTATCTCCTGATACTTTTAGGTGTTGAAGAGGATGATACGTTTTTATAAAGTTCGATTCCTAAAGAGGATGAGATCTATTTATTCATCTTATCCGTTCATTGGAATATTAAACATTGCTGTAAGTCGATCAATGATTTCATCTTATTTATTCATTAACGTTAGCAACTGGCATTCTCTTTAACCATTCTTATTGTACATTTTTTGTGTTACAGGTCTTGTCCATCAAATTAGGAATGTGGGACAGCGTATACGACACTGTCCAAGCCATCAGTCAATTTGATGTATCTAAGCCACTTATTAGCGATAATTGCAAGTATGAGAGCATAGATGTTGAACCAAGTACAAAGGATTCAAAAGCAATTCCTGAACCTAAGGAAGAGCGTACACTTGGTGAGTATCTTCTTAGTTGATCTTTGTTGAACATGAATATGGGTAGACTATTGTGGATTATTGGCATCATGTTTTTTACATTTTCCTTTAGTGGTTGGTTTTATCTGTTCTTGTCCCGCAAATGCAATTAGAAAATTAGGTGGGCCTGGCTTGGTAATAAGGGTAGCACTTTGTAAGCACCATGATAGGCCATTCATTGTTTAGACATAATTGCCTCTATTTTTTTTCTCCCTTTTCTGGAGCAACTGTTTTTATTTGAGAGGGCCAAAAATTCAAGAACCTAATTTTAAAAGATTTGTTGCACCCTAATTTCACTCCCTCTTAAGACTTGTATCCTTACCATGATGCGTTCAAACTTTTCAGCCGTTTCTGCTGAAGATATTGTCAAGAAAGTAGCAGCATATCTCAAGCCTGATCTTGAAGTCCTCACGGTTGATAAATCATCTGTCAAAAAGATATTTAGCATTTTGAGAAACATTTCCAATTGTGAGCATTGGCTGGCAGAAGAATTTTGCGTCAAAGAATTTAGAGCCCTTGGCTATGGGGATTTTACACTATTTTTAGAAAAACATTCTTCTCTGCTACCACAAGAGCTGTGCGAATTCCTAACTGGTGACGTAAGTGTAAAGAGTCCTTTGGAGGTTTGCATGACGCAACATCAATTGGTTCTTTTACTGTCACAAGCTTCAAATAATTTATGGGAGGATAAAAACATAACCAAGAAGGATGTTTTTTCGCTTCTTGTGAGGCAGTTTCCATTTATCAGTTTTAAAATTGTATCAAATGGTTCTTTAAAAGATTTCTTAAGCATGGCAGTGAATGATAAAAGCTTCTCAATTCCTAAATCTGTTATATTCTCTTTGACATTATGTTCTACAAGTACTGCTCCAGAATCATCAGGTTGTTGCGAGAATGACCAAGATGTTAGAATTCCAGAATCTGTTACATCCAATGATGCAATTGAACTGTTGCTGAAGGCACCAATGTTGTCAGATTTAAACTTATGGTCACATTGGGATGTTAGATTTGCACCCTCGCTCGGGCCTCTTCTGCCATGGTTATTGAAAGAGGTCAAGACAGATGAATTGTTGTGTTTGGTGACCAAAGACGGAAAGGCGGTTCGAATAGATCCTTCTGCTACTGTTGACTCATTTCTAGAAGCTGCAATTCAAGGATCCTCTTACCAAACTGCAGTGATGTTGTTGTCTCTGTTCTCAGTAGTTGGGGGACAAAAACATGTTCCCGTTTCCCTTTTAAAATGCCATGCACAGCAGGCGTTTAAAGTGATATTGAAGAATTCTCTAGAAAATGTGGAATCAAGTGGCTCTGGAAGTTCTCTTTTCAATGGGAAAGTGTTGTGTGGAGATGCAGAACTTACTTCAGCTAATTCCAGTAGCAAATCACAAGACATCTCAATGTCTGCTACATCAAAGTTTGTCCTTGATTGTCTCTGTCATTTACCGCCAGAGATTCGTGCATTTGCTGCTGATATACTTCTTTCTGGGATGCAATCAGTTATCAAAGATGCTGCTTCAGCCATTTTACGTGAGTACAGCCAAATGGATCAGCGTCTCATGCTTCATGAAGTAGGGCTATCTCTCGGTGTGGTTGAGTGGATTAATGATTACCATGCATTTTGTTCAAGTAATGTTACTGATTTTTTCCCATCTGACATTTCATGCTTGAAAGCATCTGACGCTTCACACTCGAAAGCATCAGATGCCTCATGCTCGAAAGCATCTGACAGTTCATGCTTGAAAGCAGATGGGTATCAGATAAAGACACGTTTGAAACATAAGCAAGATGTGTTGGACAAAGTTTCCACTGCTGAAGGGAGTAGGGATTCATCTCCCAAGGCACGTAGGAAAAGCAAAAAATGTGCCCATGTTTCAGAAGTTTCTGATGATAAAATTGGCCGCAGTGGCTCTCTGCATCGTTCTGAACAAAAGAAGCACGATGATGCTGCTATTGTCATCCAGGCTATCAGGAGAGATGAATTCGGTCTGGATGCAAGCCTTTCCAATGCGGAGAATGGCATGCTAAAGAAGCAGCATGCTCGCTTAGGGAGAGCATTGCATTGTCTTTCACAGGAGTTGTATTCCCAGGACTCACATTTTCTTCTTGAGCTGGTAAGGAATTAATATTATTTTTTTCCTTTGGAAAATTGCTTACTATCAAAGTAATAATCAGTTGAAACATTTAATTTGCTTTATGCCTTTATGATGCAAACTATCCAAAAAAAAATTTGGAATCTTCAACCTGTTTCTTTTATCCTGTGGATTATTGGTCTCGTCTTCTACTTCTATTTTTCATATTCATCTCATAGTTCCTTATGGCTTCAGGTTCAGAATGCTGATGATAATATCTACCCTGAAAATGTGGAGCCAACTTTGACATTTATTCTTCAAGATTCCGGTATTGTTGTTTTGAATAATGAGCGAGGTTTCTCTGCCGAGAATATCAGAGCTCTCTGTGACATTGGAAATTCAACAAAGAAAGGATCTAATGCTGGATATATAGGGCAGAAGGGTATTGGTTTCAAATCAGTATTTCGGGTATGTTGAGAACACACTTACCTTTCTTCTTTCTTCTTCTTTATTATTTTTATATTTTTTTTATTTTTTTTGCTGAAGGCCTTGTACTTTTCTTTTTCTTTTTCATACGTAAATCTACTGTGAAAGTCAGTTACTTAATTGTTCACTGCTCTTAGTTTAATACCTTGTAATCTGTTTCCTAAAGATGTAGGCTTTACTGTAAATTGAGATGCAAGTGCTTCTCTTTTTATTGCTCCAAAGGTTTAAATATTAATGGAATTTCTCACTCTTATGATTTCAATCGGATTTTATTATCATCGAGTCCCGTTGGAATACACTGTCTCTTTCTCGATGTTCTGTTGGAATTATTTCTAATTCCAGTTTATTAATTATAGATGAGATTTAATTCTTCAGATGTTCCTGGCTAAAGGGACTAATTCCAGTGGCTATCATGTCAAGCTTAATGTACTGTATTTTGATGTTAATAAAAAGATCTTATGAATCTGTAAATGGTGTTTTGCAGATCACGGATGCTCCGGAGATTCATTCTAATGGCTTTCATGTCAAGTTTGACATAAGCGACGGCCAGATTGGTTTTGTGTTGCCAACAGTTATCCCTCCTTGCGACCTTGCTCTGTTCAGTAGGCTGTCATCTAGTGGCATTGATCAATTAGATGTTAACCCCTGGAACACTAGCATTGTGCTTCCTTTTAGATCGAGACCATCTGAAGGAAATGTTATGAAAAGTATTATGGCAATGTTTTCAGATCTCCATCCATCTTTGTTACTCTTTCTTCACCGCCTACGGTGTATCAAGTTTAGAAACTTGCTCGAAGATTCACTCATCGTCATGAGGAAAGAAGTCGTGGGGGATGGTATCATCAATGTCTCACATGGGAAAGAGAAAATGACATGGTTTGTTGTGTCAGAGAAACTACGGTCTGATTTTATACGTCCCGATGTACAAACAACAGAAATTTCTATGGCATTTACACTGCAGGAATCGGCTAATGGTGGTTATAGTCCACATCTGAGCCAACAGCCTGTATTTGCATTCCTTCCTCTAAGAACGTATGGCCTAAAGTTTATTCTTCAGGGCAATTTTGTTCTTCCTTCGTCTAGAGAGGAAGTGGATGGGAGTAGTCCATGGAACCAGTGGCTGCTGTCGGAGTTTCCAGGTTTGTTTGTCAAAGCAGAAAGATCTTTCTGTGCTCTTCCATGCTTTAAAGATAATCCAGGAAAAGCTGTATCAGCTTTTATGAGTTTTGTTCCACTTGTTGGGGAAGTGCATGGTTTCTTTTCCAGTCTTCCTCGATTGATCATTTCTAAATTACGCATGTCAAATTGCTTACTTTTGGAAGGAGATGATAGTCACTGGGTTCCTCCTTGCAAGGTGCTACGGGGCTGGAACGAGCCCGCTCGTTCCATTCTTCCTGATGCTTTACTTCACGACCACCTTGGCCTTGGTTTCTTGGATAGACAGATAGTTCTATCTGATGCGCTTGCTAGGGCTCTGGGTGTTGAGGATTATGGACCTAAAATTATTGTTCAAATTTTGTCATCCTTATGTCACTCGGAAAGTGGCCTCATGTCAATGGGCTTCAGCTGGTTGTCCTTGTGTCTAATTGAGCTTTACACAATGTTAATGCATTTCACTGGGAGAACTGCATTAGAGTCTGAAGTAGGATCAGATGTCATAAATAACCTTCGGAGTATCCCGTTTATTCCCCTCTCAAATGGCACATTCACAGCAGTAAAGGAGGGTACAATTTGGCTACACTTTGATGCCTTAAGCTCTGGTTTTCATGGTGAGCATCGAATCGAATCTTTTCCAAAGCTATACTCCAAACTTCGAATTGTAAGTCCTGACCTCCTGTCTGCATCATCTGTTGATGGCTCACATACTGATTTGACATTCTCCGACAAACTCACCATCATGCTTTACAAAGTTGGTGTCCAAAAATTGTCTGCACATGAAATTATCAAGTTGCATATCCTTCCAGCATTATCTGATGAAAGTATTACAGAGAAGAAAAAGAAATTGATGACAGAATATGTTTGCTTTGTTATGTCCCACCTACGTTCGAGCTGTTCCGATTGCCATGTTGAGAGGGAGTTCATAATGTCAGAACTACGAAGTAAAGCTCGCATTTTAACAAATAATGGCTTTAAACGACCTGCTGAAGTATCGATTCATTTTAGTAAAGAGTTTGGAAATCCTGTTAACGTAAGTAAGTTGATTGATTCTGTGGATATGAAATGGCATGAGGTGGACATCTCCTATTTGAAGCATCCAATGACCAAAGAACTCCCATCTGGACAAACAATATGGAGGGAATTTTTCCAGGGACTTGGGATTACAGATTTTGTAAAAGTAGTCCAGGTTGAGAAGACTGTGGCAGATTTATCTCGAGCTCTATATAAAAGTTTAATGTTGGAGGGTGACTCGATATCTCTTGGATCAATTGTCAAAGATTGGGAATCTACTGAGTTGGTTGATTTGTTGTCTGGGTTGTCCACGTCTGGAAATAGAAAAAGTTGTGAATACCTCTTAGAGGTTCTTGACAAATTATGGGATTCTTGCTTTAGTGACAAAGCAACTGGTTACTGTACTTCTGAATCCATTGTGGGTAGTAAGCCTTTCAAATCGTCATTTATAAGCACCATAACTGATGTGCAGTGGGTTGCGTCAACCATGGACGATATACTTCACTATCCCAAAGACTTGTATCATGACTGTGATGCAGTGCGTTTGGTTCTTGGAATATCTGCTCCATATGCTGTGCCAAAGGTTAGTTTAGCATGTATAACCCTATGCCAAATTGGTGCTCCTCAACTTTTTTAGCATACCCTTTGTTCGTTTTGAACTCTTCTCTTATTCTATGCTACTTTTTTAGCATACCCTTTGTAGTTTTTAAGCATACCCTTTGTAGTTTTGAATTCTTCTCTTATTCTTTGCCATTTGATGAACTTAACTACTGTTAAGATTTTTTGTTTTTTGTTTTTTTTTTGTGCAACGGTTCCTTGTTACAAATTTAGAAAACATTTTTTTTTATTGTCTGCCAAATAATTTCGAAATGACTTGAGATTTTATTTTTCTTTTCGAAAAGCTTAAAAGTATGAAAGTTGGGGGCCTTTCTTATGTCCAGTAGTGCTAATTTGTTGATGCATTGTGATGTGTTTTCTTTTTGAAACAGGTGAAAAATGAGAAGTTAGTTGGTGAGATTGGGTTTAGAACCAAGGTTACCTTGATTGACGTTTTCGAAATGCTAAAATTGTGGAGATGTAAGGACCCATTCATGGCCAGGTATTGCTCTCTTTCATCATCTTCAGTAATTCAAGTGTTACTTGGATATGCTTTTCATGTTGTTAAAAGGATGCTGTCTAAAGGATTTGTCACTGTGACTATTATTTGGAATCAATGCTTGGCTTTCTTTAGCTATTTGATACAAGTATAAAGTTGGTGTTGATATAGTTGGATGTTGGTAATTTATTTGTTAGTTTAACGTTTAATAGAACTCTCGATCTCTTTTGCATGCCAGCATAACGCAAATGTCCAAATTGTACACGTTTATCTGGAATGAAGTGGCTGCTTCAAAGAAATTGGCAGAGGAATTCCGTTCTGAACCATTCATTTTTGTGCCATACACATCTCCTTCAAGGATGAAGATTGGTATCTGGTATATTTTTGTCACTTAATGAAGTATATTGGCATGATTCAACTGGTGCTATGGACCAAATGAAAGAGATGCATCCTCAGGACAGCTCAACAAGTGTGGCTCTCGCTCCTTGGAACAAGACGTTATGCAACATCTACCCTGCCCTTCGTGAATTCTTTATTGATTTGTGCGGAGTGCGTGAGAACCCTCCTCTCCCTGCGTACCTCCAGATTTTGCGGCAGTTATCCAGAGTCACTTTGCCTTCACAAGCCGCTAAGGCAGTAAGCAATTGAAACTACGACGCAATATTCTTTGCCAGTTAATGGTGGTTGTGCTGCAATCTAACTTTTCCCATGTCTCAGGTTTTTCAAGTTCTTTTGAAGTGGACTGATGGACTGAAATCAGGATTAGGTCCAGAGGATGTTGTTTACCTGAAAAAATCTCTCAAAAAAGCGGAATTTACAGTGCTTCCTACTGTGCAAGATAAGTGGGTTTCTCTACACCGTTCCTTCGGTATTGTGTGCTGGTGTGATGATAAGAAGTTAAAAAAGCATTTTAAGCATGTGGATGGGATTGAGTTTTTGTTCTTTGGCAAACTGAGCAAGGATGAAAAAGAGACACTTCAGACAAAGGTGTCCATTCTCATGAGAACTTTAGGGATACCTGCTCTTTCAGAGGTAAGATCCTTTTGTTCATGTCCATGTTCCCTACACATTGAGATATTGCTGCACTCAGCTGTAGATATTATTTTGCAATTGTACTCTACTATATTTTCTTTTGTTTCTCATTTATTGCAACACTCGTACGAAGAAGTGGATGATATGTACTAAACTATGGAATGCAAGGAAAATTGTCATATGGTCTCAAATAATTCAATTGGGTCATCTATTTTCCTTTTTGTTTTGTTGTGATGTCAGACATTATCATAACGGTTCACCATTAGAAAGTTGATTACACAAAAGCACACATTTTACTACCTTCAGTGTTTGGAATATCAAGTTCTTATATCTTCGTGTGTTAGCACCAGATTTAAAATACCAAAATTTAAGCGTGTGCCAAAGGTTCAATTGAAAAACTGTAAGAAAAATATGTAGATATCTTAATGGTTTTTGTGAGAGTATTGGTTTTGGTACATATTTTTCTTATTAGAAAGGCATAATTTGAGTTAGGTTTAGGCAGCATTAGGTTGTTAATGTGTCTATTTATACGCAGCTGTGGTCTTTTCGCACCTCGGTTACCAGGGTAGCCGATCAGTTACTTGCATGTATGTGTGTCCACGCGTGTGTGTGTTCATCTCAAGTTTTCTACATTAACATGCAGGTTGTTAGTCGGGAAGCAATATATTATGGTGTAGCAGACTCCAGCTTTAAAGCATCATTGGTGAACTGGGCTCTTCCGTATGCTCAGCGCTACTTGTGTAATGCACATCCAGACAAATATTCTCAACTAAAGCAGTCTGGATTTGATACTCTGAATTCTCTACGAGTAGTAGTTGTTGAAAAGTTATTCTACAGAAATGTTATAAAGGGTTGCGGTATGTCGTCTGAGAAGCGAGTCGAGTCCACCTGCCTTCTCCAGGTATGCCAGTTCAATCCTTCATTATACATGTATGTTTTATTGCTTGTGGAAGAGCTTGAAAGTAAAGAATGATAAATCTAGATGAGAAATGGCTATATAACCTTTGCTTATAATATTTTACTTCAAGATCCCAAGGCCGAAAAATTAGAGCCACATTGGAGCTTATTAAATTAATTATAAAAAATAAATAAATAGCTAAACAAGAGCCACATTAGGAATTCTTAACGGTAGTTAACATTTGCCAGCATAGCTAGGATATGAAATCATTTCTGGTAAAACGCAAGATGCATCCTCGAAGAGTAGAGAGTATTCTCTTTCTTAACAAGTGCCTGTTCTCGTGTCGTTACCATCGACTCTGTTTAGCATATATAGTAAATAAGTGCATCATGATGTCAAACAGAATTTTATTTTGGCCTAATTAGTCTACCTACAAGACTCGCGTTTGGCTTTCATGTCGGTAGTTGATTAATCGTTTTTTTGGAGTTGTTTCGTAATCATTATTTGAGCACCATGATTATTGGCCTTGGACTCGCACATTATAATTTATTTTCCTTGTTTTTTATAGGATAATACTCTGTACGCAACCCAAGATTCAGATGCTCATGCCTTGTTCATCGAGCTTTCTCGTTTACTTTTTGATGGAAAGCCTGAATTGCACATGGCAAATTTTCTTCACATGATCATAATATGGCAGAATCAGGTTCCAGCGAGGATCAGACTGAGTTCTTCATCTTGAATAGCCAAAAGATTCCAAGGCTTCCAGATGGAGAAACAGTTTGGTTCCTTGCATCTGCGTCCTCATTGACAGAGAACGATGAAACAATCCTGACAGATTTTGCTTCAAGAGCAATGAATGAGCAAAGTACTTCAACAAACAAAAGAAGAGCACCGATCACTTCAAACTGGCCTCCTAGGGATTGGAAAACTGCACCAGGTTTTGATTATGCTCGTGCAAATGGTTTCCGGACACAGGCATCGATGCTGCAGCCGGGTTTCAGCTCTCATTTTGTAGAGGATGAGTATCTAAACATTGAAGAAACCGATATTGCGGCTCCACTCTCAATTGACAATGATTGGTCGATTGAAGATGATTCACGAGCATTGACAGCTTTAGCTGTGCCAGACTCCAACAGGAACCTGAAATGACCAGAGAAGTTGATCATGTAGGTCTAGAATCTGTTCCAGGCATACATAAATCCAGTTCATCTTGGTTTCACAAGAAAGATCAGATTAGAATCGGTACGCCCAACGCTCAAGGAAGCTTGACTGGGAGACTAGGTGAGCATCTCGCTTTTAAATACTTCATTGGGAAAGCTGGCAAGGAGGCTGTAGATTGGGTAAACGAACACAAGGAGACGGGGCTGCCTTATGACATTGTTGTTAAGGACAAAAACGGTAGTGAGTTCATCGAAGTTAAAGCAACTGTATCTCCAACGAAAAACTGGCTCATGATAACTCCCAGAGAGTGGCACTTTGCAGTCGATAGAGGTGATGCTTTCAGCATTGCACATGTCGTCCTATTGAAAAATAAAGTCGCAAGGGTCTCGGTGTTCAAGAATCCAGTAAAACTGCTCCACCAGCGCAAGCTGCAGTTGGTTATTGTGATGCCTACCGAACCGGAATTCTCCGTCATCTCCTGAAGGCACGTACTGGGATTTCTTCTTCCTGCTGGATGCTCGGAGTAGGCGCCTTTCGCCCAATAGTTGTGATTCTCCAATGTCATGCGCTCTGTTTTCATCCGTGAGAGCACCAGTTATTTCTGCATAAGATCCTGGCGTGTGTTTATGCCACTACAAACAAATGTTCGTTGACGACCAAGGTATCTTGTTAAAGTTTTGTGACCCAAATAAAAATTCTATATTTTTATTTTTTATTTTTTCATTTTTATTTTTTATAGTTCAGGAGTGAACGTAGAGGACCAATTATAATTTATTTTTTTTAATCTCAAGAAGTGAATTTTTGTTTCTCATCCTTCTGTGAATTGGCATCACCTTTATGAGGTCTACGATTTATCTCTTTAATCTCAAGAATGCCCTTTTGTTTATGGGTGTCAGAAAAATAACAAGTTTCATTGGAGGTACCAATTTGTTATTATCTTTAGAATTAGTCTTTCCATTTTTTTTTTGTCCAAAATTAATTCTTGAATTGTTGATATAACCTTTGGTTTTATGCATCACTTGTTGAATAACAAGTTGGAGGCAAGTTGCTAAATTAGAAGTTAGGAGATAAATTATCAAAGCTCAAAAAATTGGATAATAGAAGTGCAAAATTAAAAACGTGAGTTAGGAGGGTATGTGCTGACTCCCTTCTACGGTATATAGCATTCTCATGGTAACTAATTACATTAAAAAATAAAAAATAAAAAATAAAAACCCGTTTGAATGTATAAAAAGTGAATTTATTAAGCAAATAATTTTAGTAGAAGTAAATAGGATTACATATTGTATAAATTAGTTACTGTTATTTGTAAATTACTTATTTTAAAACCTTGTTATTTTTTTTTTTTTTTTTTTTTTTTTTTTTTTTTTTTTTTTTTTTTTTTTTTTTTTTTTTTTTTTTTAATTTTTTTGAAGATAATTGATTTTTTATATCTTAAAATTTAACTTCATTGATAATATGTCAAAATATAATTAGTTAAATATCATTTGATGCATCAAAATTAAATAGAGAATGTGGATTCTTTTAGATTATTATTCTAGTTATAATAGTTCAATTTTTTTAACCACCAAGTAGATAAATATAGATAATAGATGGTTAAAAATTGGAGCAAGCATTAAGATGGGGCAAATAAATAAATAAAACTGTCAAATTGAAAAGAGTTTTTTTCGAATTTTCATTTTTGGCTTGGGTGAAAACGTAATTGGGCTTGGGCCCAAACCTTGAAAAGAGCCCTACTCTCAAGAAAAAACTCAAACTCTCTTCTTCCTCGCTCTCACTCTCTCACTCTCTCACTCTCTCAGGTCACTCAACAATGGCGTCCTCCCGCTCTCTCCACCGAGCAACGCCCCAAATCACCAGAACTCTCCGCCTCTTCTCCTCCTCCTCCACCAGTAGTAGCAGCGCCGCCGCAAAGCCGCCGTCGCACCGCAACAACCACAGCGAGAACCACGTGTACTTGGAGGCGAACCCCTTCCTCGGGTCCTGGAAGGCTCCGAAGGACCCCAAGGAGGCCGAGAGGCTGCTGGCCAGGCTACGCAGGGACTACGCCAAGCAGGTGAAGGAGGTCCGCAAGGAGTACATCAAGGAGGTCGAGCTCATGAGGCTCGAGAAGCTTCGCAAGGACGAGGCCCGCAAGGAGGCCCTCAGGCTCCAGAACGAGGAGAGGAAGAAGCAGAAGGCCGAGGCCGCCATCGTTAGGGCTCACGAGCGCGAGCGTCTCCAGGAGGAGCTGCGTCAAACCCTAGTACGCCCTCTCTCTCTCTCTCTCTCTCTCATGATTTTGGTTTCCATTATTTTGAAATTTCATTTGATTTCTTCATGTCGATAAAGTTCGAATGTTAGTCATTTTGATTATTTTTTTAGCACGGTTGCGTCCTAAATTTTTCGACTTTTTGGTAACTTGTCCCCGAATTTTAATTTTAACAATTTCACTCTCGAAGTTTTTGATTTCTTGCATTGCCCTAGATTTGAATTTTAAAGATTTGTATCAATGTTTGAATTGGATTTGGGAATTTTTGATCGGATATGAGATTTTCTGTCTCAAATGAGGTGTATGCGAGTTCTTTCATCAATTTGGAAGTTTAGAAAAATGGGGTACATTGCAATAATTTAGAAAGTTTGGGAAGGAAATTGTCAACATTTATAATTTGGGGGTAAGTTGTCATAGGCCGACAAGTTTTGCTAAAAACCCTTTGATGGTTTGCCATGGAAATATCTGGAAGAATTAAATTTAGGTAAATTCCACCAAAAAACGGCAAATTTTCCGCCATTTGTAATTAGTCCTGGCCTCTTTAATTTTGGTGGGATGTCGGATGATAATTAGGGTCCCAAATGCCAAAATTAAAAAGATTAAAGTCCTAATTGCTGGCTCACAAAAAGTTGCGGGTGCATTTGTTTAAAAATCTTTGAGGTGTTTACATTGGTTAATTGAAATCCATTGGCTATAGGTTTACTGTTGCAACCTATTTTCAAATTTAGAGTCACATTTGTCCCGTTCTTCTTCATAATGCTTTCAATATCAACCCGAATTTAGTCTAGGCTTGGTCAGAGCTATACAAGCAAGTTGGTTTGTCCAGAATGCATAAATATTCTGTATTAGATGTATTTTCTGTGTCGTATTTGAGTTTTAATAATGTAGAAGAATGTACTTGACTCACACAGAGCTGGGTATGAAGAGCATTCTTGGAGCATTTTTCTAAAAGAAAATACTAGGTTTTGCAGAAAAGATGGAAGGCAGTTTGGATGCTGCTCAATGAACATATTGCAAGACCATAGTTGATTGTTTGTTATCGTAAGAGTCACTTCTAATATCATTTTTACAATGCTTGCATAATTCAAAGTATTTAATTAGGTGATACAAAATTACAGTTTTCGTAGTGGATTCTTTGAATTACTTTTGAGGATTTTGGTATGCATTATAGTTTGAGGATACTAGTAACTTGTTCAGAGAAACAATTCCAGGTTTACTCTGTATGTATTAAGTTCTACTTCAGCAATGCGACGACACCAACTCAGTGCTTTTTCCCCTAATAAAATGCATACCTAATCAAGCTTTTATTTTTATGCAAATTTTTTTTTTAAATTTGGCTAAGAGATAATGGTCTTTTTTTAAAATATTCTTTCTGATTTGTTGCCTCCATAAAAATTTGTGACAGCCTAACATCTTCTTGAACTTTCAGTTCAAAGAAAGAGCGGAGAAGCTAGAAAATTGGAGGATGAAAGAAAAACGCAGAGAAGAAAACAAGAAAGAAAAGAATGAGCTGTTACATCGGCAAAGTTCCGTTTGGATTGATCAACCTGATCTGGAAAAGAGAATACTAGAAGCAATTGTTGATACAAGACCTCTTTAAGGCCCCTTTTTGAAGCTCCTAATTTTGATCTGGTAGGGTATTTGTAGCCTGTTAAATCGAGTAAATTATCCTTGGATCCATTTGAAGGTTTCTGTAAGCTACATTATAATTTGTAGCGGGCACTCTTAATAGTCATAATGGAATCATTTTTTTGAACGAAGAGAGAGAACAACTGATAGTTATATAGTCCGCTGAAAAATTCACATTCACATTCTCGTTATTGTTTGTAGGTAGAAGAAAAATACGGAGGGCCGTTAAGAGGCTGCAGAATAGTTTTGGAAGGTACTTTGTGGGGCACGAGTTTGTTTTGATTGATTATCACCAGAAGCAACGCAACTGAATAATAATCTTGGTGGTCGTTTGCTCTACAAAATTATTAACCTTTCTTGTCAAAAAAAAAATAATAATAATAAAACAAAAAAAAGATAGAAAAAAAATTAAAGACCTTGCTTGTTTGGGTAAGTCTTGGAGAGAGTTGAAAAACCAGAGGGTTCATTTCTTTTCCCTTCTCTGCTAATATGATCTGATTGCAACTACTTTTTTCCTCAATTATTATGTAACTTTTTTCCTTTTTTGGTATTTTGTTTGTGGTTTCTTGTTTGCTCGCTCAGTTGTAGATTGGTTCTGAATTTCATTTTTGCTCTTTTAATTTTTTAACAAGGAAAGAAAAAGACCTAATTAAGATCAAAAGTAAATCCTTCTGTGTAAAATAAAATAAAAACTTATAAAGTTGAGTCTCTTTTCTGTCTGGGGTGTTTATAATTTGTGTATGCATATATATATATATATATATATAGAAAAGACAGGTCGGATTGGAATGGGCAAAAACTAAGCGGGCATTTCGAACACCCGTTGGAACTTTAGGGGGCATTTGGAACTGGAACACTCGTGGAACCTAAGGGTTCATTTGTTTCGTAGGTCCATTTTTGTTTCGTCTTCGGACGGATGGAAAGTTGGCTTTGAAATGAATTTCATTTCTGTTTGCTTCTGAAGTGGCATTTAGATGTGTAATTAAATCGTCTTTCAAAAAAAAGTCTTTTCTAAAATGGTGATTTTAAAGACGTTGAAAAGAGTTATTTTTTCAAATACCCTTCCTTTTCCAGACTTGGTCATTTTCAATTTACATTTCAATCAAACATATATTTTCAAACATTTATTCATTTTCAATAAGAGAAAAATCTCAAAATTCCAACTCTAATTGGTGTTTCAAACGAAGAAAAAAAAAAAAAAAACTTTGCCAATACTAGCAGGGTACACAAAATGGTAGAAAAATAAAACAATTATAATACCCCTTTTTTTCTGATTTGCTTGACCAAAAACACTTGTTTCTATAGCTGCATAAGAATACTGCATATCAACCCAAAACTATCATTTACATCCATCAAGTAAAAACAAAGCAAAGAATTAAGATTTCTGTTCCTGGCCTCCCAAAACAATACACCCTACTTTCAAAATATTAAGTGGGAAAGAAGTAGAATCTAGAAAGAAAGAAAAAGATCTTGTTTTCCCAGCGCTGCGAATTCACTCACTGGGTCTTCGGTTTCTCTATCTTCACGTAAGGCAATAATCCCAAGAAGTGGACCACTTTCGGATTCCATCCCCGTTGCTGAGCACGACAGAACATCAAGAATGTGTTGGCGAAATACGAATTGAACCCCATGAAGATGTGCCATAGAGCATGACCCTGCGGGTTAAAGAACCAACCGGAGATGTTCTTGCAGAACAAACGATCAAGGAGCCAACAGAGACCCCCGACGGATATGGTTCCCAGATACAACTTTGCAAGCCACTTTGCGTGCACATCTTTTGTGTGTATGTAGTACTTGTACATCCGAGGGATGCAAAGTAGGCACAGGATCATGTAATGTACCTTGAAGCCGATTTGAAAGCGGACTAGTGAATGGAAAACAGCGAACGCAGCGCCATACAGAAACAGGAAGGTCGGCATTGTGCTCCGGTAGTGCCAATCTGGAGAGTAGAGGATATAGATATACAAGAGCATTTCCCATACCATAGGTGTTTCATCACCTTGCTGTTGTCTGAAAAAAAAAAACGAAAATTGCAGGCAACTTTAAATTGCCTTGGCAGATGAACTAGACATGACATTCTATTTCTGTACATTACCAGTTATTCGAACACAATCTTTTCGGGATGAGCACTTCCAGTCACATATCAACAATCTAGATAACGTATGCATATGCAGATTTTGTTTCACAATATATCATAGGATAGGAAGAAATGTAGTATTAGCAAACTAAGTAAACCGTCAAACAAAAATCAGTAAATTTAACTCAGTTTTTCAGCATTTCGAATCTTAAAAAGGGTTTCGGATTGGGAATATTTACATAAGTAAAAACCATCAACATAAGACCTTCAAAAAGCCTAGATTTTCCTCTCTCTCTCCTCTCTCATCCAATTCCACGTCGAGGAAATGGGACTTATATCTTTCTATTTATACAAAGCGAAGTTTACTCTGAAGGTAACTAAAAATATCCTAAAAACAGTTCCGACTTCAATTACAATACAGAGAGGTTAAAAAGAATGGAAATCTTTATTAAAGTCGTTGGAACAATACCCTACTACTATACTAGGGACTATAATGAGAGTAAAATCTTTTTCACCCTTCAGATTCAAATCAATTCATTACCTCAAAAATAGAAGTTAGGAATTGTCGTAACATGATCGAAAGCCTATGTTCACAGTTAACAGATTTGAAAAAAGTAAGCGAAGCTAATGGAGAGAGGACGAAAAAAATGAAGAAGAAGAAGAAGATACTTACTTACGCTGCAAAGTGGCATGGTAGATCATGCTGCCAATAGCCAGTATCATATTAGATATGTGGAGGACGCTAAACCTCTTCTCAAACCGCTGCCATAGGGCATTTATAAGACCGAAGAGCGCCAAAACAATGCATGGAACGTTTGATATGGTGTTGAAAAGCTCTGCAATATAAGAGGAGTAGACATAGTTCCTCTCACACCAATCCGTGGATGTGACAGGACCCCAAAAGCTTGAAAGTCCATTTTCCATTTTTGAATGAATAATATTATACACCCGAAAGCCTTATAATTCAATTGACACAGAGACTCCTTTCACTCAAAATAAGTTCACAAAACCTGCAAAATAACCAGAATATTTTTCTTTGAGGAAAGAAAATTATCTCATTAATCATCATCAAAAGACTGAAGATGGATAATGTTTTGGTTTAAGAGACAAGACGGGAATGATTGTTTGGATGTATCTCCATACACACACACACACACATGCACGTGTATCTCCACACACACACACACACACAAACACACCACATGAATAATCAAAGGGAAAAAGGAACTATAATCCTAGAGTGCTCATCTCATGATTGAAAAAGAAAAGGGAAAACCAATATATTTATAGATGCAAAGTTATATCTAGAGGATGAATTTAAATATATATATATATATATATATATATATATACCCACTTCATATCAGAAATTTAATTAGGATTTGAAATTAAAAAAAATTGCATGTTATCAAACATGAAGATCAATCACATCCTTTTTAAAGAAGTGGAACAACTAATATGTGTTATCTTGAGGGGGGAAAAAACTATTCAATACAACTCAGAGGCATAACAAAAACAAACTAAAAACTCTTCCAAAAAAAAAACCCCCGAAACAAAAGAACTTCTGGGTATTAATTGTTTAGCAACTTTGGAACTGCCCATCATGATTTAATAACTAAAATTAGCAAAAAAAAAAAGTCCCCAAGTGATAATCTAACATTTTCTAACAAAGGACTATAAATACAGTTCCTAATTTTAATTAGTGGGTTATTTAGGTACAAAAAAACGTCATAATCAAATCTAGAAACACAGTTTTTTTTTTTTTTTTTGAGAAGAAGAATATGAGAAACCAAAAGAAATCAAATTAATACCAGAACTTTGTAACGAATGGAACAAAAAATCAAACCTTTCCCATCCAGATAGAGATCTGCGTTGCTTCTGAGATACGATTCTGGGGAGGGCTTTCCCCTTTCTCTCTCAAGAATTTTTTTTTTTTTTTTTTTTTTTTTTTTTTTTTGGGTTCCCTTCCCCGGTCGGCTGAGAATGGCACCACAACTCAAGGAAGCAGATTTTGGGAGAAGGTGATGGGACGCCCTAAGAGTGGCGCGTGGGGGAGATTTGAAGAATGGACGGACGCTGTCGACCGTTGGATCGGGATTATGGTCAGTTGAGATTACTTTTGATCGTGGGATTTTGGGGCTCTTATATATGTAGGATACTTAGGATGTCCTGTCATGCTTTTCCACAGCGCGTTAGAATCGCGTTTATTCCACGGCCATCGAAAAGCCGAACCCTATTTTGTATACAATGTAATACTAATATATGCATATGTTTCTTTTCAGGTTTGAAAGGAACGGATTCTATTTTTCAGAACAGAAACTTTTTTTTTTTTTTTTTTTCCTTTTCTTTGGAAAAAAATAAAGAAATAAAAGCGCGTTGTAACAAGGTCAACTCATGTATCATGCTAATATCGCTTATATAAAAACTTTTATTAAAATCAAATTAAAAAGTACAAAATTTATCTAGCTTTTAAATTTGATGGAAGTTTTTTTTTTTTTTTTTAAGCGGCAATATATTTTAAATTTAAGGTACCACAAAAACCAATTTTGACTTGCAAGGCCTCAATCTAAAAAAAAAAAAAAATTGCGATCTTGATAAATAATTGTTCTATAAGTAAATTTGAATGAAATGCTCAAGTGAAAAAACGTGTTCTAAAACTAAATACCCAAATAGGTAAACAACAATCTAGTATATAAATTATTCTTTCAGTGAAATCTCTTCAATCGTTGAAAGATTTGATCGTTTGATATCTAGAAACCCAAAGCACTGAAATTACACAAAACACAACTAAAAAACAAATATATACCATTTTGAAAACTCAATACTGCATTAAAAACAAAACAAACACGCTAAAAATTTGCCAAACGCTACATAGACAGCGGCGTGTAAACCAAAACACCACACCGTCATCACCAAAAAAACAACATCGACACCCTCAAAAAATCCGACCATAACACGGATCAAAACTCTAAGGATCTTGACCTTTGAATGTTTTACCTTTGGCTTCCACTTCACCTACGGTTAGAAGTAAAAATTGAACTTTTATGGTAAGTTTTAGCCTATAATGGACACATGAATCAATAAAGACAATGCTTAAAGCCAAACTTACACTTTCTGCCGTAAGCTTCAAATATGCTCCTCTCAAAGGAACTTGGTCGAACAAATAATTTTCTCGTCTGAGCACAAACATTCCCGTGACGGAGCATGTACTCTGCTCCTCCACCGAGCAGGAGCAATGCACTTCCGTCCGCATAGGGATGACAATAGTTCCCACAGAGCTTCATCTTAAAAGAACGGGAATGGGGGATATTTTTTTAGAGAGTAATTGGCTTATATAGTCCATGAACTCTTTTAAAGATAAGGTTTGGTCTCTGTTCTTTTTTTTTTTTTTTTTTTGTCGAGATGACTTAAACTTCTATTTTCTCGACTATTTCAGTCCTTTCCGTAAAAAAATTAACGAATTGGTCACGTAAGGAGCATGCTTCTTAGCTTTTGAAGGTTCAATAGATAATTTTTTAGTGTTTTCCCCTAAATTTTGGAGAAATTAGGGTTTCCCTACAATACAAGGGCGGGGGAATCACCGACTGGAGGGGGGTCGAACACAGTCGCCCGCATGGGGGTGGGTGCCGAAGGGGGCTGAACCCAGTCACGGGCAAGGCCAGCTCAAGCATTTTAGGGGCCTAAAGCGAAAAAAATTGAGGAGGCCTTTTCTACGGTAGATATATCTTATTTATAATGTAAATTTTACACATTAAAATTTGTCAAAACCACATCAAAATGAAAATATACGCAAAATAGTTAACATACCTATCGATTGGTTTTTTTTTTTTTTTCACTTCCTACCATATGATTCTCTTTTTTTATAATAATAATTAACTAATTGTTTAAAACTTGACAAAAACATTAAAAGAGAGAATTAAAGCTTACATGAAATTTAGTTAGATCTCTTAGTTTTTTATTTTTAAGATGTAACTTATTCAATAGATTTTCAGCACATACTTTACCATAAATAAATCTTATTAATATTCTGTAACAAATTTAGGAATCTTGAAAGTATGAGATTTGAGAATTCTATACGTAAACATGCAGAGATATTTATTTGTTTTCACGTGTATATTTTAATTATGTATCTGTGTGACATGATTTTCAAACCTAATTCTACAAGTTTGTCATAATATATATATATATATATATATTTAGTGGTTAGACACAAAAACGTAACTAGACCTTAATTTTAAGTTGAATATATATATATATATATATATATATATATATATATTATGTAAAGAAAATGGGGGCTTGCATGGCTTAGGGGCCTTAGGCAAGCGCCTATAAGTACCTTTGCCCTTGAGCCGGCCCTGGTTGAGGCCAATGAGGGCTGAACCTAGTCGCAGGCCGGAGGGGAGGGGAGACCAAGAGAGAGTGGGAGGGGAGAGAGAGAGAGGGGCGAGGGACTTTTGGGATATTAGAGGGTATTTGTGTCATTTTACTACAAAAATGATAATTTGAGTAAGATTCCGTTAGAAATTTAATGGAATTTGATGGAAACAACTAAAACGGTCAAGAAAATAAAAGTTTAAGATCATCTCGACCAAGAAAAAAAAAGAACATGGACCAAACCATCACCTTTGAAATAGTGATATTTTGGTCAATTACTCTTTTTTGGAGATGAGAATAAAGTTTTTTTTTTTTTTTCCAAATTGAAAGGGGATGGGAACGGGAGAAGTATTCCCGTTCCGCCTCCATCCAATATACGTGTACTATATTTGTATTATGTTATGTATGCATATGTATGTTAAGTTTTAAAACTTAATTATTGATATAGATTCAAGGCATAAAACACCTCTTCAAGAGAAGACCCTGGATAAAGGATTTAAGTGGAGTTGATCACGATAGTTTATCGAGATTGTTTTAATAAAAAAAATATAGATAATTACTAATTATATTAATTCACTAAAAAAGAGAAGGAAATGGAAAAAAAAAAAAAAAAAAAGTTATTAACAAGTAATCTTAATTGGTTAATACTAGTTGTTATGTGTTATTTACTAGAGACATCATTAGTTAGGAATCATTGCTCCCATGTCTGTTCTCTTTTAGACAGAAATGGAGGAGGGAGGGGAAAGTATTTCTATTTTGTTTTGTTACATCCGTACGTACCAAAAAAAAATGCTCCACTTTTTTGTCCGATTACGCTGTTTTCCTGAAAAAACACCGTTAATTATCAAGTCCAAAAAGGGTGACGAAATCTCATAAATTATGTATATATACATATATATATATATATTTTTGGCCGACAGCTCAACGGGGAGACAAATATCTCTGCAACACTCGCTCATAGTTGACCTGCTTAATCAACTTTGCTTAGTATATTGATAGTTCTCTAATAAAAATAACATTCCATTTAAAGGCAAAGGTAACAGTACGCAGGTTGGAAATATATCCCAAAACTCTGGATTCCTCTCAGCAGACTAATCAGCCGACACGCCATCGTTATTTAGATTTGTTTGCTTCCGAAAAAGCGTTCTTCGTGTTAATTGCAATACCATTGTTAAAATTTGAATTTGTCAAATATCATCAAGTTATTAGTTTATTATACTATTTATATATGAATTGGACCTTCTTCTCTTTAACTAACTTTTAAGAATGAGTTATGCAGTATGGTCAGTGGTTCTATCTTAGGGTATTGTTCCATACAGTCTGTAATATTCCTTTTTTTTTTTTTTTTTTTTTTACAGTATAGTTTTGAGAGTGTGGATTGATTAATGAATTACGTTTTGTATGCAGTTGCATTAATATATGAAACGCAAGCCATTTTTTCTCTACTTTGCATCGTTAATAATAATCCTCATTTGGCATCAAAGCTAGATTTTTGCATGCGATGATAGGCCGGACTCCTATTTATTTGCATGACAAATATTTGCTCATGAGAGAAGGTATTTGTAATTGAATTTGTGTCACGTTTCCAAATTACTGGGCTTTTAAAGTTGTTTATATGTAAATTATTATTAAACACCTCATGTTCTTAAACTAGTTTTTAAAGATGAATTTATCTAAGTCCATTTAATAATGGATATATATATATATATATTTTAATCGAGGATTTAAAAAATACTTTTAGTGTTGGGCAAAAAAAATAAAAACTTACCAATACTTATATTAGAAAGGCAAACCTAAACTTTGTTCGTTGTTCCAGGTTAGGTAGCTTCTCAAGACTCAAGTTAAAATCTCAGGATCGAAAGGTTGTTCTTCATGCAATGTATCATATTTATCAAAAACATTACTCTTCTTGACTTTTCAATCAAAACAAGCGTTTTGGTTGAAATACTTGCTTTGAACTTGTGCTCTTTTTTCCTTTTTTTTTTTTTTTTTGGGCTTTTTCACCCTGAAGCTTTATTTATTTCTTTCTTTTTTTTTTTCCGTTCTTGTCTCTATTTTTCTCTTTTCTCCTAAAATTTAAATTTTTAAATCTCTTATTAAATCTTTTTCTGCTTTTATCCCTATTAAAATAAGTTTTCTAAAACACATCCTCATTCAAATATTTTTCTTACAATTTTTAAATATTATTTTCTGAAATGTGACATTCATAAATACTCACTATAAATGTCTTTTTCCTTTTCAACTGTACCCTAAAGTATCTGATTTTTGTCTACAAAATTTTTTTTCTTCTTAAATGTACTCTATTTATCAATGGGCCATCTGGGGGATGATTAGAGATGGAGTTTTGTAGGTAAATTGAGTTTTTAGAAATGTGTGTTTGATTTTTTTTTTAAAAAAATTATTTGGAGGGAAAAAGTGTAAAAATCTTAAAATATGTTAAAAAAAATATTTATATGAATATTATTTCGTTTCTCTTAAAATTTTATATAATTTATATAAAATATATATATATATCATATTTCGACTTGAAATAATAAAATTATAGATATTTAAAATTTGAGTTTATTTTAAAAATTTGAAGATGTTAATAGTGAAAAGTAGCTTTAAATTAAAGAAAAAAAGGGAAAAAAAGTTTTAAAATGTGGTTTGGAATGCTTTCCCAAAATAATCCTATATATATATATACACTATTCCATTAGAATATGCAATTTGATTAAAATTTATACCTTACATCATTTATTCAATAAACTCAATAAACACGCGCCGGCTACACGAGCTTTTCAAAAGTATATATGTAGTGTAATAATGCTTTTCTTAATATGTATATCTATATTAAAAGGAAAGAAGATTGACAACTTTTGTTTCTAGATAAGGTGGAAAGAGATAAGGTGAAGAATTGGAAATAGGACAGAGACAACTCGATAAGGGAAAGAAAAAAAAAAAAGAAAAAGAAAAAGAAAAATCAGCATTAATTGCTAAAAAGCAGACATTATCTATCATTGAAAAAAGATATTCAATTATGTAATCTGAAAAGAGAGAGAGATACAACAACTGGATCCAAAAACTATAGTAAAAATTGTATTTGAAGATCAGATGATTTGATTGGGTATGATATCTTATAATAAAAATAACATTACAAGATTATTTTCAAATTCGTTGGATGATATATCTTAATAAGTGTGATTAATATTGTCAACTGCTAGATTATTGGTTTGCAGAATTATTATTGACCCCAATCCATAAGAAAAATAGCATTAATTTTGTTTGTCAAAATATAATTTCAGCTACAGAAATTATAGTGAACAACATTTTTTTTACAAAATCAAAATTAGTAAATATTATGATTTTAGAATAGTTGAAGTAAACAATAGTAAAGAACAACTTTACTAGATAAATAATTATTTACCTAATAAATTGCTGTTACTCTAAATATTTTTTAAAAAATGCAATTTAACAAAGCGAGAAATTGAAGTAAATGGCACTCTTACAAAAACAATTTGACAGAAATACCAAGATTTTACTATTTGAAGTAAATAACAGAGTTACTAAATAAACAGTAAATTTATCGGATAAATAACACAATTACAAGAAATAAACAAATTATTTTACCTTATACATCTATTGTTTACTCTTATTTATTCAAAATAATTTTCGAACCTGTTATGTACGTATGAATGTTATTTATTTAGTTCTTTGTTCTGTACTATAATCTCTCTCTCTCTCTCTTTCTCTCTCTTTTTGTGTGCTTGAAGTACTATAATTTCTTTTTAATTTACTGTTATTTACTTCTTTCGCTACAACTGTCCTCTTTAGGGTACAGAGCTAGCTAGGTAGGTGCTAGATTTGGTCCGATTTTAGTGGACTGGACTTTAGCAGATTTGAGTTTGGGCCCTCTCAGTTATTGGCCCGTTAAACGTAGGCCCATGTTTCATCTTAGTAGGCCCATGGTTCATGCTTTCTCAGGCCCATGTTAGTTTTGCTTTCCTGACTAGTTTTATTTATTATTTATTTATTATTATTTTTTCTAGTAAAAACTTGCATTTTATTAAATAGCCACATCCACACCAAAAAAAAAGTCACAATCATGAAATATAGAACTGGCTAACACGTGGGCAACCATATTACCACCACGAGAAACATGACGGCAAAGGAGAACCACCAGCAACCTTCTCACCTCGGAAGTCCCCGAAACATCCTCCACCTTGACCTCATTCTTGTTAAAATATAAAATAGAAAATTTTAAAAAAAATATATTCATTTTGTGAGAAATCCTTACTCCATGGGGATTTCTTGCTTCTTTAAAGTTATTTTGAAATGCCAATCTTTGTAGACACCTTTGTATCCTTTTTTCTGGCTCAAAAAAGAAAAAAAAAATGCTATTGTTTTATCTTTGTCTTGCTTCTTAGAATTATTTATGTACGACACCTTTTATTTTAATTCTAACATTTTTTTTCTTTTAAAAAAAGAAAAAAAATAGTAATTTTAATCATATGTTAATAGCCAAGAAACTCGGGAAGTTAACATCAATTCTTTTCTTTATTTTTTTTTTTAAAGAAAGCTAGAAAACAAAAGGAGAATTAATCTCGAAGAAAAAAGTAAATAAAATTGAGAAGAGCGAAAAGTCAATCATGCACCTGTAGTGTAATTTAGCAACGTTCATGAAACTGTCAACAAATTGTCGATATGTTTTTAATGCTAAATATATATATATATATATATATATATATATATCTTCCAGTACCGCGTCGCATTTTTAGTTTTTCAAAATATACTAAATTCATTTTCTTGTCTTATATAGGCACATTATAATTTTTCATAATATATATTGTGTCTTTGTGACTGATTGGTTTTCTTATTTTAATATTGTATTTTTTTTTATTTTGCAAAGAATATTCTGGAAAGGTCGGTGCTAGTTCTCTTTAGTTCGAAATCTTACCAGATTAATAGCCAATTGACTATATCTTAACGTATATTTAATAGCATTTGTACACTCCAGAGTAGTAGTTTATATTATAATTTTTAGAAGATCATACACACACACACACACACACACACTTATATATATATATATATAATCTTCCATGTATGGCGTATATTGATTTTATTTTATTTCATCTCATAACATCAGTCTCTCTTGGTTGGGGATATGCGGGAGAAAATGACCACAAACTTAGAAGCAAACAAAATTAATAGAGTATACAAAGGAATATATTCGTTTAAAACACACACATATATGACTGGAGATTTTGTGCCTTGTCTGCACGAAGTATAATTTAATTAAGCTTAATCGTGTTAATCGTACCATCAATCATTTTTGAACTCTGAATGAATATTATTCCGATATGTATAATATAGTATACATATGGGAGCAAATCTCATGCCCTTTATGGTGTTTGTCTATTTTAAGTTCAAATTGACCCTTTAATTAATTAAGAACAAATTAATGAAAAAATAACTAAAAATAACTTTTGTAAATTGAAATAATTACGGTTATCAAATACATAATTTACATATTATCATGTTTAGTGTACAGACATGTTAATGTTATGTGTGCAGGGAAATGTTTTAGTTATACAGGCCTAAAAAAATAAAAATAGACTGCAAACCATTAATGTGTCCAACTAATTATTATTATTATTATTATTATTATTATTATTATAATTGGTGTTGTTGTTGTTGTTGCTGTTGTTATGTTTCCTTTATTTTGCCCTCAAGTAACAACACCAAAGCAATCAACGAGAATCAATATAAAGAGATTTCAATATATATATATATATATATACATATATATAAGAAGAAAAAAAAAGGGCAAATACTAATAGTGGAACTGGAATAGTTATCATTCCAAGATAAAGAGAAGAAAAAAAAAAAGAAAGAAAAAAATTATAAAGAGAAAGTGCTAGAACTAACAAAGAACGAAAAAATAGGGCAAAAAAAAAATGTTTAAAGGGATATGAAAAAACTGCAACTGCCTATTATTTTATGAATATATATATGAAAGAGTTTTTAATAGTTACTCTTTTTTTTTTGTTTTTTAATAATACACAGATAAAATTATAAAAAAAAAATAGTGTAGATTTTAATTATGTTGGATACATGGCATTTTTAACCACTTATAATAGTAGGTTAAATAAACGGTTTATCCTAAACTTTAATTAAATTTTTTTTAACTAAACATTTGGTAAAATCAAAAAAATGGACTCATGAATTCTGGAATAGAAATCCCGATTTGATGATGGAATGCAGTGTTTTCCTTTTTAATTTTAATTTTAATTTCCTATTTTTTATTTTTTTTACAATTTTTTTTCTCTCTTTTTACAAATTTTTTTTGTGTCTCACACATAGTTTTTTTAATGCAATAAAATAAGGAAGAAAAGAAACTGCAGCATATGAAGCAAAATAATAATAATAACAATAACAATAACAATAAAGAAAAAAAAATCTAGTAGTTATTGTTTCGTTTTTGTCAGACGAAGTTGAAAATTAAAAACTGTTTCGTTTTTGTTGGACGCTAATATATTTTTTGCTCACTATCGATCGGGTTGAACTTTTTCAATTATCTTTAAAAAAGACATTAATTACTTTTAAATTTTTAACGAGATGTGTGAAAAACATATTCCAAAAGATATTTTATCCTAATTAAAAATAATTTAATACCGGTAATTTAGTGTTGAAATAATTTATTAAACTAGGGTGCGGAAAAAAAGGACAAGGGGATGATAATAAACCTCCAAAAAAAAAAAGGGAATGAAAATAATTAGGAATGAGATTTAAAATCTTAGTTTTAATTTAAATAAAAAAAACCCCCTATATAACATGTCAAGAATAAGTTGCTTATCTATATCATATTTAATGAGCTTTATATGTTTAATGCTCGTTAATTGTCATAAAGTTTTTTGGTCAATAATCCAATTCGTTATAACGGCTATTTGATTTATATCAAATGACTCAAATAATAATAATCACCGATGAGTAAATATTGGAATAACAATTGAAACTATATATATATATAAGTAGATAGAGATCTTGGATAAGCTACAGAATGTTTTTATTAGGTGTATACTTTCTATACTAGTTCGTCTGATTTTTCTCTTACATTATTTTGGCAAGTTATATGTTTTCTTTCTATATGTCGGTATCTGTATTTATCTATGTCACTTATAACAAAAAACCTAATGAAGATTAATTTATTTTTGGTCAAATAAACTATGAAAATTAAAGAGCTAGATAATGGACATTTGTGTCTAATTGGGTGCTCAATTATATCAATTATTTGATGACATGAGTTCCATTTGGGAACCTATAACACACACACACACACACACACACATATATATATATATAGGGATCTCACACTACATAGAGGAAACTAGACAGTCACATTACGACATGTGGTTATGGAACAAAATAAGACCCACTCCCTCAATATCTTCAACGAGTAAATCATGATGATTTTTGCATATCTTTTGATTTGATTACCATCTTCTTGTCACATGTGTTGCTTCTTAATTATTCTTTTTCCTCAATAAAAATCAAAGTCCACTTACCATGTTCTGGTATTTCCTCACAAACTTGGTAATGACCATGTGTGCATATGTCACGCTCATGCATGTGATCATCTAATTCTTTAATTAATTTTCTATTTCGTTCCAAAGGCATATATACATACGTATATATATTTATACATGTATAGACGTATGTATATCTTAATTTATTTAGATAGTTTATATTCGGTTGTCACATGGAGCTTATAATAGAATTAAATTCCCACTTGGCGGCGACTGTCCTTTTACCGAAATTCAAATTTTGTGCCTAACAAAATGAGAATTTGTAAAAGTTGGTCATAATTTTTTTATACTTTCGCAGAAGTGGAGAATTGAATACTTTTTTAATATAGAAGTTTGGTGGAGTTTAATTACCACATTATGTAATTTGTGGCCTTGGTCCTAACTAATTATAAAAGATGATGTTATATAAACATTGAACTTAGTTGCGGGATGGTGGAAAACTATGAAAATTAAGAATATTACTATTTTGAAAGCTGAATTATATTAAGCGTCAAGTGGAGTCTCACCAGTAACACCAATATATAAAATATATAGCACATTTGGAATTATACTAACCATGAAATTATTAGCCTTGTCAAAGTAATTAATTACTTTACTCTTACCACCTACTCAATATATATATTTATAAAAAAAAAAAAAAGGGGAATAAATTGTGATTATTTTTAAAGTTCTCATAAGATATTCTCTGCCTTCATATTAATCCTCAATTCACATTCAAGTAACAACATGTAATTTTATGGACCAAAAAGAAAAAAGAAAGTCCTCACTTAAATGGCTATACCATAGTTAAGGAATTTTATATATACTTATAGATCATTTGTATAGGTAAATTCTTAAATCTGTCGACTATACCAGCATGATAATAAAATTTCAAAATTAATTACATATAACACTAAGATCAATTAGTTATAATATTTTCTGCTGATACATGTAATTTATAATAATAATTGCAAACAAGTCACACTTTTATTTAGTTACACATAAAAGAACATGAAAGACAGGAAAAAATTAAAAAAAAAACACCAAAAAAAATATTTTTTTTTATAAAAATTTTAGTTGTAACTTATATACATGCCTATTGGTAATAGATACATGGTATTGATCAAATCATGGATAACACTAGAAAAAAAAATTATTAAAAAAAAAAATAGTTTACGTCTTCATTTTTTTCTGAAATAAATAAGAATCCTAAACCACCTGCCATTTAAAATAAACTAAAATAAAATAATCTCTATGTATTTTTCTCCCAATGAAATTTCTTGGTATTTTTCTTGTGTGCTTCTCTTTTCACTTATTGTTGGAACAAGAAAAAGTGAAAAAAGTCCTTTTCATTTTGGTTAGAAAGCAAACTAAAAAGCAGTCGAGATCCTATACTTGTCCCAATAATGATCATTATATATATCTAGGTTCAAGTTTTCAAGAATTTCTAATTTCTAACTAATATTAAACATAACCAAAGACCCATTTCATCATCATAAAGGATTGGAAAAGGGGGGGAAAAAAGGTTATCAAATTAAGGAAGGAACATTCCAAGAACAACTTCCCTTAAAAAATAATTAAAAAAAAAAAAAGCAGATGCAGCCTATTCAGGACTTTTTTGGCCACATGTCTCCCCGAAGGGTCCCAACTTTTTTGCTGGTTCAAAGGGTCCCAACTTGCTTTTTCAATTTAGCGTAATGTGGGCATAATCTTTAGAATAAAACTTTGCCAAATAATTTATAAGAGAGAGAAGAATATATACATATATATGATAAGAATTCTCCAATCTCATTTTTCTATGGCCTTTTCTTTTGAATTTTTGTAAGAGAAATACGAATATGTCGGTACTCATTAAACGTTTTATACCTAATTAATTGATACTATGTTCTGTCTTATTTGCGTTGAACGATCCAAGAAATTATTTTGTAGCATAATTACAAAAAAAGTTTGGATACGACATAATTTTACATTGTCTAATTAAGGTTTAAATATGCATATACTGACATGATTTTTTTTCCCTCCATATCTTATTATAGAATTCTCTTTATTCTTAGCAAAAATAATAATCATAATAAATGGATGGTTCTTGTAGAGAATTAGTTAACTATATACTATCCTCATCCGATATGGAGGATTAAAAAGAATTAAAGAATCACTCTATTTTGTGATATTATATATGGGTGGGAAAAAAAAAGTGTACAACGAACGTAAGTTTTTGGTTCATATTCATGCATATCTTTTTTTTTTTTTTTTAATTTCTACGTCTTCTAGTAAAGTCAGGTATCAAAATATGAATAAATTATGTCTATTATCACTACACATAGATATCGTTATGATCTTACCAATTCTATAAGAAACGTATTTTAAATTAAGTTAACATAGCGATATCCTCAAGAAAATTACTTGTTCTCAAATGACAAAATCATAACAAAAATAGCTTACTAATTAAGATACAAATCAACCATTGAAAAAGGCACCATGGACGTGGTCATGACTATGACATTAATTTCGTTATTTATTGCAAAAGTTTTAGATCAAACAATTCATTAAGCAAGGACGATATAACTTCATTTTGTTAAAATCTGGTAACAAATTCTTAACAACTTATATATGGCAACTAGGGTACTGGTTGATCCACATATTTCTTCACTCCTATATTCATTTATAAAAGGGGAAATAATTTCCTAATAATGTGGAAGATAAAGTTAGATGTATACATAAAGTTAGTTAATTTTTATATATAAACATTTTCTTTTTGGTCTCATAAAATCAATAGATAGTTTTTTCCTTTTCCTTCTTGGATCTTTCTATATGAAATATAATTTAATTTTAAAGGCTTAGTTAGAATATTAATGTTGCCAGAAGACTTTCATCTTCGGTACGTATTTATTGGCATAATACATTATCTTTTAATTGGACATTATTTGAACATAAAAAAAAAAAAAAAAAAATTTTGGGCTCCATATTTTGGTGAAGAAATGCATTAAGTAGTTGTTACATACATTAAGTTAGTCATGATCTCTTTATTGGCATTGAAAAAATAAATAGATTAAACGAAATTTGGAGGGTTTCTTGCAATAAGTGATAAAAGTGAAAAGCCCCAATATTCCCTTTAATAGCTTAATCAATTGTGGCTCATTAAATGGCACGAGTTCTGCATTAAAGTCATAGGAAATCAATTAAATTTGTTAAGAAGATATAATATATATATATATACATATATATAGTTTTTTTTTGTACTCGTTTTTACCTAAATACATATGATGAGTTTCTGCATAATTGTGTACTCAGGATTTTATTTGTGTACGTATATTTGTTAAGAAGATAATAATACAATTGGAGGAATTATGAACTCCAGAAAGAAAAGTCAACTAATTATCATTTTAGTGTTCGTGATAATAAGGATTTTTAAGTAAGAAATCTTAATATTTCCTCTTAAGTTGTTTTACTTTTTTGTCCCTTTTTTATGTCAGGTTTCTTTTTAGTTATTATTTCATTTTATGCCTAATGGTATAGGATCGTAAGACCCTTTCTCTTTTTCCTTTTTAATAAACCTGGCTTATTGAAAAATATATATGATGATGAATTTTATGTTTGATAGCTATATAGGTCCAGTAAATTTAATTTTTTTTATTTTCAGACTCCTATAACTACTATAATTAATTTATATGTAACATTAATATATGACATTCTAGAATTTCACTAAAAATATCAAGTATATCAGTAAAAATCATTACACACCAATAAATTAGTATTAGAAGATATTAATTTTGATATTAGGGTGTCGGAGACACGAGATTTTACCAAGTTATATAGAACGTTCTCAAACTTAAGGGTAAGAATGGGATATATATATGTATATATATATTTGATATATATGTAGAAGATTCTCAAACTTTCAAAGGGTGAGAATGGGACATGCCAATAGGCTGCCGACACTCTATATGGAAGATTGGAGAAGAGGGCCTCACTTTCAGCTTTTGAATGTCCAAATCTGTCTGTTTCCCACATTCTAAGCTTATTATTATATTATATTATATTATATTACATTATATATATATATATATATATATATATTTAAGGGTAATGTGAGTTGATTATTGAGAGACGACTCCTGTCACCCTCATCTCTACCCATCACAGGCAAGCAAAATTTTTTCTTTTTCCTTCTTCGCTTTCTTATTGGTGCGTGCTTTAATGTATTTTATGATATTAGCTTTGATCAAAATTTATAATAAATAAAAATTAAATTTATGCCAACTTTAAAAAAATCTATTAAAGATCGATCCAATTTTTGATACCTTATCAAATAATTAATCATATTTATTATTCTCATTTTATTTCCATATTCCTTTTCCATTTCTTTTTGCTCAATTCTCATATTCAAGATATCAGCACTGAAGTAATAAATATAGAAAAAAGAAAAAAGAAAAAAAAAAAAAACTCTTAATGTATCCAAGCAAAAAAATTCGTCAAATCTAATACCTTTTTCGGCACAATTTGATGATGATATTGTTGATTGGTTAGTTTGTAATAAAATTATTAAAATTATCATTGGCTAGATTGTTCATATAATAATCTTTGGACTTGGACTATTAGAACGTAATTTTATTTTTCTGGCAAGTCAAAAAAAGAGGACGTAAAAGAAAAGTCTTTGCGATAAAATTCATTTGTGGCTATACACTTCATAGTTGAGTTCATATTTCTTTCACTCCAGTTGTGGTGATATTTCCTTATCTTTTAGACAAGGAGAAAGAAGCAAAAGACAAAGAGATATTAAACCAATAATTCAGATAATTATGTGATTATCCTAGCATCTCTCCTTCTATAACACTTTTGGAAAAGCTAGTAGGCCCTCACCTGGAAAAATTGGATTCTAATTCGTTGTTTTGGTCTAGGAAGATGTCATAACCACACAACAAAACAAAACGTGATCGGTCTGTTAGATTTTTACTTTATTTGTTTTTATCAATAGAAGAAGTGAAGAAAAGACTTCAGTTTTTTGGTACGCATTTAGAAACACATCTCTATTAGAGATTAATGGGTCAAAATTATTTTTAAGTTTTCTAATAAATAATGAAAATATTAGAACGTAGTTTATAATGTCTTATTAGAATTTTAGTACAAGTTTCAAAATATACTCATGAGAGCCTTTTTAAGAAGTCTTATTTTATGGCCTCGACTGGAAGTTGTTCTGAAGAGTAAAAAAGCACTTCTAACTTGTCATTTGGGCTTGTTTGGCAAAGCTTCGTATAAACTGCTTTTGACTTCTTGCATCCAAAAACTGTTTTTGAAAGTGTTTAGATGATATGTCATAAGATCTTTTGGTCTGCAGAAGAGCTTCCTGACAAAGTCAAAAAATATGGATCTTGGCAAAAAAAAAAAAATTCTGAATAGACTTGAAAACTTGGATCAGAGTTTAAGGTAGATATTATAAATTCTATTTTAATATTTTTATTATGTGGAAACTTTAAAATCATTTTGACTCTAAAAGCTTTTCTAAAAATTTGATTCCTAAACACTTACTAAAAGTCATAACTTTACTTTTCTTCTTCTACTGGCTAAAAGCAAAAACAAAAACTATACCAAACAAATTCAAATACTTCTAGAAGGAACTTTTGGATCCTGGAAGTCAAAAACATATTCTTGTAAGCTCTACCAATCACGGTGTTAGACAAATGAATTCAAAAACTTCTATGTGCTCCTTTCAAAAAAAAATAAAAATAAAAAATCTTAGATTTTGGTCTCTCTCCCTCTCTTTTGTTTCATTTTTTTTTTCAGTTGTCGTGGTTGGTGATGGCTAAAGTCATTCATCAACGGAGGTCGCAATCACCCAATAGATGACCACCCATCATCCACCAAAGTAGAAAGCGATCACTGGTCATCCGCCAGCAGCGTCGATCACCGTAGTCAAGGGCGGTGAATATTGCTAGACATCCACCTTAATTTGCTAATTGACTAACGGACTCCATACATGACAAGCCATCACTACCAACGTTTGCCGGCGCATGACTTCAATAGTTACTCCACATTATGAATACTAGTCATTCGGTTTCATGTCGGTTACCGAAATCCCTAGGATTCTTCCAAAGTTATTGAAATCACCCCCCAAAAAAATGAAAAAAAAAAAAAAAAAGGAGAGAAATTTTAGATCTTGCCATAGTTACCAAAAGAATAAAAACCAAATGACGTTTGATCGTGCGAAGCCATTTTTGGTGCACGACACTCACCGGAGTCGCACCAACTCGAGTGGGGTGTACAAGATCACTATCATTGCACGAAAAATAGTTCGAAGACCAAAAATAAAATTAACTCAAAAAGATACTACCATTAGGCTTTTTTAATTGTTTTTACCTTGCACTTTAATATTCTCAACTAATAAGATGGCATATACATCTATCATTCTTTAATATTGTAGAAATCTTTCACTTATATATTTAATACGTGCTTAGCAAAAAGTCAAGGGTTCACAACGAAGCTAGCATTTATATCCATTTTTGTGTACCCACTATATATACTTGACTTATGTTCTTGCCTATCAATATATATATATACACACATATGTATATATATATATATATATTTGACTTAATTACTTAAATTTTCGTACACACCATACTTACCGATTGGCAAGTTGGAATTTGAACATGTGCAATTGATTTCCAAAACTTGACTGATGGTGTGGGCCTCACTGGACATGGGACCCACGTTCAGCTCTCATTCAATCATGCTAATTATTAAGATTCGACCATGAGGGGTCTCAGCATGTCCTTGTGCATTTCTTATATATATGTCTAAACCCAAACAACTTTGACACAACAAACAATTTAGTGTTACATATAGTTTTTTTAGGATTCAAAATTTTTATACTCAGATGCCTCAGCAGCATTGACAGATTGAGTTAGATAACAGTAAATTGCCAAAAGTGTTCATGAGATCTTGAACGGTAATTTGTGTCTTCATCATTATGTCAATTTTTAGTTCGTGGTTGATTCAATATTTAAATAAAATTTTGGATTATTCTAATTTATATTTACTGAACTTTAAAATCACTCCCACTTTACTATTTAAATTTCAAAAACTCTCATTTTATTTCTTAAACTTTGAATTTATTCCTATTTAACTCATTTTATTAGAATTTTAGTTAAAAACAAACGAAAAAAGTAAGTTACAAGTAGTAATGTAATTTTTTTTCAATCGTTTTTAGTAGAAATCTTAACAGAATGGGCTAATAATCTTAATTTCCAGATTTTTCGTCAGTTTTTAATTGCAAATATGATGGAAGAGGTAAAATAGGTATAAATTCAAAGTTCAATAGGTAAAATGAGAATGGCTTTAAAGTTAAGAGGTATAGATGAAAATAATCCTAAAATTTATTCAAAAGAGCACTAACAATACTAATAACTCTTATTTTAATTCCTTTGAAAATGATGAATTTCGCTTTAATAATGCTAATAATGTATAATGTTTTTTTTTTCAAGGTAATAATTCATAGAGTTTTACTAGTCAATATCGCAATTTTTTTTCTATCTTATGCACCTAGGGAAAAAAGAATAATATGGATATATAAATATTAGACATCTTAATTGTAACGACCATAATATATATATATATATATATATATATTACACATCTTAATTGATATAGTGAAATATTTTTGAGAAACAATTTTTTTCAATCCTTTTCCAAGCAAATACCATCTCGATGCAATCTAGGACAAGCTTGATAAAAACCACATTTTAATGTTGTTGCATCCGATTTCCAAAACACATTTTTTCTCTTTAATTTATCATTTATTTTTTGCAGCTTTAAAATCAATCTTGATCCTAAAATAGGAGCTAATAATTTATCTGTACACGAAGTACGTATTAAAGTTTGCAAAGATATAGTACCATCACTTAACTCGTGTGGGCGTGATGTTACTAGAACGTTTTGCAAATTTATACATTAAAATAACCCACTAAATTACTAGTTTAACTAACTACGTAAAATTAATAATTAAATTCGTCCACTTAAGTATAATCATAAACTTTTGCTTCATGTTCAGTTAAATTATTTTTTTTTTCTTATAGAAAACAAATCATATTAGTAGATAATCGAAAGATAAATTTAAGTTTCAATAAGAAAAAGCTCAAGCTAATCAAAAGAAAACATGCATTACCGGTTCTATTAGAGGAACGAACTGAAATATTGCTGTTTAATTAGGGTTTGGAAGTTGTTTGATACCTAACTAGAAAAACATACACTATCGCAAATTTATACAGTGTGTTGGTAATTTGTCGGAGAAAGATATCTGATCGGTTATAAATAAGGATGCCCTTCAATAAAAAGTGGTATATATTGTTTTCGGAGAAATATATTGAGATTGAAAGATAAACAATATTGGAGATTTGCAAAGTTTACGGATAAAATAACGAAATCAACATTAAAAGTATGGAAGGAGAGACATCTTGCGTACCTAAGAAAATGTAAAACATGACTAAGACGCTATATATTAACAACCATCTCATAAACTATATGTTAATCATTAACCAAAAAAAAAAAAAAACATTAGGATATGAGATATCTAGCTAGCTAAAAAGCACAATAACGAAATATATGACTCAAAAAATAAAATTAAACTTTAACATCCTGAATAGAATGAATGGCCCCTTTATTTCCAAAAAGAAAAAACCCAGGTAGTGCATCCCCACTCTCAAAACCCGCTTCCATGGATCAAAGCTGTTTAACAATACCCTCCGTTCTTTATTTATTTATTTATTTTTTTTTTTTTGAGTTTAATGAATACAATAATGTGCTTTATTTACACAATGAATGCCTTTTCGACAAAATAATACACTCGTGCCAATTCCATCGAGGGCACACATTAATCGATCATCAAGGATTGAGAACAGACAATCGCAGAATCACAACCGTCCTTACCACGGAATCACACATTTGTGAGTTACCCCATGTGATAAATAGACTGACCTAAAACGACATAAAATGTGTAAGCAAGGCAAGGAAAGGCAAGGGGTGACCCAAATCAAAAGTGTCCAAAGAAACTTCCCATCCATTTTCCTAGCTGAGGGCATCTTCATTAATCCAACTCATAAGAAAAGGACAATGTATGTGGGGTACCCTCAAATTGGTAGTGTAAGGAAAGTCAAGGGACCCACCTTACATACCATGCATGTGGATTTTTTTTTTTTTTACGTACATTAAAGATGTTCTATCACTTATCTGAAAAACAAGAATTTACTCCGTTTAAGATAAATCTCTGGCTTTCTTAATTTTCAGAGCAGGACATGGATCTTTGTTCTAGCAAGTGCTCAGTTCTGCTATTTAAAACCAAAAATAAAAAATAAAAAATAAAAAAAGAAAATAAAACCCTAACTTTGGAAGCTAGTTATCCTATTTTGTCGCCATGTCACTCACCACAAATTGCCCTCATATTATTTCTATATTAACACAATTGCCATTATTTAAGTTTAGATTTTTTTTCTCAATTTTTTCGGAAGTTATTATAATTGAGGAAAAATACCTTAATAATATAAATTTAAAAACTATTATACCAACATGATACAAAAAATAATACTAGACTGATAATTGGGGAATTTATGTCATGCTGATCAAAATGAAAAAAAAAAAAAAAAAAGTTGCTATTTAGGTAATTTTCTCATATAAGTAGTTATTATAGAGTTCGAATCCAAGTCATTAAAAAAAAAAAAAAAAGATTACCAATAACAACGTCTTCAAGCCTTATTCCTTAAAAAACAAAAAACAAAAAAACAGCGAGCGTTCATTATTTTTTATTGAGAGAAAAGAGCCACATAACATTTTTGAAAAAGAAAAATACTAAATTATAGCATAACATTTTAAATATAATAATAAACAGTTTATGACCACCTATAATATAAAAAATACCCATCATCCTTCCTTGTCTCTTTTTCCTCTCTTTCTCTTTGACTTCAAATTGTGCACATAAATATGTTTTTAAAAATTAAAAACATGTAATTAGTTATATATATATGTTATTTCTAAAAAATATTCCAATTAATGATACATTAGAAACTCCAAAGATTTACTTATAAATATATGATATTATTTATCGTCTTTTAAAAAAATCTGTTAGACACTACAAAAAGTACCTACAAAATATATTATGCATTATAGTTTTCCTTTTTTTTTTTTTGTTTGTTTTTGTTAGTTTTGCACTATTTTTTGTTCTTGAATTCGTGACGATTTAGGACTCCCAAAGAACGAACTTGTATTAACTTTTTACATAAAACCGAATTTTATTGCATTTTAATTCAAGAAAACAAATTACCCAAAATTTCGATTCCATAAGCAAAATGAAAAATCCTCAAGTTTAGACACAGAAAAAAGTTGACGTCGTTTTTCTTTTCTTTTTTCCACAAACTTTAAGAAAAGGAGAGAAGAAATTATTGGGCATGGTCTTAGCTCTACGGAACTTATGATTTGTCTATTCACGTGACGGACATAAATTTAGACTATATGTTGAAGTCACGACGGAAAATGAAATGCAAATGAAATATCTGGGTATAAATATATATAAATATATACGTACGCATGTATGTATATATACGTGTGCATATGTATGTACATATATGCATGTATTTGCATATACTTATGAATGCATTCGTTAGTATTATGGAACCAAAAAGGAAAAAAAATAAATTAGAAAAAATGCACCTTTATGTTGTTCACTATACAACCTCGTGATTCATATTGGTGGGCACCGATTTCTTTGTGGGAGATATTAAGCACCAACAAGACTTTTGTTCTTTTTCTCCCGGCAAAAAATATTTTGGATTTTTTCTAATATAATTATGCGTATAGTGTTTGTAATGTATTATAACTTTACTTATCTAAACGTGCATACGTACAGATAATATTTTTATCTTTCAGTTAGGTTTCATAAAACTTCAAAAGTTGTGACTTTAAAAGGATGATTAGGAAATAAAAGGTAGGTCTTTCATTTTTTTTTTTTAATTTTGAAAATTAATTCCCGCTAGATGCTTTGCACTATCTATAGAAAGAATTTTTTAAATATTAGACCAACTTTTAAATGCTCTGATCTATAAGTAACCAACTTAAAAATTTATACATAAAACTATTCTAGTCATAAATCTGACTGTTGAAAATTTAAATCATTAATTCCTATGACGACATAAGTGTCTATACCAGACTGGTTTCTTGGTCACAAATTTGAATGTTTTTGGTTTAAACTACTTTGATTTGCTCAACTTGAAAGACTCTCAGATATGGGGTTTTTTATTTCTTATTTTTAACGCTTCTTTTTTTTTTTTTTTTTTTTTACAAGTAAATTTTTTTTATTTCTTTCTATGTTTGGGATGTTTTTAGGGATTTTATCTATTTTTCCTTGTATATATAGAATTGAAATGTCAATTTTTCTTTTAACTTTTGTTATTTTTATTTTATAACTTTTAGGATTATTCTTTAAATTTTGTAGAGATATTTTAAGCATTTGCATAATAAGGCAAGAAGTTTCGTATTTCAACTAAACAATTGAGGTGGTTTAAATATTTTCCCTTAAATAGTTTTTTTTTTTCTTTATCCAATTGTAGTGCCAGTTTAGAAGTTTTGACAAACGCAATTGGTTCTAATCCTATTGTTTAACTTAAATTGACTAATCTTACAAATAAAAGCATTAATAATTAATATCAACCATTAAAATAGAAAATGACTCTAAGAATCCACGTAACCATTGGAAAATCAACTTCAATTTGTTCTTCAAACAATTGTAGTCAATAAAGAAAATTTAAGGCTGTACTAATTTGTACTTTTTTGTGAAATTAATATCTTGATCTTTTAGATCTTTTGATCAACGGGCCTGCATTTTGCTCTATGTAACACTCAATTTTATTTGTAGAAAATTCATAACCCTTTTTAATTATTTTGATTATTTTCTTCTTTTCTTTCCATGAGAAAGGACATCCAAACGCGTCTTTTCCTCTTACTGTGTACGAGCTCCGTCTTTTTCAAAAATAAATATTGTCCTCATTATCAGTGTCGATTGGCACTAGAAAAATAATAATAATAATTTTGTGAAAAAGACCATTACCAATATCCATTATAAAAACAATTTTTAAAAAAGGCAATCCAGTCATGTATGAATTTCCAGCAGCTAAATACATCGATATTTTTACTTTGTTTAGATTAATGATCTGTTTGGTGAATGAGTTTGAGTTTAAAAAATATAATTTGAGTTGAAATTTTTTGTTCACTTTTTAAAAAAGATAAATTTTTTTTCAAAAATTAAAATTAAAATTAAAATAAAAAAGTATCATTTGAGTTGAAACCTCAAACGAGGCCTAAATTATTTAATTCTAGGTCATGTCTTTATTTGTTTTCCTTTTTTTCTTTTTAAATTTCAATCATTAAAAATCTTTAATAAAAAACAAAAGTTGTCAGGTCAAACTTTTCTTAGGTATTTTGTTATTAGAGTAATAATTTTTGATCAACACTACTGAAAATTACTACACATATATTTGCCAACGTACTAGCGATTATTATTATATGGAGAATATTATTAAAAGATATTTGAACCAAAAAATAAAAATAAAAACTCTATCATCAAAATGTAATTATGAATAATTAGATTTTCATCAAATTCTAACTATCATCTAATTCGTGTTCTATGTACTTGTAAGACATTTTTCAAATCCTCTCCTAAAATTTATCATTATCTGGTTATATTTATTTTATATATATATATATATATATATTGGGAATGCCGTCTTTCACCGAGTCTTGCCGATGAAAACTTCATCGGCGTCCATGGCGTATAACTCCGTCGGTACAGGTCGCCTGGGAAAACCTTGAATCTGGTAGCTAGTGTCTCCTATTTTCGTGTGACTAGGTTAAAACTTGGGCAGTCCCATAATTTGAGAATAAAATTTTTAATATATATATATATATATATATTGGGCTAAGTAATAAGCTTCACCATAATCTGGAAAAACTGGCACATATACTTAAATGCTCAACAAAAATAAATAATAAAATAATACTGTTGAGAAGATTGGCTTACATACCTAGAACACATGCTTACAAAACTGAAGGAAAATAAGCCAGAATTCCAGCTCACTCCCAAAGAAAAAGCTACCTCATTAATTGACACCACCGACTAGGCAAAGCTAGTTTTTAATCTCTCCTTTGCAAAAACAAATAAATAAAATAAATTATTAATTATTAGTTAATTACTATTATTATTATTTTTAAATCACTCTTTGTAGCGGCAATTTCCATGTTGTGCCATGCTGGTGTGTGTGAAAACCGGGGGGGCAAAGAAGAAGAAGAAGAAAAGAAGCAAACCAATTAAACCTTGACTAATAAACCCCTGCATTTAATGCGGTGAAAAATGCCCTAAATAATTTATAAATATATAAGAAGCATGCGACACCACATATCAAAGACCTCATTTATAGTTTTTTATTTATAAATTTACAACTATTAGATTCAGATATAATTTTTTATTTAAAATCTTATGGTATGATACTATTAAGATATTGATCTAATAACAAGTATTATTAGAAATTATTATCTATAAATCACTTATTGACACAATATAATACAAATCACGTTACAAATAGTATATAAGAAGGGCGCATATATTTGTAAGATATTAAATTTTTAGTGTATGAGAGGGGTGGCGTACATGAGCCCCTCTATGTATATATTTATTAGATATTAAATTTTTTTTTGAATGTTGTAAAAATGAAAAAAAAAATCAAAATATTGTTACCAAGAGGTGAATGATCTTATAAGTTTTAACAAAATAATTACTGACCAAACAAATTTTAAAAGAAAAATGAAGAGAGAGAGAGAGAGAGAGAGAGAGAGAGAGACTAAAATTTGACAAATCTAGCATTGGCTTTATTAGACATTAAATTTTTAGTGTATAAGAGGGGTAGCATACATGAGCCCCTCTATGTCTATATTTATTAGATATCAAAATTTTTTTTGAATATTGTAAAAATGGATTAAAAAATTTTCAAAATATTGTTACCAAGAGGTGCATGATTTTATAAGTTTTAACAAAATAATTTGTCGGTGACTGGCCAAACAAATTTTAAAAGAAAAATGAAGAGAGAGAGAGAGAGAGAGAGAGAGAGAGGAAAATTTGACAAATCTAGCATTGGCTTTATGCTTTCCCATTTCAGGCATTTTCGCCGAAACATCCTTCGAGAGCTCTGTCTTTAAAATTGAAGCTCATTTACTTTCTGAAAGAAAACCATTTCGGCAAACCTTCCCACGTGAAATCTCCTCGAGATTTCTCTTTCAAACCCACCCCTAATTTCTTTTTAATAATAACAATAAAAGTTTGCTTTGTTACTATTTGTTATTGGAGATTCTATTATCACTCTGTTAATTATTTGTATGATTGACATCAACTAGTTGTAATAAATCAAACGACATTTTACCAAAAAAAAAAAAAAAAAAAGAATCTTCTTATATTTTAAACATAGTTCAATTTAAATTTGATAGTCGAGATTAACAACTGGAGACCGACTCAGAATTTGATCAGGGGTTAATTAATATTCTTCCCTAAGAATTATTATGTCCTCTTTTTATAAGGGGATATATACAGTAGTAAAAAAAATAAATAAAAAAGAAAACGAGAGAGAGAGACAAAAAAAAAAAAAAAAAAAAAAGGTGCTTAAGCCCCGACATTCTATGGCTCCATCTGTATTAATAACCCTATTAGACAATACGATAAGATAGAGTCAAATTTCCAAATTATTGTTATTATCCAATTCTATAAAACGTATATAAACGGTTTGATTAAAATAAGACAGTCGAGATCAATAATCTTATTTGACGTTAGGGTAAGATACTCCCCGGCCGAGTAAAATCTCCCATGTGTTGTTAAGCTACCAATTATTATTAATTAGTTAATTAAAAGACTGTAAGTTGCAAGTCCAAGATTTGGATCTTTGCTTGGGACAGAGAGTCTAGTTCCTGTGAAACTCATTGACTGCAAATTCAACAATTGTACAAGGTTGGCATACTTTGGGCGTTGAACTCGTGTTTTTTTTTTTTTTTTCTTTCTACTCTGTCAAAACTCAATTGCGCGTGGAATGTGGATCACATGGTGTGCTGAGTTTTCTACTAATTTGCAGGGATGGCTGGCATTGGCTTGGCGTATCCTCTATACATATATATGCCTCTATATATACATATATATGCATATATATATATATATACATATATATTTCCCTATCCGTATACTTGCTCGTCCTAAGTTTGTTATTTATGTAGCAATTCTGATATTTTCATCGTTTTTGATATTTCAAAACAGCTTTTTCATATATTGTCATTACAGAGAAAATAACTTAAAATTGATAATATGGTCCAATGAAATTTTGTTATTTTGTAATAGATCACCAATTGGAAAAGTAAAAGTATTATTAAATAAAATTTTACCATAATCACATGAATAGTTTTGGATTATAGATAACTAATACGGAGAAAATTAGGTCGTATGCCACCACTTTTATGTCTTTAGATTTAGATTTATGAAATAACTTATTTAAGGTTCATATTTATGTCATGTTGATCAAATCTATTTGCAGTCTGAGTCGGTAACAAAAATCTAAAAGTAAGATCTTTTTCATGGCATTCTTGAAAATTTCCCTTCAAAATTTGATGGTGTTAGAATGCAAGCTGACGGCCGTGATTGGTTTTGAAAAATGCTATAAATATCATAATAGTCATATTTCATCTTATTTTACAATAAAACAGTATTAAAAGACATCAATAATGTTTAACACTGCACGTTACTAAAAAGTGAATTTCACAACATGAGACTCACCTAAGAACATTAATCAATTTTAAACTAATAATTTGCATAGGAATCCTACCTTCTCTAATCCATTCAACATGTGAAATTTCTTTTCTGTTAATATATACCCTATTCTTCTTTTGCTTGTCTATTCATCTAATTCAATAGCTTTACAAAATGACACTATTTTGAATTGTCCACCTATGAATTTTACAAGAACTCTCTATCCATCAATTGTGGTATTAAACCACTAATGTCGCTAAGCTTTTTTTTTTTTTTTTAACGAATAAGTTTTATTTATTTATTTATTTTTCGCCTACTTGTATGTACACCATTATGAAAAAAAAAAAGTGACACAAAGCACTAGAGTTACCGTTGGTATTAGTCATACATTACTCGTTTAAACCACTATCAAATCATATTATAAGTAAGTGTTTTGATGCCAAATCAACATTAATGATTACAAGATAAAAAGCAAATATTTCAGCAACTAAGATTGTCTCTCTTTTTATTTTTCAGCACAAAAGGATAATAATACTAATAGCATTGACAGTAAGGGGCATTTTATTCGCTTCATTTCTAATTTATTCTTCTTCTTTTTTTTTTTTTAATAATTATTTTCTTCCACCACTTTCCATCAGTAAGATAGAGATCCAATTTATGAATAAGAGGAAATAAAAAATAAAAAAGAAAGTGGTCTCCAACCAACACCAACCCGTCTCTCTCTCTCTCCTCTCCTCTCCCTTTCTCTCTCCTCATTTCCTTTATATTAATCTATCCACATTCTTCTCAACTTCAGGGCTCGATCTCACTTTTATCAGCTCTGTCGTCGATACCTCACACACACACACACACACACACACAAATTAAAAGAAAAATCACCAAAACACGAAGCTCCGATAAAACTCTCCAATGGCGTCGCCGCCGGACACGAGTAAAACCATGAAGCTGGAGAGATACAACAGCTACCTCCGGCGAGTAAACAGCACCAAGCTCCTCAACGCCTCCTCAAAGCTCCTCTTCCGCGCCACTCTCCTCATCGCCTTAGTCCTAATCCTCTTTTTCACCCTCAACTACCCACCTCTCTCCGATGGCCCCACCACCCACGGCCACTTCCACCATCACCAGAACTTCCTCTCCTCCGCCTTCTACGGCGGCGGAGTCGGCGGCGCCGCCTGGGAGAAGCAGGTCCGCCACTCCTCCACTCCCCGCCGCCCCAACGGCTTCTCCGTCCTCGTCACCGGCGCTGCCGGCTTCGTCGGCTCACACTGCTCCCTCGCCCTGAAGAAACGCGGCGACGGCGTCCTCGGCCTCGACAACTTCAACGACTACTACGACCCGTCGCTGAAACGCGCCCGCCAGGCTCTCCTCTCGAAGCACCAGATCTTCGTCGTCGACGGCGACCTCAACGACGGCCCTCTCCTCTCCAAGCTCTTCGACGTCGTCCCCTTCACCCACGTCCTCCACCTCGCCGCCCAGGCCGGCGTCCGCTACGCAATGCAGAATCCCCAGTCCTACATCCGCTCCAACATCGCCGGCTTCGTCAACCTTCTAGAAGTTTGCAAATCCGCAAATCCCCAACCCGCCATAGTCTGGGCCTCCTCCAGCTCCGTCTACGGCCTCAACACCGACAACCCATTCTCCGAGCTCCACCGCACCGATCAGCCGGCGAGCCTCTACGCCGCCACGAAAAAGGCCGGCGAGGAGATCGCCCACACCTACAACCACATCTACGGTCTCTCCCTCACCGGACTGAGATTCTTCACAGTGTACGGACCTTGGGGGAGACCGGACATGGCGTACTTCTTCTTCACTAAGGACATACTCCACGGCAAGCCGATCGACGTTTACAAGACCCAGGACGACAAGGAGGTGGCGCGTGACTTCACGTACATCGACGACGTCGTGAAGGGTTGTTTGGGGGCGCTGGACACGGCGGAGAAGAGTACCGGAAGTGGGGGGAAGAAGAAGGCGCCGGCGCAGCTGAGGATCTACAACCTCGGGAACACGTCGCCGGTGCCGGTCGGAAAACTGGTCGGAATACTTGAAAGCTTGCTGAACACTAAGGCGAAGAGGCACGTGATCAGAATGCCGAGAAACGGGGACGTACCGTACACGCACGCGAACGTGAGTCTAGCGAATCGGGACTTTGGGTACAAGCCGACGACGGATTTGTCCACCGGCCTGAGAAAGTTCGTCAAGTGGTACGTCAGTTATTACGGGATTCAGACGAGGGTAAAAAAGGAAAGTAATGACCGTCCCGAGGAATCCGATTGATTATTAAATTAAATCTTCGATATTTATCATCATGGGTTTTTTCTTTTTTTTTTTTTTTTTTTTTTTTTTTGTGGTCCTGTGTAGTGGATCAGAACTGTTACTTCTTCCAAGTTGTTTCTTGTTTGTTGTTGTCTGTAGAAATGTTTAGATATGAAAAAATGGGTATAGAAGAAGAAGAAGAAGAAGAGGAAAAAGGGGATAAATGTGAATGAAGAGAGAAAAACAAGGGGGGGAAATGGAAAGCAAAAGTTGTAGATCTGTGAATTGGGTGAGGGGGGAGAGTGTAATAATAAATTTTGGGTGGGGTCTGCTAGAAAGGATGTGGATCTCAGCCATTGGATTGATATATAAATATATAAATATATATATATATATATGAAAAAAATTTGTAATTGAACAGCAATCAATCATGATGAGAACAAAGAATCTTCTTTGCCTTTTTTTTCCCTCCTATTCATTTCGTTCATTCATTTTTTTTTTTTTTTTTTTTGAGTTCACTTGTAGTGATTCATTTTTATGTTTCTTCGCTTTTGTGGTCTATTGTTCGTTTATTGGGCATAATTAGTTTGCTTTTTGGGGCAAGCTAGCAAGTTGAGGTAGGATGTGATAGATTTTGCTTTTCAAGATACTCTTTTTTTTTTTTTTTTCCCCTCTTTCCTTTTTTTCAATTAATTGAAAGTGGGGTTCTAAGGACGTCTCCAACATTTGGAAGACAAGGGCAAGACTTGTAGTCTAAAGGGTTAAATTCTCATAAGTGGTCACTTTTTTTTTTTTCCTTTTTGATAAATGGTCAAAATATATAGTTAGATACATTATAATTCACATGATAATGTGGGACTGAAGCAAAATATGCAGGGTAAACTAATGCATACTACTACCAAATTTTCTAAGTCAAATTGGATTGAATTTACTTCTATATTATGTAATCATTGGTAAATCAATTTGGGCAATTATGACTGTCTACAAAAAGGTGTGTGGAAAATGAAAAAGATAAATAAGTATTTGCATATATATTATATATACATTTATAGTATTTTCGGCATCTGAATTGATTGAAAAAGTCCCCAATAACGTTTTTATGAGGAGAAAGGAAAAAAAATTTTCTATCTGTCACACAAAAAAAAAAAAAAAAAAAAAAAACAGGTGAATGATGAAAGGGTGCTGTAAGTTTCTGCCAAAGGTTCAGATGGGAAATTTTTTTTTTTTTTTATTACGTGTTGTAATTGAATCATGATTTGTACGATTGCTTCCAATTAACTCTCTCTTTTTTTTTTTTTTTTTTTCATTATTAATGAGAAATGGAAGAGAGCTACAATACTACCAACGTTTTTAAATAGATATACATATCATACATTTGAATTTTAACTACTGAATGATAAACATAAATATGTATCGACTCATTGAATGTTTTCATCAATTAAAAGTTGAAAATTTTTCTTTTCAATAGCTATTTTTATGTTTCTCTTTTTATCATCAATTTAGATGTTGAAAATTAAACTGCACGGTATGAAATGGGTCATCGTTACTTTGATTATTAGTTGTCCCAATTATTTGGCCTTAAAGCTTTCACTTTTATATCAGACTTATAAGTCACCAACTTAAAGAGATTGTTTTTTTTTTAAAATAAAAATAAAAAAAATAAAAACAAAAATATTAAAGGATGGATATTAAATTAGAAGAGCTAGCTTAGCACATTGAAGTCAAGATAGATCTGTATTAATTAGCTAGCCATGTGAATTAGTACGTCATAATCATTTTTTAAGAAAATGATTTGTAGTAATTTTGTCAATTATGTCATTGATGCAACATTATATATTTTTACTTTATTTACCAAAAAAACAATATATATTGTTACTTTACGCTTACAATTTTGTTCTCATTACGAGTCCGATCTACGTATTCTCCTTTTCTTAGCAGAAAATGATTGAAAAGGATTGTGTGAATATAGTGACTCATACCCTGTGATGTGTATACACAAATATACATGCATTTATATACTTTCGTTATGCTCGTAACATCTATATATAAGCAAGAAATACAGGTTATTGCTACATCAAAAATTTAGTGCTTGATGTTGAGCGAGTGTAACGCCCTGAAATTTTGGTTATTTTTAGACTATAATCCATCTAAAAAGACCAATCTTTCAGCGTAATATATTGAATTAAAAAAGATACTTTGATATATTATTCAACGTTGAAAATATATACAATCTAAGCTTATTCAATTACAAATCTAAATGGACAAAAGGTTGATATATAGAAAATGCACGTCTCAATATCTCATCAAACATATATTAGTATTTACCTATGGATCGAATATTAAAGTTGTGGAGAATTTGGATGTTTTAATAGGGAAAAAAAAAAAAGGAAAATAATTTTAAAAAATCAAATTGAAGTTTAAATTTAAAACCTCTTAGCGAAGCAGTTGTCCTAACATCAAATTACTTCTTATCGTCTTATTATAATTGTTAACTATACTTTAAAAATCTCTTAAAGATATCATAATTGTAAGAATTTGAACTCAAAATCTCTGATACCATACATTTGTTTACCAATCTCAAATTATTCAAAGATGGGCCAATTTATACATATATATTCGTATATATATATACATGTATACATCACCCCTAGAAACTGCCAACTCAGTCACACACAGTCTGTGATGATATTGAACCGAAATGGCATACATTGGCCATTAATAAACACTGATAATTTCTTTCACAGAACGTACTCATCATCATCTATCAACGTTTTTAAAGTAAAGAAGTTTAAATAAATGAAAATTAATTTGTAATAATACACAAATCGTGAATACATTTTTTTTAATAATGAATATCTGCATTTGCATAACAATTTGTAGGCATATGGTTTTTTTTTTTTTTTTTATGAACACCATTGACTTTTTGAATTTAGTAATTTAGCCTTTAAACTTTTTTTTTTTTCCTTGACAATTACTTACCCACTTGAACTTCAATTCTTGACACCATCAGTCCTTTAGCTGGAGTTCATTTAATACAATTTCCTTTTTAAGAGTCCGTTTGGAGTAACGGTTTCATATGGTAAAATATCATCTGGATCCAAAATTACCAACTCTACATCAAGCTCTCCCTTTTCCAATTTCAAAAACCTCAAACTTTAAAAATCTATAACTTTATAATTTCAAATAAAAATAAAATGATTCTTGTGTCAAAATGCTTATAATGACGAAATGAACAAGACAAAATATATTTTGCATATTTTTTTTCCGAATACATGTCCAAATTTTACACCATTTTTCTATATTGCAGAACTTTTCTAAAAGTCTTTACCCTAAACACACATTTCCAACCCAATCTCTAAAACACTGTGTTCAGACGTCCCCTCAAACGTGCCATAAGTTTAAGTTTGAGTTTGAGTTATAAAATTAACTGAATTATTTTACATTTTTAAATGAATTTATACTGAAATTAAAAAAAAAACTAATAATTCTCTTCTTGGCCTATCACGTGCAGAAAAACAATCCAAAATTTAACGGATACATGAGCATAAGGCCAATGGTATCAAGAATTGTAAGTTTGAGGGTTGATCGCTAGGAAAAAAAACAAAAAGTTTAGTGAGACATTTACAAATTCAATAGGTTCAGAGGTGGTCCATACAAAAAATAATAATAATACAAAAAAATATTCAAAAAATCGGTATATTTGTATTTGGGGTGTGTGAAAATGTTGAGAACAATAAATCATTTTAGAACTTATTTGATAGAGCTTTTTATTTTTATTGATAGTTAGTAGAAGAAGAGATGTCGACGTAAAAAGTGTAACTATTTTAAAATATGTTTTTCAAAAATCTTAGTGGATCAAAGTAATTTTAAATTTTATTTTAAGTAATAAAAATTTTGGAATAACATCTACAATGTCATAATCTTTATATACATGTTTTAAAGTGTATTCAAGGTTTTTCGAAAAAATATAAAATTACAGATTTGACTGCAAACTCTTTTGTAAAGACAAACTCTTATGAACAACGATACGAACATAAAACAATTTTTGAATTTAGGAAGTTAAAAGGCGAATTTCAGAAGTCAAAAATGCTCTTACTATTATGAAGTGTAAAGAATAACGATGTGAGAATGATAGCTCTCACTTACCCTCATTTAATATGTTCAATGCTCAAAAGTTTATCCTCTAAGGATATAAATGAAGAAAATTGACTTGTCAAGAATCTGTGAAAGTTTTATGAAACTTCCAAGAAACTCATATAGCTTTCTAATTGGTTTTTGTTGACTTGAAAATCCCTCCAAAATTTATTATAAAAAAAAAAATTGTAGTTGATAACTACTTTTCTATTTTCCTTTTTTGTTTTTTTTTTACTTATCCTTTTTTTTTTTTTTTTTCCAATCACTTTGCTAGGCCATGTACATTAAACAAGATAATATAAAAGTTACACTAAATACCTAATCTTAATAAAAATTTTGCATATTTCTTTAATTTATAACTATAAATTTTATTTTCACTTGGTAACGTGAACAAAACTTGGTACATTCTGTGACATATTCAAATAATGGATCCGACTCATATGTCCTTCATTAAATATGGCTGCTGAGTGTTAATAATTAAGGTACAACAATTAAATTATTGTAATAAAAAAAATTATACTACATGAATCAAATGCACCTCAGTTAAAATAATATGTTAACAACTAATTAATAAAACACCACCTCAGTTAAGATATAAATGTTAGTTAGTATAAAATTCATGGTCAACTGAAATTTACCTACTTAGTCGTTGAGACCACCTTATGGAGATCCAAGTTGATTTTTTCTAGAGAGTGAAGATCCGGCCGTCATGTGCATATAATTATGCAATATGATTTTATTTTTTAGCCTTAATTTTTGGTCAACAAAAACACTAATGTGAAACCAATTATATTTGTATATACAAATATAACTATGAAATCCAAGAAAAGATCCAATTAGAATATTCTAGCTAAAACAATTTATCTTTTAAAGCAAAAACCATAATTGGATATTATAAGATTTTCTAAATTCTAGCTTGTTAAAAAAATTCAATATTACCCACTGCTCTCCCACTATTCAAATTCAAAGTATGAGACTTCACCAAACCTGCAATAAATATATAGTATATGTATATATATAGAATTCTGGTAATAGTCCATTACTTAGAGAACACCACAGGCATTTGGCTATCATGTATATAAGATGTTTTTAATTATCAATGTGTATATACAATATATTCCCACATATATATATATAATATTATTAGAAATTGGTGTAATGATATATGATCCCACCATTTTCAGAGTACCACCCATTTTTTATGTGTATGTGGATGTCTGGCAACTGTCCATTATTGAGAGAACATTCCAGCATTTGACTATCATATACACAAGATTTTTTTTCCATTCGATATATATAAATAATATTTTATGTAAAATGACAATTTATGTATGCATATAAATATACCTTATTTTTAAGTTTATTCATACATATACTATTTATTTTGAACATCATCAACTCTACACGGGAGCGGTCAACATTTTAATTTAAGTTTTAAAATGACAAAAATGCCCTTAAAGAGATAAAATAAAATAAAATTAGTTTTTTTTTTAAACAAAAACCAAAAAAAAAACTTTTTTATTAAAAAATTTTTTTTGGTAAAAAGACCTTTTTTCATTTTTTGCATTGCAGTCGAACTTTAGATTTTTTTTTTTTTTTTTTACTTTTTTGGTTTTTTCTTTGAGGATGTTTTCATCATAATAGAGTAAAAATCGAATATTAACCGCTCCATAATATAAATTTAATACGAACCTCTAATATCTTGATATATATTTAATAACGTCGAAAATAGATGGTATATTTTTTATTTAAAAAAAAAACCTTACAAAAAGAGTAAGTTTCCCTATATAAACATATACATATATATATATATATGTATTAATTAGAGACGTTTGTATATTATAAATGATCACACTATTTCAAGAGAAATACCCTAATATGTAATATTTTTCAGTACTGTACTGTGTGATATTTTTCGTAGTCTTGAAAGAGTTTCTTTCTTTCAAAGTTTTGTCCACAAGTTATAGATAATCGTACCTATTACATATATTATATATACATATATATATGTGTGTGTGTATATATATATACACTGTTCCAGTATCCTTTCAGTAGGGCAAAGCTTCATTTAATTAATGTAGTCTTGCCTTTCAAGATCAAGCTTGGCGGATATATTACACCAACTATAGGTGCAAACTTTGAAATCAACAACAACCAACCTAATTAACTTTAACAGCCTCCCACCAACATTAAATTAAGGAAAAAAAAGGTTGGGGGGCACTGAAGATTCATGCGCTGAAATGGATGTGATAGAACAAAATAATGAAACTTTTATTTATTAAAGTTAAAAATCGAGATCTAGCTAGCTATATATATTTTTTTTTTGGATAATTAGGAAACAAATTAGTAAGAAAATGGCAAGTGCAATGGTAAAGATAGAATTTTTTCTAGGGGCATAAGTGAAACAAAAATTTTGAACTACAATGATAATGTAATTATACTTTCGTAAGGTCCCTGCTCGATTCGTATTTTTTCTTTTTCTTTTAGATGAACTAAGCTTATAATCATAGTGAACTTATTTTTTCCAATTTTTGAATCTCCAAAACTATTATTTACTATGTAGTCGAGTTTTTATTTATTTGGGATTTTAAATTTAAAATACGATACGAGTATATACGCAAAAGATCCAAGTAGTATAATTGAATTTTTTTAAAAAAAATTTTTGTAGATAAGCAATATTGCTAAGATTATATTTATGAAGGGCAAAATCATAAGAAGTTCTTAGGTCAAGTGGAAGCTATACCCGACACTCTCAGTTTAAGATTATTCGAACCGTGAGAGTGAGGCAAGCAATAAATGTATATACATATGTAAGTAGAGTCCACCCTCTTCTCTCGTGACCAGGGACGGAGTCATGAATTTTTTTCAGTAAGAGCATATACTAAATTTTTTTTTTAAGATAAAAGAAATTTTAATGGGGATTATGTGAGAATTTTTTATTTTAATTGATTTATGTGATGATTTTTAATTTTAATGAGATAAAATAATAAGACTATAAACTTTTTTTTATGGGAATTAATATTAGTGGGATTATGTGAAAATTTTTTATTTTTAATAAAATAAAATATGAATTATACGAGAATAGTTTATTTTCAGAAGAGATAAATTATAAAAATTAAAAAAAAATTTGAGATAAAATTAAAAAAATAAAAAATTTCAGTGGGGTGGTACTGCCCCACTCGCAGCCCCTCCCTCAGCGTCTGGTCATTACCAGTTGCGTTTTTTCAACATTGATTGATATGAAATATCATAACCTCAATAATGGACCTCGCCCATCATTTCTGACTCTAAAGAACGCATGCTTCTGGAATCCATGGACGTTCCCAGTCTGTAGCAATATTTTTCTTACAACATATATAACTTTTTTAAAAGAATTATTGATATTCCTGTCTAAGGTTCACGGATTTACTAGCTGACTTTGAAATTGACCCTAAATTGTTTAAATGGGGAGACTTTTGTTTTGCTTTTGTTTTGTTTTTGTTTTGTTTTTTTAATATGAAATTTATCATGAATAACGACTTCATAAATATCAAAGTACGTCGAAGAAGTGGTCGGTTCAGTGAATAAAGTATAAATTAAATATTTTTATTTCAAAAACAGATAAAATAAAATAAAAGAATTCAATAGGCTATAAAGTCTAGAGATAGGATCCACGTAAGAAATAACACGTTCTTCGTAAACTTTCGGCTAAAGTCAATGAATCATTGCATCCGTCGGGCTGCTGATTTTTGTCCCCCCCCCCTTTTTTTTTTTTTTTTTTTTGGATTCACACTGACCGACTGAAATAGGAGAGAAGAAAACAGGTAACATTTTACATTACATGCCAATGCAATGTAATGTATAGTTAAAAAAAGAATTATATAAATAAAAATGTACGTAAAATCTCATATTTATTACTGTATGATATCTGATACGTAAAATTTAATTATTATAAATAAAAATTTTTATAAAAAGAAATATAATTAAAGTAAATATAATTTTTTTTATTTTATTATTATTATTATTTTACATGAATTCACATTCACAGTAACTGAAATTTACATTCACAGTAATTGAAATTCATATTACCGAATATATTTAAACAGTAAATTCAATAAAGTTACTATTTATCATTCTCTTTTTTCTAACTATTTTTATCAATTACATCACATTCTCTTGCTCTTTCTATCTACTTTTATCAATCACATCACATACTCTTTTTCTCTCATCAATCTAAACACACATTATATTTAAATACAATATAAAAAGAAAATATCCAAACACATATTATGTTTTATTGTGTTTCATTTAAGCACAATATAGGATAAATAGTGTTTTCAAATGAACCATAAGTTATCTTCCAATTAGTGTACATTTGATCAGTTTAAAATCGTAATTTAACCAATAATTGTATAATCCGACAATTATAACATTAAGTTTAATGATTTATAACATTAGCTCATTAATTTCTCCTGATATAACATGTTATACATTAAATTACATGTAAATCAACTACTGCTTGTTAGTTAAATGAGTCTAAAAAATCATGTAATATCTGTAGAAACCAAACTGCTGTCAGATATACATAAAATCATTTCAAAATAAAATTCATATTTTTAAAACCGACAATATATAATATAGATTTAACAATTCACTGTATGAACCTATCTATATACATAACCTGACTTTTTTTTTTTTGGTGGGATATATAAATATATATATATATATATATATATAATGTAACTGGACTTTATCAACAAAACAAAAAAAAATCTAAAGCGGAAAAGTACAAAAATATTAGAAATGGTGTCAGGAATGTCAAGAGGAGACATGGGCTGTAATCCAGAGTGTAATGAGATACTTCCAAAATACATTGCTATTATTAGATATGGCTAGGTTGGAGGTTTGAAATTCTGTGCTCCCTACCGACGAGCTGCGAACATTTTTGGATTGACTATAATAGACGGTCAAAATTGTAGTAGTGTCCCCTCCAAGAAAACTCCTTTTAATTATCACCTTTTTATAATGCTGATTAAGATGAATATTAGCAATTAGTTGTCTCTATTTTTGTTTTAAATAGTGAAGAAATTCATATTATATATGGAGGATTTTTCAAATGGTTTCGTACACCTGTATTTCTAATAGAAATACCGTACCGTAAAAAGCTCTATCACTTTCATGAAAATTTGCAAGCATTGATTTATAAAAGTGGTACTATTAATAATTATCTGTTTAGATCAAACATTGCATTTAAATATTCATTCAAACTGAGTTTATGTTTGGTGTAATAGTTGGAGTGAAATTTTCAAATTAATGTTAATTGGCTTTTCAAAAACTAATTATAATTTTTATTGATTTTTCAAGAAAAAGATAAAAACTGAAATGAAAACTTTTACGTCCGAAGTGGAGAGACCAAATGGACCATGAATATTTGCATTCAAATGTGAAACTTGAATTGTGTATTCAAAATAAATGTGTGTTTAGATATTCTTTATTAAAGATAATATGTAAATAGTGTAAATGTAGAATGAGTGTAATACTGATTTCTAAAATGTGAAAATTCGGATTTGGATTTAAGTTTAATTGTTTTGAAATAGTGAAATATTTAAATGAATTAACTCTAATAGTTAACCAACCAAATGCCTATTGTATTTTGATTTCAATACTAATTATTAGACTATCTTCAATATATTTGCGTATGAGAATGCTATATCTGTTATAAAAGAGTGTGAAAAATAACATCAACTTACCTCATGCATCAATTACATAATGTTATTTCTACTTTTTGTCATCATCATTACGCTTTAAAACTTGTAAAAGTGAACTTTATTATTTAAATAAATAAAAATGAAAATATTATACTAGTTACACAAAAAAGTCAAGATAACAACCATTAAAAATCGAATGTTAAATTCGGTATTGGCTACACCTTTTTGCAAATTTGACACAAACTTTTGTATATGATAAATTTAGCATCAAAGATAACATTCTGTTGGAGTGCACTTTTATCAAAAACCCAAAATTTATGATCAGTTTGAAAATATCTTTAATTCTAAATTATATCCGAACACAATAAAATGTGTGTTTGGATACCTCGTATATTCTATTTAAAAGTACAAATGCATTTGAATAGTAAACTCAAATAACCATTATCAATAATTATCTTTTTATTTACTTTTACCAATCAGATCATATACTCTTTCTTTCACCAACAACTTAAACACTCGTTACATTTGAATACAATATAAGAAGAAAATATTCAAGCGCATATTGCCATTGTGCTGTATTTGAGTATGATACAAAATGAATACAGTCTTCAAACAAGCCAGTACCTTTAGCGCGACAATTTAACAAGTATTGTACTAGGGGTGCTATTACAATAGTCCATTAGAACGGGACATAAACATACTTGTCAATGAATTGACTTTTTGAACCTTTAATAGACATGTGTAACCAACAATTAAAGACTACAGCTTTGTTTGGTATTTAAATTCAACTCCAATTAAACTATATTTTTTCATTCAAATTTTGTTATTTTCTAAAAAATGAACAAAACTTGTAACTAAATTTTGAAAAATTAACAAATTCCAACTTAAAAATTCAATCTCCAACCGATGAAGCAAAGGCAAGTTATGTCTTTTAACCATTATTGAAAGGACTTAACCATTAAATTTGTAGGCCTTGCTCATTTATATAGATGGTACCAAGTACACTTGTAATTATTATTGTTTTTTCATTGAATTAACTTACTGGCATATGTACCATGTCGCTTTGAGGGTCATAGGATACTAGGTTCGATTTCATTTTAAGAATTATGATTTCCCACACACACACACACACTGTATATATATATATATATATATACATATATATATATATGTGTGTGTGTGTCATTGATTTTACGACCATAATATTTCGCTTCATTTCAAAGAATGTTTCTTAGGTGCACATCAGTGATCAGTGTACTTTTTCCCATTGCTAGTTTGCCGTTAAACAGCTACTATAAGATTTGTCCCACATATGTTTCTCAATAGCGGTCGGCGATCTCCAATCACAAGAAATAAATATAAATGTATATATATGGAATATATATCTTGTATTCGACGAGTGCATAGATATTTATAACTAATTTTTATTTTAAAACTTGTAATTAATTGATTCATGTAAAACTTTTTATTTAATATCTTATCTTGATACTATTTAAATATTAGTGTTAAAAATAAAAATAAAAATGCTACATTAAAATTCTATATTTATAGCAATATCTTATAAAAAGTTATAAATACCGAATGATAGTAACATCAGATAACAGTTTATCCTTATATATAGGTGCTTTAATATCATATCTAGCATCTGACACAAGTAATATTTTAATAAGTCCATGTAACTTATCCCGTTAATTCTAATGAAACTTTTATATGTAATTAAACGAATATATAACTTTATATGTTAGTGTTGCATAATGTAAGGATGTAATAGTTTTAAGAACATAAAATGCACACCACGCATTAATGATATTTGCATATGTCATTAATCTAATATTATAAATATTAATTTTAATTATTATTTATGTTAGACAGATCTGACATATTTGTGGTAATGCTGGACAAAAAACCGTTATTATATATAAGTACATGAGAAAATGTGTAAATGCCATGTTAAGAGAAGTTATAATACATTTTTTGCTTGTGATAAGTTCTTTAGTATGTCATTTTTTAACAAACTTGATGAAATATACACCAGTTATTTCATTGCCTATGCAGGTCTAAAGCATGGGGGAGAAGCGATTAGAGTAATTGTTCTTTTGGTCGTGACCAGGAACGGAGTTATGAAAGGTCGAGTGAGGACAACAGCTCTCACTAATTTTTTAAAAAATTAAATTTAAGACCTTAAAAATTTATGATTTCTTCCTTTTTACACCCACTAAGGTTTAATCTTTCATATATGCCTATGTATGCCTCTACTGAACTTTATCCTTTTCATTTTTATTTCTATTTTTTTAATATATAATTTACTTTATTCTCTTCATTCATGAGCTGTTGTAGCATATTTTTTATTTCTTATTCATATATATGTTTATGAAAACTATTAACCGTAGGGTACCAAGGGTAGTGCACGTTTATAAATATTAGATTTGAGCAAAATCACGTTAAATAAAGAAGAATATTTAGTAAACAACTTTTGTTTGAATTTGTCTTTTCAATATTGAACCCTACTTGTATGATATTTTTCTGTATCCTAGCATCTAAATTCCCATAAGTACATGATAATTTTTGAAGAATGCTATATTACAAATTTTTTTTTTCATTTTCCTTGGTATTTATTTTTCATAAAGAAAAATTAGTATACACCCCCTGTTGAAATCGAAGACCGACTCCATTAGGTGACTATGTTATATGAGCCCCATATAACATAATTATTATACAAAAAAAAAAAAAAAAAAACAAAACGCATCCGATAGCCTAAAAGTAGTTTTAAATGTTTTCCATAAGACTTGAACTTTGATATCTCTCACGTATGTGCCAAACAAATTTTGTGTCCAAAAATTAAAAAACCGCCATTAAGTACTGCTTAAATTTCATGCAATATTTAAACTGACAATTACCGACATCATCACTAGCTGTGGGCGATAAAATATCTCTAACCGACACTGACACGCATACGACATGCTGACATTCAACTCTTTAGCAATGACATATGTCGTCGCTAGAGTTGTGATGGATAACTTATAGTGACAACATGTGTCGTCACTATTTCCCTGTATTCGATGGCAAGACAACCTGCCAATAAGTGTTCCCGCAAAAGCGAAAAAGCAACGGCGTGTCATCGTTATAAGTTACATCTATAGAGACGACATGTCGTACTGTATGTGATAGTATCAGTAACGTCGTTGCATTTGACATCGACGGTTTGTTTCCTAATGCTACGATACTGTATGATGATCTTTAGGGATGACAAAATCGTTGCTAAAGATGTCATTGCTATACATGCTGATTGTATTAATCATTTGAAATCGTCTCCTTTTTTTTCATTTTTTTTTTTTGGAATTTGGAAACAGATGATTCAAACCATACATCTTTAAGTGAAGTCAGGTGATATATTACCATTAAGTTAGGTTTGTAACCACCGAAATCCTCGTTCTGAGTAGGTTGACTTGGGTTTTGACTTCATTAAGATACCTCATCGTTTTACATGATCTTATGAAACCAACATGGATTTTTAAAAGTCATCATATTTGCGTAAATATTTAATTTTAACATATAGTTGTGATATAATCAGTAAACATTTGAAAGCACAGAACCCAAGATTTAAAAGTCCCTAAGCAAAGAAATATTTCCCTTTTTAGATCTTTTTCTTGCTATTCTTGGTTTTCGAAAGAAAAAGAGAAACTTTTTATTGATATAAATAACAAATTAAAAAGCGCAAAAGAGTTGCCAAGACACCAAAATTGAAAGCGATTGTGTATCATTTTACTATTATTACTAGTTAAACATTATTTAAGGGAGTTAGTTAGCTAGCTAGCTGAATCTTCTCTCTATATGGCATGCATAACCACAATTTTGTATCATTAATTTTTGCATTTTCCAAGAACTAAGTTTTTGCTAATAATACGCACTAGAAAATCTCTTTCTAGAATTGGAGCTATTCTCAAAGCCATTAGACAACAGTTTTAAACGTCATGTCATCTAGTATATAATATATACTCTATTGCATTATGCATATTTTAAACAGGGCCTAGCATCATCAATGCACAACAAAGTTCTTTTAACATTAATAACATATTGTAAAATTCACTGAATCTGGGTGTCAATCCGTCCCTCACCTCAAAAGATAGACTCGGTTTCAATCCGGCCATTATCACGCGTACAACATCATATAATTTATTCACAGAATAGAGATCATAAAATAGGGTTATGAACACTGACAGAGCCTCATGTAAATGAATGAAACAAGCGTCTTCACTTAAATTTTGAGAATTTGATTTTCGTTGTGCCCAATTTAATAATTAAAATATTTAATTATATTATCGACCTTTAAATTGATTTTTGCGAGTAGAATAAGATAAGGCATTCATAAACGTTCCATCAATCCACTGATAATTCAGACTGACTTTAAGTTTGCTTTTTTTGGTGTAATAGGCCAAGGGCAAATAAATAGTTGTACTAAAGAACCCGTTGCCACCTTGAAACGGCATTAAGTGTGCACACATCCTTTTTATGCAAAAAGCTACCTAGAAGCCATGGAAAAAGGGGGTCACTTATATATATATATATATATATATATATAACACACACATATATATGATAGGTACCAATATATAAAAATCTGCAAATAATTAACTTAACTTTATGATATTGGACAGAAATCATTTAAAATGAAACTATTTTTTGGTAGGATAATTTGTATGAGGGATATACGGCTGGTAAGATTGGGACAAGGAGGGGAAAAAAAATTAGGGGAAAAAAAATTCTATTAGCAGTGATATTTTTTTTAGTTTTTTCAAATCAAGTTATTTTTTTAACAAACAATATGAAGACCCTTTATATATATATACACACACACACACACAAACACATAATGTGATGCTCAAAACATCAACCATCATGGCATCAAGACGAGGCATACTTTTTTTTCCCGCCATTTGTTCCAATATGGAAAAAAATAAAGTGTAAAAGAAAGAGATAATATCAACTTATGATCAAGAGAGAATAGGTCACTGTCAATCACGACATCGAAGAACAAACTATTGTGCAAGAGTAATGAGGGCACTCAATAGAAAGTGACATTATTTTTTCTTTTCTTTTTTTTTTTTTTTTTTTTTTTTTTTTTTTTTTTTGAGAGGAATAAAGTTGGAGAAAATTTTTTTGGGAGAAAGACTTGGCAACAACCATGTTAAATTTTCAAGCACCCACCCTATGAAATTCCCTATGGTTGCTCTTGTCATATGGATAGGCCTTAGGCCCCACATTTTAGCTCAACAATGCAATATTCATTTGCGCCTCTAGCTTTTTTTGTTTGATGTAGGAAGTGAAAGAAATTAGTTGTTCCATATTATTATTACACCTTTTTAATTCATTATTAACATTAAAAGAGATATAAAATCGAGACATAATGTTAGAAGGATGGTGCACCATAGACGAGCTCCTATATATATATATATATAAATAGTCTCTAGTCTCTAGTCTGATGATTATATTTATCCGATAAATATAACTTTTTATTTAAATGTATGTAATTTATAGTTAATTTAAATGTAATTTTATAAGAAAATACTATATATCATTTAGCTACGTTGCAAACCAATATTATTGTCGAATATGAGATCTTATATATATATATATATATATCTGTAAATGCATGGTTATATAGTATTGTCACTCTTTAAATTTGTCATCTTTTGACGATTTTTCCCCAAACTTATAATCATGTCTATTTGTCTCATACGTTATAAATTGTTGGTACACATCTTATTTGTCTTTAACTTCCCATTTACTTGATTATAAAAAGCTCACGTATGTCTCATGTAAATATGACAAATCATGTTTACAATGAAAATTTGCAAATCTAATACAAATTGTTTTGTAATCTTCTAAATTGAAATCATTAATTTAACATAAAATTAACAAAATAGGAAATATTGCAATAATTTAAAAAAAAATTAAGAGGATAAACTATTCAAATTAAAAGTTTTAAGGCAAATTAACAAAAATGACAAATCTAATGGGCAGCAATGCTGTATGCCCATATATGCATATATATATATATACACACACACATACTGGAATATTACGTGTGTCACAATGACAAATTAACAAAAATAACTAGTCTAATGGGCAGCCATGCTATATGCCCATATATGCACATCTATACACACACACATGCTGCAATATTACGTGTGTTACTATTTGACCAATTTCAGGAACTAGTGGTGCACCGGGCACCGACAGACTTTGGTGATGAAAAAAAAAAAAGGAAAGAAAGGAGGACTGCTGTTTTTGCGTAATTTGAGGGGTGCAATCAATGCGAGCCAGCTCTTTCTTGCTTTTGTCCAAAAACTATTGAAAAGCGACTGGAGGAAAGAGAGAAAAGCACCAAAAAGCTAAAAGACAAACGTTGCTTTGCTGCTGTCAAGCTCAAATTCCAAAGAGATCTGGGGGCAAGTTGTGAAACAGATTGGAACACATCGTGAAAGTTAAGCACGGTGTTTGGTTTACCAACTCAAATCATCAAATTCAAATTTTTTTTTATTTTTTTTTTAAAATTTTTATTTTTTTAAAAATTTTTTTATCTTTTCTGAAAATTCAAAAAAATTTACTATTAAAACTTAAAAATCTTAACTCAAATTATTTCACCAAATACTCTCTTAGGGTTTTTAACATATACCCCCTAAACTTTTCGTGTTTTAGTAATTTTTTGTCACTAAATTTTTAGTTTTTATAATTAGCTAGCTCCCTACACTTGTTAAACTGTCGCAAGTCGTTATCGATTTGGGGTCTAGTTTGACAAGTTTGGAGGCTGCATTTCAAATTAAAAATAATTCAAAGACACTGTGTTGAAAAAAATATATTACGTTTAGGAATAAAAATTATGGTGCACCTGAAAATTTTAAACTATACTATTCCATCTATAGATGATAAAATGAAAACGATTCAGTTATTGAAAGAAACATTGTCAACGAAAGCTGAATAAATTCCATGTCCAAAACGAACCAAATCAGTTTTTCTGTCATTCAATCATTGATATTAGACAATGTAATATATAAATATACTGGACCAAAACGAATCAAATCATTTTTTTTTTAGTCCTTCATTTTTTTTTTTGCCTTAAAATTAATATTTTTCATTTTAGTCCCTTTTTTATATTGGTCTATTTTTTACATTTTAGTCATTTTATCTTTTTTGTTCTTTTTTAAATAAATTTTTTTTATTATTATTTAATATTTTTGCTTTGTTCTGTTTATCTATCCGGCACGCGCTAATATAGTTTAAAAAATCGATGCATCATACTTTCTTCCCAAATACTTATGTGATTAGGCCTTGGTTCACACGTGCAAAAAATTGACGGTCTTTGTGCTTATTTGTTCGCTAGGATTATTACTTAGCATGCGAGAGTAAGCTTATATCTCCCGCTTAAATTTAGGTTGCGTCTATTATTTAAATTTAACTTAAACTAAGCTTTTTTTTTTCATATCAGTTTTTATTTTTATTTTTCTAAAAAATCAATAAAAATTATAATTAATTTTTAAAAATTCAATCAATTCTAATTTAAAAATTTCATCTCTAATCAATAAACCAAACAAAAACATAGCTTTCCCCCTTTTAACTTCTTGATTTGACATTTTATGTCGAGCTTGTGGCCTAAAAAGTTAAAAGAAGTACTCCAAACTCTGAGAAAATCCAATAATAAAGAAGTGAGGTCCCAGTTTGAGCCACTTTGTGGGTGGAACATATTAAAGTATTTGTTTTTGTTTGGTAAGATGAAGAAATGACAGCAAGCAAAGAGATGGATCGTACTCATTTATGAATTCTAAATGAGAGTACATCGACTGGTAGTACTATATTTATCCTTTCTTTTTATATCCTAAATAATTTTGTAAAATTAGGCCGAAAAAAAAAAAGACTAAACAGTTTCTTTTTCTTTATTGGTTGCTAAATGATCACCATGTTTTTTGTTTTAAAGCTTAGAAATCAAAAAATGATTATTCATCGTCTGCAAGATCGCTATAATTAGATATCTTATGACGGGTGTCCAAGAATGAGAAAAAGTAATCGGTCTTAAAAATTGGAAATAAATTATACGTAGTGATTTCAAAACATGTCAGCATGAGTACGACCTAACATGTAGTCGGTCGTGCTCGGTATAGGCTTTGAGACCCAAGCAAGTTAAGGCCATAGGGAAAGGCACGACGGGTAATACAAAAGGCATGATTACAAGTACAATGGTTAGCACGGGCTTAAAAAAGAAACTACATATACTATATACTATTGTTTCATTTGAAGTTTAAATTTAACTTTAATTAAATTATATTTTTTTTATCTCAATTTTTATTTTTTATTTTTAAGTCAACAAATTTATAACTAATTTTGAAAAATCAATTAACTTCAACTTAAAAATTTTATTTCTAATAAGTGAACCAAATATAAGTTATATATATATTGGCTTAGACCAAGGCTTATATTTGTTTTTCTATCCATCAATAAGAAGTGTCAATAATTGACATTGTTGAGCATCTTTCGTCCAAAACGATTCGTTTTGGACTAAAGTATTTTTTATTTAATTTTTGGTCATTCAATTTTCTTTTTTTTTTTCGGCCCAATTTTTTTTTTTTACAATGTAATCCTTTTTTTATATTGGTCAACTTTTTTTTATTTTAGTTCTTTAATCTTTTTTGTACTTTTCTCATGTGTCTTTTTTTTAAGGTCCTTTGTTTTTTTTTTTTTTTGTGGATCTATATTTTCAACTTATTATTTTAATTTTCCTCTATTTATATAAATTTTCTCAAATGTGCTCAACATGTGCTTAGCACATAAAACTCAAAATGAGCTAGTGTCCACCCTCTATTGTTCACCCTTTTTGTCTAAAACGGAACGTTTTGGACGAAAAACTTTTTTTTTAATTCTTTTACTATGTTAATTTTCTTTCTTTTTTGTTTTGACCCAATTTTTTTTATTTTATCATTTTAGTCCTTTATTTGTATTGGTCTATTTTTTAAAATTTTAGTCATTTTATCTTTTTGATTTTTTTTCATGCCTTCTTTTTTATTTTATTTTCAGGTATTTTATTGATTTTTTTCGTCTATTTTTCAATTATATTTTTTCCTATTTGGATAAATTTTCTCAAACATGTCCAATCATGTACATCACACGTGTTTTTAAACTAGTATAAAGAGAAGTCTAAAATAATCTTAGAAAGTAATAATAGTACTAAGTTTAATTGCACTTACTTTGTCTTACTAGATTTTATCCCATTCGATTTTTTTTTTTTTTAAGGTTGTAATAAGCTAGTTTTTTTCATATAAATAATCTCATTTGTTTAGCTGAAAATTTAATATCTTATTGTGTTCAATACGTGTTTCTTGCTTGTTTATTAGGGAACGAAACTACGATTAAAGTGCAAAGATGATCACAACAAGAGAATTAGAACAAGTAGGTCATTTTTAAAAAATATTTAAAGTAAAAAGTATATTTTATGGTAAATTGTTTGTTTACCATTGGCTGGTTAATCATGATTAACAAGGTCATTTTCCTAAAAACATTGTCCATTTATTTAAACAAGTATGCCTGCTTGCTGATTTTCGAAATAAAAGTAGTTGTAAAGTTAGAGGGCTCTTTAAAACATAATTATTTTTAAAAAAATTTAAAAGAAATGAAAATACAAACAAGAAGTCTAGAATCAATCATCATTATCGTACTGCCATTTGATTATTTTGTATGCAAGGTTTTTTATGATCACAACATCAAGATTTCATTTCATTCCATTCCATTTTTTTAGGTTCCTTTAGCCAGAAATCCTCTTCTGATTCAGTTGATTGCAAGGCTTACAAATCTAAAACAGGACAAACAACGAGTTCAGCAAATAGAAGTTAAACTCTAATCGCTACTGATTCCATAGCCATTGGCAACGTTTCATAAAATTTGAAGTTTCAAAAGTAACAAAGATAACATATGTCTAACAAAAACACAAGTTAAAACACATATCCCAAGCGTAAACAAAACAATGTAACTGCATCTAAAAGAGAGAAGTTCCCTTTCCCTTCTTGTCTCCGCCGATCTCGAAGTGTTTACACCTCTGCATATGATCAGCAAGAAAAAACCAGAAATCCGTAAAATGCAAAAATGAAAACCGAAACAAGATAAAGAAAAAAGAACTCCAAAGAAACCGACCTTAATCGGGTGCTGCGACACGTGTTTGCATCCTTGGCATTGAAGCCTCAGAACAATCTTCTTGGTGGTTTTAGCCTGTTTAGAGACAATTGAGTTTGTCAGGAACGCAATTTCTTAACTAATGTACGTTACATGAAACAAGGAGTAGTAGGAATTTCACCTTCTTGTGGAAGACGGGCTTGGTCTGACCTCCATAACCAGATTGTTTGCGGTCGTAACGGCGCTTACCCTGAGCCGCAAGGCTATCCTTGCCCTTCTTGTACTGAGTGACTTTATGCTGGGTGTGCTTCCTGCATTCCTTACTCTTGCAGTAGGTCTTTTTCGTCTTCGGAACGTTCACCTACAATACACTAGGCATTCATTTGTTTTCAAAAGGTTTCGCAATAGAAGTCAAAGGGTCGGCCTAAAATCATGCAGCACAAATTATTCATCATTATGGATATCAATTGATTTTCAAAAGTACGACAATAAACATTGAGATGAGGGAGTGACATTACAAATGAAATAAAGGTTGGGTCAGTGCGACATGGGTGACCCTCGGGATGTCATCAACCCTACAGTCATGACCATAGTAAGAGATAGTCACCAGAATAGATGACATTGCGACTGATGGCAAAGCTGCCTCAACGTGGCCGCCGGTGGTCATAAGAATTGGTAAGGGGACTGTCCATTGGGGTGGCTTCTCTGCAGATCGCCGAGATAGCGCTGGAATTGACAACGTCGTGTCCCACAAAAAAGCCACCACTATGGGCAATGGCTGTGACTTGTGAGAACTCGCAAAGGGTGGGATGTGACTCCTGTGGTGATCAATCACAAAAATTGGTGAGACCATGCTCACAACTCTATTCTAATTGTGGGTTCCTTGGAACTCCCACATCATCCAAAGCTACAAGAGTTGTGGAAAACTGGAGCCATCTATCATTTCTCTAATATAAACAGTTTACAAATTTGAAAGAAATTAAGGGACAACACAGGTTTGATTATTTCTTGTGTCATATGTCAGTGAATACCACAAGTCATTAGTTGTGAATACTCACTGAACGCACAGTAATGACTTTGATAATCGAACAATCATGTTAAGAGACATTTGTAGTGTTCAACACTACATATTAATATAAAGTGGATCTTACATCATGGGGCTCACGGGTTAGACCCATTTTCTATTAGTTGTGGTGTTGAACAATACAAATGCCTAAAAACATTTTTTCTATGATCTCTTTATAAAACTACTAAAATTATCTAACATAACAGAGGCAAAAAGAAAATACTAAAACCAATGCTATTCATGAACTTTTTTTTTTTTTTTTAAGATTTGAAGGTAAAAAATCTAATTTCTAGAAATCAGGGAAGTGAGAACAATGGCAAGGAATGGGATCTACTGGAGAGAACTTTTTAGAGTTAAAAAGGGAAAAAATAAAAAAATAAAAAGTGAGAATAATGGCAGAAGATAGTCCAACCTCTACTGCATTTTTTTAAATGTGGAACTGCCACATCATCCAGAGCTACCAGAGTTGGGGAAAACTGGAGCCATCTATCATTTACTAATATAAATGGTTTACAAATTTGAAAGAAATTACGGACAACACTGTTTTGATTACTTTCTTTTGTGTCATATGTACGTGAATACCACAAGTCATAATTGTGAATACCAACAGTCACACAATAATGACTTTAATAATCGAACAATCACCGTTAAAGGACATCAATAGTGTTTAACATCATATACTAATATAAAGTGGATCCCACGTCATGACACTCACATATGAAACCCACTTTCTATTAGTTATGTATTGAACACCCCATATGCCCAAAAACATTTTTACTATAATCTCTTTATAAAACTACTTAAATTATCTGATATAACAGAGGCACAAAAGAAAATACTAAAACCAATGCTATTCCGGATTTTTTTTTTTAACATTAAAAAGTAAAAATCTAATCTCTAGATATCAATTCCAGATCCGGATTTAAGATAAATACACTCTAACAAAGTATCACTCTGATTATAGGAACCACAAAAAGCTTCCCAAAAATCACATGAAACACAACATAATAACCAAATAGACAAAACACTAAAAAAAAAATTAAAATTAAAAAAAAAAATAAAAAGAAGGAAGAAGAAGCAAACCATGAATTTTAGTTGTAATTTCCAATTAACAGACATAGATAAAGCAATCAAAATAAAGTAAGGAAAAAAAATTCTAAGGGAAAGAAACAAAGAAATAAATATTTTAAGTACAAAACCCTAACCCTAAAAAAAAGCAAAATCTGATATTTACACAGGCGAATTCGGATGAATTTGAGAGGAGATTTCAGAAGTTCATGCGAATAACTAACAAAAAAAAACAAAAACAAAAATAAAAATGAGCAGAGAAAGGAAGAAAAGGGGGTACCATCTTTTACTGCCGCGTTCGAGCTCTACGAAGAAGCTGGTTTTTGAGTTTAAAGGGAAAACCAGCGCTTTATAAAATTTGCTTTTAACAATTAACCTAACACGACTGTACTACAGAAACGGGCCTTAAAATCTGAAGCCCAGAAAAGCTCAATCTTTCTTTGTATTTTAACATTTTTTTTCTTAGAAAAATTTAAATTTTCTAAAAAGATTTATGTAAAAAGCATATTGTTTAAAAAACAAAATAAATAATTTATTTACAATAAATAATTTATTTAAAAAGATAATTTATAAAGTAGTTTTATCATAAATATACATCGTACATGAATTATTTATGAAAAATTAAGTTAGCCTCTCAATCTAATAGATGACCGAAAAAATAGTCGTTTATCATTTTTTTCATACTTGATCAATGGTCAATTCCTTATTGACTATAAAAATTGTTCATTGAATGTAATATGATCCATTTTATTGAGAATTTGCTCATCACTAATTAATCATTTAATAAAATTGATTGATCATTTAAAAATTAAACAAAAAATATTTTAATTAATTTTTAAAAACTTTGACCATTTGTTAACAAAAATTAACTTTAAAAAAAAGCTATTTAACTCTAAGGCCCATTATTTATGGTAAACGTATTTGTTTTTTTAAAATATTTTAAAATTTGATATTTACTACTCTAAGTTTTGAAGGGAAAAAAATTATAATTTTAAGCAAAAGATAATTCTTAATAAGTTTTTAGGCATCAACTCATTTGAAAAATGAAAGAATAATCACAAAGGCACCCAAAAACAAACAAAAATGAAAAAACTCAGTGTTGAACCATGGCCATAGAATTCCCCCGACAATAATAGTCATAGATTTCTTCCTGTCCAGAAAACAAAATCCCTCTAGGAGACCAGTGCAATTTGCAAACTTGCCTCAGTACAAATGATAATCTAGAGTCTATCTAATTCCTTTAACCGAGTAACCATGCGAACCTCGATCTCAAGCAAGTCATAAAGCCAGAAATTGATCCGATGTTGACACACAAAACAGATTAAAACTTGGGATTCTCTAAATTATAGCCACCATCACGACCACCAAAGATACAAGCGCCGCCAAAGGTTTTAGGACCACCGCGTTCATAGGCATATCTTACATGGACTTTTCGCCCTTGTAATTCCTGAGATTCAGTATGTTCCCAATTATCATAGAGGTAACGAAGATAAACAAGATCAAAATTCTCCAAGGGACCGTGCATAATCTTGTTGCATGTACTTTTCCCTTCGACGTCATGATACAAACGTTACTTAAGATTGAAAGCTTACCTGACCATCCATGGAAGACACTGCTGAGACAGCCGAATCTAGGTTGTTAAAGGTAACAAAACCGAAACCCTTTGACTTTGCAGGGACTTCATCTTCATCACATGCAACCTTTGCTACAGACAAGAACACCCGCTGAGAATGCTGTTATACGAAAGCCGCAGAACGTCTAACTAGGGGGTAAAAATGAGAGGAACCATATCCACAGTGGGAGAAAAGTGAGAAGAAAATAAAGAAGCACAAAGAAGTGAATTCACACGCAAACTTATACTAAACAAAGCATAAAACTTATACCCTTTGAGAAAATGCACCGTGAGTACTTCGTAAATGCCTCTAATCATGAGACAAACAATCAGAGAAAACTTCTCTAATGTAGTTTGGACTTGAACAAATAGTTTTTGTACCACATGCCCTGGACTGGAAATAAAGCATGCCAAAATGTTTTATATATATAGACATATATATATATATATAACATATTCCTTCAAATTTTCATACCTAAGGGCCACATACTAGTAATTGATTTATAAGGGAGAAAGGCTACAGACAATTAATATCAAACGAAAAGACTATCACATGATTTTAAATGCCCAATCCATCTAAACCAGAGGCGCAGAGACATAAAGGCAGGATTAATCGTACTTTCCAAGCTACTACTTGTTACAAGTTGTTACGATTTGAACAATTCGATGTTCATAAAATAGAATATGGCTTCTTCAGTTTAGGAAAAAAAACTAAAACGAAACTGACGAAGACCAATAAAATCACCGCTGATTGTTGCAACGAGAAGTTAATGCTGCATATACATGATCCAGAGATATTTAACACACATATGTAAACGAACCACAATCATGGCAGTAGCTATAATCATAACTTATGCTGCTTGTCTGTTTGTTTCCTTTGACATCAAATGGAAGAAGTATGCATGAGATAAAATTTTCATATAGCAGCCATATCTTTTGATTGCCTGACCATAATCATGCATTTAAAACCCTTTTTTTTTTAATGCTAAATGCAAATTTGTGAGAAAATGTGTCACCATAAGGTAACATTTATAACTGGGAAGGTTAAGATTAAACTCACCTTCAATTACATCACCGTATCCGGAAAACGCATCTCTAAGAGACTGGTCATCAATCCCATATGAAAGGCCTACACCCACATTTCCAAAAGAATCAAGTTTAAACGCACAAATAGAATAAATCAACATTTTACAGTATCCAACAAAGGGTTCATTACTAATACCTCCCACAAAGATTTTGGATGAAATGAAGCGAACGGAATTGAGCATAGATGTCATGGGTGATTGTACATTCCCAGAGATGCTCTGCCTCAACATGTCAAAACCTTTGCCACGGAAAGCCATTTCTCACCTTTGGGTCTCTAAACAATTCTGCAAACAAAAATAGCAACGATGATAAATGCATGTTGGTCGGATTGGGCAGATTTAAACAGTTCCATTAGCTGTAATCCTGGTCGTTTTCCTCGCGCGGTTCGGGCAATTTGGGCAGTTTCCAGCTACTTACCATTGTAATTGGAACTTTACCTATGTTCGGAACACAGGTTTGAAAAGTTATTTTTAAAAAGATATCAATTCAACTAAGAACCCGTTTGGATTATAAGTCTAAAAAGTAAATTTGAACAGTAAATTCAAATTTTTATACGAGAAAATACTAGGAAAAAAAAATTATATAATGCTCAAAAACAATCACAAAACAATGACTCAAATGGGCAATAATTTTTTCACAACTTCGAAATAGCACCAGACTCATTCTCTCTCTCTCTCCCAAACACGAATCCAAAATATTCTCGGTTTTGAATTAGAATCATTTTGAAAACAAACATGAATCATGATAAATAATTTGACGGCCCAAAAAGCTAAAATCCCGTAAAAACATCAAGAATTTAAAACATAATAATCCAAAACCAACATTAGACAAGCTAATTCAACAAGCCCTTGAAGAAACAATCCACGACCTATGTTTTAACACCTGTAAACCATCTTCAACAATTCACGAAAAAAATACGTTTAACATGAATTTAATATAATTAAAGATATTTTTATCTTTTTTTTTCTTTGATTTTCGTCTTTAAAATATGAGAGGGACAAAATATGTATCACTGATGTCCTCAAACATGTTATGTTTTGGTAAATTATCCATTAAATTTTTAATTTTGACAATTAGTCCTATGAATTTGCTAAAGTATGCGTTGCAATATACCTGCAATGAAGTATTTTCCGTTAAATTAGTTATAATAAATTCACATACGCATTTATGAAAAGACAAATCCCCATTTTCGATAAAAAAAATTTAAAAATCTAATACAACTCAAATCCATTTCAAATCTTCAATAAAATGTGAAATTAACTAAAATAGATGCATTATAACAATTAAATAAGTTTAGTGACAAATAGCCAAATCAAAGTTTAGGAGCAAGTTGTTAAAGGATTACAAGTTTAGGAACATTTAGTGCAAAATATCATAATTAATTAATGAATGATTATGTAATTAACCCCAAAAAATCATTTTCTTCATATTTTTCCTCTCTTTCTTGTCCCCTTTTCCCTCTCCTCTCACTGAGCAAACTCTCTCTCTCTCTCTCTCTATCTCTCTCTCCCCCCACTGAAGGCCAATTTCTGCGGCGAAACTTTTTGGTTCTCGAATTTTCGAGGTAGGTTTTCTCTCTTGAATGACCTTCTGAAATTTCCCAATTGAAATCGCGTTTGCCCTTCAGCCGACACGGGAACTGCGTGGCATTTTGATGTTTGTCTATATTAAAAATCTCAACTTTTGACAAGAAATTATCTTAAATGAAAGTTCTTGTTAACTTAGAAGATGTTTTACAAGTCTTAAAACATAGGTCGTGGATTGTTTCTTCAAGGGCTTGTTGAATTAGTAGTGTTCAACACCACACACTAATATAAAGTGGATCTTACATCATGGGGCTCATGGGTTAAACCCACTTTCTATTAGTTGTGGTGTTGAACAACACAAATGCCCAAAAACATTTTTTCTATGATCTCTTTATAAAACTACTAAAATTATCATACAAAACAGAGGCACAAAAGAAAATACTAAAACCAATGCTATTCATGAACCTTTTTTTTTTTTTAAGATTTGAAAGTAAAAAATCTAATTTCTAGAAATCAGGGAAGTGGGAACATGGCAAGGCATGGGATCTACTGGAGAGAACTTTTTAGAGTTAAAAAGGGAAAAAAATAAAAAGTGAGAATAATGGCAGAAGATAGTCCAACCTCTACTGCATTTTTTTAAATGTGGAACTGCCACATCATCCAGAGCTACCAGAGCTGGGGAAAACTAGAGCCATCTATCATTTACCTAATATAAATGGTTTACAAATTTGAAAGAAATTACGGACAACACTGTTTTGATTACTTTCTTTTGTGTCATATGTATGTGAATACCACAAGTCATTATTGTGAATACCAACAATCATCACTGAATGCACAATAATGAATTTAATAATCGAACAATTACTGTTAAAGGACATAAGTAGTGTTCAACATCACACACTAATATAAAGTGGATCCCACGTCATGACACTCACATGTGAGACCCACTTTCTATTAGTTGTGATATTGAACACCCCAGATGCCCAAAAACATTTTTACTATAATCTCTTTATAAAACTACTTAAATTATCTGATATAACAGAAGCACAAAAGAAAATACTAAAACCAATGCTATTCCTGAATTTTTTTTTTAACATTAAAAAGTAAAAATCTAATCTCTAGTTCCAGATTCAGATTTAAGATGAATACACTCAGACCTAGTATCACTCTGGTTATAGGAACCACAAAAAGCTTCGCAAAAATCACATGAAACACAACATAACAACCAAATAGACAAAACACTAAAAAAAAAATTAAAAATTAAAAAAAAAAAAAAAAAAAAAGAAGGAAGAAGAAGCAAACCATGAATTTTAGTTGTAATCTCCAATTAACAAACATAGATAAAGCAATCAAAATAAAATAAAATAAGGAAAAAAAAATCTAAGGGAAAGAAAATATTTTAAGTACAAAACCCTAACCCTAAAAAAAAGCAAAATCTGAAATTTACACAGGCAAATTCGGATGAATTTGAGAGGAGATTTCAGAAGTTCATGCGAATAACTAACAAAAAAAAAAACAAAAACAAAAACAAAAATGAGCAGAGAAAGGAAGAAAAAGGGGGTACCATCTTTTACAGGGCTGGCAATTCGTGTTCGCGGGCCATGTTCGGGCCAGCCCGATTACGGCACGACACAATTAGCACGAACACGAACACGACACGATTAATAAACGGGCTAGGAACCTAAACACGAACCGTTTAATAAACGGGTAGCACGACACGACACGATAACACGATTATTAAACGGGCCACGACGGGTTGACACGAAAACAAACACGTTTATGACCCATTTAACACGAAAAACCCGTTTACAGCCCATTTAACACGAAACGGATTCCTGACCCATTTAACACAAAAATTATGGATAAAAAATCACTTAAAATTCTAAATTTACTAACACAATAAACTCATCATATTCATATAAAATATAAAACTAACAACTAGAATTATCAAATATGCATAATGATTAAGACAAACTTTCTTAGAATAAAACATAAGTCTAAGTTATTGGGACCTCTACACATTTGAGGAGCTGGGGTTGTGGGAACTTTGAGCGGATATAGAGCTAGGCTCATTGAGTTCCAAACTGAGCAAACCTTCAATGATTTAATCCACATCCAAGGGAATTGATTTGTTGTTGTCTGTACATAAATTTGACAAGTGGCCAACAACATAATGTAATCTTATGTCGTACACCATCCATCTACAAAGTGCAAAATATAGAGAGGGAAAAAAATTTTCAAGATTTGTCTGCCTAGAAATGTTTGCAGACTATCTTTTCACTATTTTATTACAAACATATATAAATTAGGAAGCCGTATTCACAATAATTTCAGGCAGCAATAGGGGAAAAAAAAATAAAAAAAGAAGCTACTATCACTGCATTGATATTTGTAAAGACGGAGTAGCTTCTACTCTACTAGGGGCATTCGCATTTGCAACCAGACCTGCAAAGGTCTGATGAGAAGGAATGGAGTGCTAGCCATGTCTGAATGAGTTTGTGTGTACTGTGTAGTTCGTTGTGGAACTTTTCCTTGCACAAGTTTCCTATCATGTCAATTAGTTTCTAAAGAGAGTGATTTGAGGACATATGACCAGTGTCACTGACAAAGGTGAAAAAAGAGACTTGGCAAGCCATATGCCATATGCAGTCAGGACTTGGCATGAAAAACTATTATGTGTAGTATAAACTGAATATATAGTCTCAATGATTCGAATTATTACTTCAATAAGATAGAGTCAGAGTTATGGAGGAATTATGTTATCTCATGACATCTTCTCAACTCTTAAAGTATCCGAATTCATTAAAAAAAAAATTAAGAAAATCTTTTTTTTTTTTTTTCAAGCATAAAGAATTGGAAATTTCTATAAACAACACTCAAAAGGAAATCATCAAGAAGAGTCATCCCAGAAATTGACTTGTGTGCTGTAGCTATACTCAGAATGTAGACTATGTAGTACATAATAAATAAATAAATAAAAACATGAAAAACAAAACAACGCATACAGCTAGGAAAAAAACAAAACAAAACAAAACAAAAAACAAAATAATATTGCTCCTTAGGATTTATTTTTCCTTTCCTCCATTTTCTCATCAACCACACAGGGAAAACTGGAAAAGGGGGGAAAAAAAATTAGGGCTGCCATGGTATATGTGAACGATTACGCACCTCAAATTGAAAAACCCAAGCGTTGCCGAGTGCGCTTGAGAGGCTGATATCGTGAGATTGCGATCACGAGGCTTGCATCAACCAAATGGCGACAAGCAGAGGAACAAAGAGAGAGACAATCAGCTGGCGGAGGGAGGAGAGAAAGCGGGGCGGTGGAAAAGAGAGGGGCGAAAGAAAAAAGAGGGTAGAGAGTCGAGAGAGATCAGATTAAGAGGGAGAGATAGAGGAAGGGCTGGTCGGCTGGAAAGGTGAGGGAGGAGAGACAAACAGTGGGCCGGACTGGTGGAGGAAGAGGAAAAATGGAAAATAGAATAGGCCAGGGAGGGGCTGAAGAAAATAAATGTGAAATGAGAGTAAGAGAGATAAATCAAAAGCAATTCAACTTTTATGACTTTTCTAAGACTAAAGGGTTAGCTGGATGAGTACGGAAAGGAAGGGAAAAAAAAAAGGAAAAAAGAAACAATAAGAATTTGGATTGAAAGGGTACTAAAGACTAATATATATATTAGGAGGATTTAAATATAATTTCTGAATTTTTTTTTTATGGTGAATAACAATTTGGAAAGCTGAGGTTCAAAATTTGAAAAATATAGTTTTAAAATGACGAGTAAGTTTACTGTTTTACATCTCAATAAATTTATGTTTTTGTTAATTATAAGATTACCTTAATACCTTAATCTAAATATATATATAAAATTCGGTTTACTATTTTATACTATTATCAAATATATATACATAAAAAATCATTTAAAATTTTAAATTCACTAACATAAGAAACTCATCATATTCATATAAAATATAAAACTAATAATTAGAATTATCAATTATGTATAATGATTAAGACAAATATTTCTTAGAATAAAACATAAGTCTAAGTTGTAGTTGGTGTCCATATACAAATCACCACCCAAATAAGTCTCAAATTGTCACGTAATCAAGATCCAAAATATTAAAAGAAATATCAAAAGACAACAAAATATTAAAGCAAAAGGAAATGCTTTCTTATTTGAGAATGATAGCATCATAGGGTTCCAACTCCACAATTTAGAAAGTTAAAGTTTAAATTTGAAAAATGTAGTTTCAAAATGATGAGTAAGTTTTACTGTTTTACATCCTCATAAATTAATGTCTTTGTTAACTATTAAATTACCCTAATACTCTAATCCAAATATATATACATAATTGGGTTTACTATTTTATATTATTAACTAGTTAACTATAACTATAATTCGTTTACTATTTTATATTATTAACTAGTTAATTATAATATTAGTATTTTATATCAGAAGCAACTTCTCTGTAACTTTTGATTTATGTTGTCTCAGTAGTGAAAATTCTTCAATAATTGTTTTCTTGTCTTGTATCAAACACACAAATAGGCCTATACTTGTTATAAAATAGTTTTATAATAGTTTGAAAATTTTAATATAAATGTGTTAAACGTGTTAATCGTGTTAGCCTGTTTCCGGCCCGTTTATTTTCGTGTTAAACGTATCAACCCAATTTCGACCCAATTATAAAATGTGCGGTCCAAACCCATTTATTACGTATCGTTCTCGTGTCATGTCACTGTGTCGTGTCCGAAATTACCGGCCCTTTTACTGCCGCGTTCGAGCTCTGCGAAGAAGCTGGCTTTTTGAAGAAAAAATCAACGCTTTATAAAATTTGCTTTTAAGAATTAAACTAACACGACTGTTCTACAGAAACGGGCCTTAAAATCTGAAGCCCAGAAAAGCTCAATCTTTCTTTGTATTTTAACATTTTTTTCTTAGAAAAATTTAAATTTTCTAAAAAGATTTATGTAAAAAGCATATTGTTTAAAAAATAAAATAAATAATTTATTTAAAAAGATAATTTATAAAGCAGTTTTATCATAAATATACTTTGTACATGAATTATTTATGATAAATTAAGTCAGGACACTCAATCTAATAGATGACCGAAAAAATAGTCATTTATCATTTTTTTCATACTTGATCAATGGTCAATTCCTTATTGACTATAAAAATTGTTCATTGAGTGTAATATGATCCATTTTAATGAGAATTGGCTCATCACTAATTAATCATTTAATAAAATTGATTGATCATTTAAAAATTAAACAAAAAATATTTTAATTAATTTTTAAAAACTTTAACCATTTGTTAACAAAAATTAACTTAAAAAAAAGCTATTTAACTCTAAGGCCCATTATTTATGGTAAACGTATTTGTTATTTTAAAATATTTTAAAATTTGATATTTACTACTCTAAGTTTTGAAGGGAAAAAAATTATAATTTTAAGCAAAAGATAATTCTTAATACGTTTTTAGGCATCAACTCATTTGAAAAAGGAAAGAATAATCACAAAGGCAATAATAGTCATAGATTTCTTCCTGTCCAGAAAACAAAATCCCTCTACGAGACCAGTGCAATTTGCAAACTTGCCTCAAGTACAAATGATAACCTAGAGTCTGTCTAATTCCTTTTAACTAAGTAACCATGCGAACCTCGATCTCAAGCAAGTCATAAAGCCAGAAATTGATCCGATGTCGACACACAAAACAGATTAAAACTTGGGATTCTCTAAATTATAGCCACCATCACGACCACCACAGATACAAGCACCGCCAAAGGTTTTAGGACCACCGCGTTCATAGGCATATCTTACATGGACTTTTCGCCCTTGTAATTCCTGAGATTCAGTATGTTCCCAATTATCGTAGAGGTAACGAAGATAAACAAGATCAAATTCTCCAAGGGACTGTGCATAATCCTGTTGCATGTACTTTTCCCTTCGACGTCATGATACAAACGTTACTTTAAGATTGAAAGCTTACCTAACCATCCATGGAAGACACTGCTGAGATGGCCGAATCTAGGTTGTTAAAGGTAACAAAACCGAAACCCTTTGACTTTGCAGGGACTTCATCTTCATCACATGCAACCTTTGCTGCAGACAAGAACACCCGCTGAGAATGCTGTTATACGAAAGCCACAGAACGTCTAACTAGGGGGTAAAAATGAGAGGAACCATAGCCACAGTGGGAGAAAAGTGAGAAGAAAATAAAGAAGCACAAAGAAGTGAATTCACACGCAAACTTATACTAAACAAAGCATAAAACTTATACCCTTTGAGAAAATGCACCGTGAGTACTTCGTAAATGCCTCTAATCATGAGACAGACAATCAGAGAAACTTCTCTAATGTAGTTTAGACTTGAACAAATAGTTTTTGTACCACACGCCTTGGACTGGAAATAAAGCATGCCAAAATGTTTTTTATATATAGACATATATATATATATATAACATATTCCTTCAAATTTTCATACCTTAGGGCCACATATTAGCAATTGATTTATAAGGGAGAAAGCCTACAGACAATTAATAGCAAACGAAAAGCCTATCACATGTGATGTTAAATGCCCAATCCATCTAAACCAGAGGTGAAGAGACATAATGGCAGGATTAATCGTACTTTCCAAGTTACTACTTGTTACAAGTTATTATGGTTCAAACAATTCGACGTTCATAAAATAGAAATGTGATTTCTTAAAGTTTAGGAAAAAAAACTAAAACGAAACTGACGAAGACCAATAAAATCACCGCTGATTGTTGCATCGAGGAGTTAATGCTGCATATACATGATCCAGAGATATGTAACACGCATATGAAAACGAACCACAATCATGGCGGTAGCTATAATCATAACTTATGCTGCTTGTCTGTTTGTTTCCTTTGACATCAAATGGTAGAAGTAAGCATGAGATTAAATTTTCATATAGCAGCCATATCTTTTGATTCGTGACCATAATCATGCATTTAAAACCTTTTGTTTTTGTAATGCTAAATGCAAATTTGTGAGAAAATGTGTCACCATAAGGTAACATTTATAATTGGGAAGGTTAAGATTAAACTCACCTTCAACTACATCACTGTATCCGGAAAACGCATCTCTAAGAGACTGGTCATCAATCCCATATGAAAGGCCTACACCCGCATTTCCAAAAGAATCAAGTTTAAACGCACAAATAGAATAAATCAACATTTTACAGTATCCAACAAAGGGTTCATTACTAATACCTCGCACAAAGATTTTGGATGAAATGCAGCGAACGGAATTGAGCGTAGATGTCATGGGTGATTGTACATTCCCAGAGATGCTCTGCCTCAACATGTCAAAACTTTTGCCACTGAAAGCCATTTCTCACCGTTGGGTCTCTAAAAAATTCTGCAAACAAAATGAGCAACGATGACAAATGCATGTTGGTCGGATTGAGCAGATTTAAACAGTTCCATTAGCTGTAAGCCTGGTCGTTTTCCTTGCATGGTTCGATTGGGAAAACGCGATTTCGATTGGGAAATTTCAGAAGGTCATTCAAGAGAGAAAATCCTACCTCAAAAATTTTAAGCAAAAGATAATTCTTAATACGTTTTTAGGCATAAACTCATTTGAAAAAGGAAAGAACAATCACAAAGGCACCCAAAAACAAACAAAAATGAAAAACCTCATTGTTGAACCATGGCCATAGAATTCCCCCGGCAATAATAGTCATAGATTTCTTCCTATCCAGAAAACAAAATCCCTCTAGGAGACCAGTGCAATTTGCAAACTTGCCTCAAGTACAATTGATAATCTAGAGTCTGTCTAATTCCTTTTAACTAAGTAACCATGCGAACCTCGATCTCATGCAAGTCATAAAGCCAGAAATTGATCCGATGTCGACACACAAAACAGATTAAAACTTGGGATTCTCTAAATTATGGCCACCATCACGACCACCAAAGATACAAGCACCACCAAAGGTTTTAGGACCACCGCGTTCATAGGCATATCTTACATGGACTTTTCGCCCTTGTAATTCCTGAGATTCAGTATGTTCCCAATTATCGTAGAGGTAACGAAGATAAACAAGATCAAATTCTCCAAGGGACTGTGCATAATCCTGTTGCATGTACTTTTCCCTTCGACGTCATGATACAAACGTTACTTTAAGATTGAAAGCTTACCTGACCATCCATGGAAGACACTGCTGAGACGGCCGAATCTAGGTTGTTAAAGGTAACAAAACCGAAACCCTTTGACTTTGTAGGGACTTCATCTTCATCACATGCAACCTTTGCTGCAGACAAGAACACCCGCTGAGAATGCTGTTATACGAAAGCCACAGAACGTCTAACTAGGGGGTAAAAATGAGAGGAACCATAGCCACAGTGGGAGAAAAGTGAGAAGAAAATAAAGAAGCACAAAGAAGTGAATTCACACGCAAACTTATACTAAACAAAGCATAAAACTTATACCCTTTGAGAAAATGCACCGTGAGTACTTCGTAAACGCCTCTAATCATGAGACAGACAATCAGAGAAACTTCTCTAATGTAGTTTGGACTTGAACAAATAGTTTTTGTACCACACGCCTTGGACTGGAAATAAAGCATACCAAAATGTTTTTTATATATAGACATATATATATATATATATAACATATTCCTTCAAATTTTCATACCTTAGGGCCACATACTAGCAATTGATTTATAAGGGAGAAAGGCTACAGACAATTAATAGCAAACGAAAAGCCTATCACATGTGATGTTAAATGCCCAATCCATCTAAACCAGAGGCGAAGAGACATAATGGCAGGATTAATCGTACTTTCCAAGTTACTACTTGTTACAAGTTATTATGGTTCAAACAATTCGACGTTCATAAAATAGAAATGTGATTTCTTAAAGTTTAGGAAAAAAAACTAAAACGAAACTGACGAAGACCAATAAAATCACCGCTGATTGTTGCATCGAGGAGTTAATGCTGCATATACATGATCCAGAGATATGTAACACGCATATGAAAACGAACCACAATCATGGCGGTAGCTATAATCATAACTCATGCTGCTTGTCTGTTTGTTTCCTTTGACATCAAATGGTAGAAGTAAGCATGAGATTAAATTTTCATATAGCAGCCATATCTTTTGATTCGTGACCATAATCATGCATTTAAAACCTTTTGTTTTTTTAATGCTAAATGCAAATTTGTGAGAAAATGTGTCACCATAAGGTAACATTTATAACTGGGAAGGTTAAGATTAAACTCACCTTCAATTACATCACCGTATCCGGAAAACGCATCTCTGAGAGACTGGTCATCAATCCCATATGAAAGGCCTACACCCGCATTTCCAAAAGAATCGAGTTTAAACGCACAAATAGAATAAATCAACATTTTACAATATCCAACAAAGGGTTCATTACTAATACCTCGCACAAAGATTTTGGATGAAATGCAGCGAACGGAATTGAGCATAGATGTCATGGGTGATTATACATTCCCAGAGATGCTCTGCCTCAACATGTCAAAACTTTTGCCACTGAAAGCCATTTCTCACCGTTGGGTCTCTAAAAAATTCTGCAAACAAAAAGAGCAACGATGACAAATGCATGTTAGTCGGATTGAGCAGATTTAAACTGTTCCATTAGCTGTAAGCCTGGTCGTTTTCCTTGCACGGTTCGATTGGGAAAACGCGATTTCGATTGGGAAATTTCAGAAGGTCATTCAAGAGAGAAAACCCTACCTCAAAAATTTTAAGCAAAAAATAATTCTTAATACGTTTTTAGGCATCAACTCATTTGAAAAAGGAAAGAATAATCACAAAGGCACCCAAAACCAAACAAAAATGAAAAACCTCATTGTTGAACCATGGCCATAGAATTCCCCCGGCAATAATAGTCATAGATTTCTTCCTGTCCAGAAAACAAAATCCCTCTAGGAGACCAGTGCAATTTGCAAACTTGCCTCAAGTACAAATGATAATCTAGAGTCTGTCTAATTCCTTTTAACTGAGTAACCATGCGAACCTCGATCTCAAGCAAGTCATAAAGCCAGAAATTGATCCGATGTCGACACACAAAACAGATTAAAACTTGGGATTCTCTAAATTATAGCCACCGTCACGACCACCAAAGATACAAGCACCACCAAAGGTTTTAGGACCACCGCGTTCATAGGCATATCTTACATGGACTTTTCGCCCTTGTAATTCCTGAGATTCAGTATGTTCCCAATTATCGTAGAGGTAACGAAGATAAACAAGATCAAATTCTCCAAGGGACTGTGCATAATCCTGTTGCATGTACTTTTCCCTTCGACGTCATGATACAAACGTTACTTTAAGATTGAAAGCTTACCTGACCATCCATGGAAGACACTGCTGAGACGGCCGAATCTAGGTTGTTAAAGGTAACAAAACCGAAACCCTTTGACTTTGCAGGGACTTCAACTTCATCACATGCAACCTTTGCTGCAGACAAGAACACCCGCTGAGAATGTTGTTATACGAAAGCCACAGAACGTCTAACTAGGGGGTAAAAATGAGAGGAACCATAGCCACAGTGGGAGAAAAGTGAGAAGAAAATAAAGAAGCCCAAAGAAGTGAATTCACACGCAAACTTATACTAAACAAAGCATAAAACTTATACCCTTCGAGAAAATACACCGTGAGTACTTCGTAAACGCCTCTAATCATGAGACAGACAATCAGAGAAACTTCTCTAATGTAGTTTGGACTTGAACAAATAGTTTTTGTACCACACGCCTTGGACTGGAAATAAAGCATGCCAAAATGTTTTTTATATATAGACATATATATATATATATATATAACATATTCCTTCAAATTTTCATACCTTAGGGCCACATACTAGCAATTGATTTATAAGGGAGAAAGGCTACACACAATTAATAGCAAACGAAAAGCCTATCACATGTGATGTTAAATGCCCAATCCATCTAAACCAGAGGCGAAGAGACATAATGGCAGGATTAATCGTACTTTCCAAGTTACTACTTGTTACAAGTTATTATGGTTCAAACAATTCGACGTTCATAAAATAGAAATGTGATTTCTTAAAGTTTAGGAAAAAAAACTAAAACGAAACTGACGAAGACCAATAAAATCACCGCTGATTGTTGCATCGAGGAGTTAATGCTGCATATACATGATCCAGAGATATGTAACACGCATATGAAAACGAACCACAATCATGGCGGTAGCTATAATCATAACTCATGCTGCTTGTCTGTTTGTTTCCTTTGACATCAAATGGTAGAAGTAAGCATGAGATTAAATTTTCATATAGCAGCCATATCTTTTGATTCGTGACCATAATCATGCATTTAAAACCTTTTGTTTTTTAATGCTAAATGCAAATTTGTGAGAAAATGTGTCACCATAAGGTAACATTTATAACTGGGAAGGTTAAGATTAAACTCACCTTCAATTACATCACCGTATCCGGAAAACGCATCTCTGAGAGACTGGTCATCAATCCCATATGAAAGGCCTACACCAGCATTTCCAAAAGAATCGAGTTTAAACGCACAAATAGAATAAATCAACATTTTACAGTATCCAACAAAGAGTTCATTACTAATACCTCGCACAAAGATTTTGGATGAAATGCAGCGAACGGAATTGAGCATAGATGTCATGGGTGATTGTACATTCCCAGAGATGCTCTGCCTCAACATGTCAAAACTGTTGCCACTGAAAGCCATTTCTCACCGTTGGGTCTCTAAAAAATTCTGCAAACAAAAAGAGCAACGATGACAAATGCATGTTGGTCGGATTGAGCAGATTTAAACTGTTCCATTAGCTGTAAGCCTGGTCGTTTTCCTTGCACGGTTCGATTGGGAAAACGCGATTTCGATTGGGAAATTTCAGAAGGTCATTCAAGAGAGAAAACCCTACCTCAAAATTTTTAAGCAAAAAATAATTCTTAATACGTTTTTAGGCATCAACTCATTTGAAAAAGAAAAGAATAATCACAAAGGCACCCAAAACCAAACAAAAATGAAAAACCTCATTGTTGAACCATGGCCATAGAATTCCCCCGGCAATAATAGTCATAGATTTCTTCCTGTCCAGAAAACAAAATCCCTCTAGGAGACCAGTGCAATTTGCAAACTTGCCTCAAGTACAAATGATAATCTAGAGTCTGTCTAATTCCTTTTAACTAAGTAACCATGCGAACCTCGATCTCAAGCAAGTCATAAAGCCAGAAATTGATCCGATGTCGACACACAAAACAGATTAAAACTTGGGATTCTCTAAATTATAGCCACCATCATGACCACCAAATATACAAGCACCGCCAAAGGTTTTAGGACTACCGCGTTCATAGGCATATCTTACATGGACTTTTCGCCCTTGTAATTCCTGAGATTCAGTATGTTCCCAATTATCGTAGAGGTAACGAAGATAAACAAGATCAAATTCTCCAAGGGACTGTGCATAATCTTGTTGCATGTACTTTTCCCTTCGACGTCATGATACAAACGTTACTTTAAGATTGAAAGCTTACCTGACCATCCATGGAAGACACTGCTGAGACGGCCGAATCTAGGTTGTTAAAGGTAACAAAACCGAAACCCTTTGACTTTGCAGGGACTTCATCTTCATCACATGCAACCTTTGCTGCAGACAAGAACACCCGCTGAGAATGCTGTTATACGAAAGCCACAGAACGTCTAACTAGGGGGTAAAAATGAGAGGAACCATAGCCACAGTGGGAGAAAAGTGAGAAGAAAATAAAGAAGCACAAAGAAGTGAATTCACAAGCAAACTTATACTAAACAAAGCATAAAACTTATACCCTTTGAGAAAATGCACCGTGAGTACTTCGTAAACGCCTCTAATCATGGGACAGACAATCAGAGAAACTTCTCTAATGTAGTTTGGACTTGAACAAATAGTTTTTGTACCACACGCCTTGGACTGGAAATAAAGCATGCCAAAATGTTTTTTATATATAGACATATATATATATATTACATATTCCTTTAAATTTTATACCTTAGGGCCACATACTAGCAATTGATTTATAAGGGAGAAAGGCTACAGACAATTAATAGCAAACGAAAAGCCTATCACATGTGATGTTAAATGCCCAACCCATCTAAACTAGAGGCGAAGAGACATAATGGCGGGATTAATCGTACTTTCCATGTTACTACTTGTTACGAGTTATTATGGTTCAAACAATTCGACATTCATAAAATAGAAATGTGATTTCTTAAAGTTTAGGAAAAAAAACTAAAACGAAACTGACGAAGACCAATAAAATCACCGCTGATTGTTACATCGAGGAGTTAATGCTGCATATACATGATCCAGAGATATGTAACACACATATGTAAGCGAACCGCAATCATGGCAGTAGCTATAATCATAACTTATGCTGCTTGTCTGTTTGTTTCCTTTGACATCAAATGGAAGAAGTATGCATGAGATAAAATTTTCATATAGCACCCATATCTTTTGATTGCCTGACCATAATCATGCATTTAAAACCCTTTTTTTTTTTAATGCTAAATGCAAATTTGTGAGAAAATGTGTCACCATAAGGTAACATTTATAACTGGGAAGGTTAAGATTAAACTCACCTTCAATTACATCACCGTATCCGAAAAACGCATCTCTAAGAGACTGGTCATCAATCCCATATGAAAGGCCTACACCCGCATTTCCAAAAGAATCAAGTTTAAACGCACAAATAGAATAAATCAACATTTTACAGTATCCAACAAAGGGTTCATTACTAATACCTCCCACAAAGATTTTGGATGAAATGCAGCGAACGGAATTGAGCATAGATGTCATGGGTGATTGTACATTCCTAGAGATGCTCTGCCTCAACATGTCAAAACTTTTGCCACTGAAAGCCATTTTTCACCGTTGGGTCTCTAAAAAATTCTGCAAACAAAAAGAGCAACGATGATAAATGCATGTTGGTCGGATTGAGCAGATTTAAACAGTTCCATTAGCTGTAAGCCTGGTCGTTTTCCTTGCACGGTTCGATTGGGAAAACGCGATTTCGATTGGGAAATTTCAGAAGGTCATTCAAGAGAGAAAACCCTACCTCAAAAATTCGAGAACCAAAAAGTTTCGCCGCAGAAATTGGCCTTCAGTGGGGGGGGGGGGGGGAGACTTTGCTCAGTTAGAGGAGAGGGAAAAGGGGACAAGGAAGACAGGAAAACTATGAAGAAAATGATTTTTTGGGGTTAATTACATAATTATTCATTAATTAATTATGATATTTTGCACTAAATGTTCCTAGACTTGTAATCCTTTAACAACTTGCTCCTAAACTTTGATTTTGCCTATTTGTAACTAAACTTATTAAACTGTTATAATGCATCCATTTTAATTAATTTCACATTTTATTGAAGATTTGAAATCAGAATGTTTGCATTTGAGTTGTATTAGATTTTTAAATTTTTTTTTATCGAGGTTTTCGTCTTTATATAAAAGCGTATGTGACTTTTTCATAACTAATTTAACGGAAAATTACTTCATTGTAGGTATATTGCAACACATACTTTAGCAAGTTCATATGACTAATTGTCAAAATTAAAAATTTAATGGGCAATTTACCAAAACATAACATATTTGAGGACATCAGTGATACATACTTTGTCCCTCTCATATTTTAAAGACGAAAAACAAAGATAAAAAGATAAAAAATATATATATCTTTAATTATATTAAATTTATGTTAAACGTTATTTTTTATGAAAAAAAAAATTATTTTATTTTTCAAGTATTTAAAAACATGAAGTTCAAGATTTTGTTTTTAATTTTCAAGATTTTCATTTATTTGTCATAAATTTATGTCGTCTAATTTCTTTTAGAGAAATGTGGATAAATAACTTTTTTTAAGAGCTTAATTAATGATCGAAATTTTATAAAATTGACAAAACGACCTTTTAAGAACATGATCAATCACTAAATAATGGTCATTTTAATATATAAAAAATTCGATCATTTATTGAAATGAATTTATAAACTATCTATTTACCTCATTTTTCTTTTCTTCTATTTGACAAAGCGTGTAAGGAATAAATTTTTTAAAATGATGTTTTTGTAAATTTTAAAAATAGCGATAATTTAAAAAAAATAAATAAATTACGATATATAATTGTATAATTAACTCTTTTATAAAAAAAAAAAAAAATTATTTGATGTCCTTCTATGAGATTCAGAAATAAAAATGAAAGCTATTAAAATTGAATTTCTTAAGTGGTCAGATACAAGGCTCAAGAGAAAGTTTAAGGTTGGGAGCACTTTTTCAAATTAAAAAATTTTCAAGGTTACTAGCTCTCAATCAGGGAATTCTATCTATTAAGGAGGTTTTGTCAAAAACGAGCTTTTTATGTGCTTGATCATGGATTTGCCAAGAAACTTTCATGTTGTTAGATCTTAATAAATGTCATTTTCTCTGAAATTTCATCAAATTTTATCAATAAATTCAATTGCAATTGACGATTTTAATAAATGTCCTTTTCCCTAAAACTTCATCAGACTTTACGAATAAATTCAATTGTAATTGAAGTTCAGTTGTAATCGAAGATTTTTTCTTTGAATATGACAAGATCATCCACATTAATTTATGCATGTTTTGTTTTGTTGAATATAATACTCCTTGAAAAAAAAAACCAAAAAAACAAACCTGACTAGACCTCACAGCCTTTATGTAGCCTTTTCTATTAGTGTAAGTAATCAACGGAAAAAAATAAATAAAATAAAAATTTGTCACCTGATGATTATTAGAGTCACTACATGACAACCACGGGAGTCCAGATGAAAGAGCAGATTGGCTCTTTTATATGTAGGTGATGGATAATAGTTATATTCAAGATCGGTTTGCAATGTTTTGAAGTTCAAAACTGAAAAAATGAAACCAAATAAATCCAAAAAAGGAACAAAAAAATGCTAACTTCCTTTCGTCCAGATTAAACTTGGCATTACTGATTAGAAAGGAAACCCAAAACTTGGCAAACGAGTGGATAAGCAACCATTGTCACCTTTCATCGTACTTAAAACTGCAAAAAAGATCGATTTCTTGCATTTTAACTTGATTGAAATCCTATCAAAAAGATATATCTTATCAAGTTGCAGGGCTCGAATCAAAATTCCAAATGCTTGGGAGAAAAAATAACAATCTTCATTGATTGAAACATGGCTGTAGAAATTACCCAACAGTGGTTGCAATACATTGCTCCTTGTGCACGAAATGACTTCTCTACTATCAAAATTTATAAGCTATCGGGTAACGGCAATATATGACTAGGCGGGAAACCGGTGCAAACTTGCACTGAAAACAAGAAATCATGCAAATCTAAGTAAACCTTAAATCTAAACAAGTAAAAAGCCAGGAACCAATCAACAACACAAGACCGGCTTAGTAACTCTCCCCGCCATAGTCACCACCATCACGACCACCACCACCACCACCACCACGATAGCCACCTCCTCCATAACTGCCGCCACCACCTCCACCAAAACCACCACCGCCACCACCGTAACCGCCGCCACCATAACCGCCACCACCACGTGGGGGACGTTCATTAGCATAACTTACGCGAATGGCTCGCCCTTGCAATTCCTGAAATTCAGCAAGGTCACAATTACAAGATAGTCGAGGGAACCAACTATACATAACCTTGTGTACACTTTGTAACATTAAGTTTCCAACCATCTAATCAAGTTGGAGCTTATTTATTATATGTATCTGAGATTCAAACTTTGACAATTTTGCTTCCTTACTTTCATTTTTCTTTTTCTCTTTTTTTTTTCCATTTCCATTGCTATACCTAGATGTTTGCCAGGTTTTGTTTTGCTTTGGCATTGCCAAAAGAGAGGGGGAGGGGAGGGGGGGGGGGGGTTGTGTGTGGGGGAGTACACAATGGCACAAATCAAAGCAAACTAAACCCGTCAAGCATCCAAATAAAAGCGACGGATTCTCATGCAAAACAAGTATAATAGGTATTATTACACGTTCAGACAGGAGTGAGAAAATATGCCCCACTATTACTTAGTACTTATAAGTTACATTCTCACCTGACCGTCCATGGTAGACATTGCTGATTCGGCAGACTCGTTGCTGGCAAAGCTGACAAAACCAAAACCCCTTGACCTCCCTGTGTCTCTATCACATATGACCCTAGCTGCAGGCCATAAACACCAACCAAGAAGACAACTAACATCAAACCCAACAGACAAATTACAAGAGATACAAGAAATGGGCATACAGCGAAGGAACATATCCAATACCACAATAATAAACTAAAAGAAAGTCAGGAGGGAAAAGAAAGGATACAAAAAGAAAAATGAAATCAAGTTACAAGGATGAAAATATTAATTTTAGTTAATAAGCATAAAACTTGAACTCTTAAACTTTAACCAAATGACCATGACAATGATTATGGCAAAAATGCCTCACAACATAAGAAATATTATAGAAAACCTTAGGACATGAAATTCAGATTCAAAAAGATCCAGTTTTTACTCTACATACCTTGGATCCAAATAAAGAATCGTATATTATGCCAAATAAAGTAAGAGCAGTGGACACAATGACCCAAAAATTGTCACCCATGAGGACCAAAAGAAAGGCCTTGATTAAAAGGATGGAGACAACAAATAGCTACAAAATTCCTAAGAGCACACAGTTTTAAATGAACCCAAATCAGCAATACTGGAGGCAAGCAAACATAATGGTATCGATTAACAATAAAGTTGCCCCAAGGAACAAGATATATAGAATCTAAATTTAAAGTGAGGATGGATAAAAATGACAGAAATATGGCTTCTCAGGTTCGGAAGAAGAAAGGTCGGCTGATGAAGACCAATAAAACGTAGCTACTTTGGATTAAAAATTATTTATGCCTAGCATACATCAACGGAGCACATTCACTTTGGACAGCCATTTAAGTATATTGATTTTCCCCTTTTTAATGACAACAAAAACTAGACGTATTGAAGCCAGATAAATCTTGTGACTGCCCACTACGTTGTATAGATACTAAATGATGACAGATCTGAAAATTTGCAGCGAAACCAAACAGTTCAATACCACCACAAATTCCCAATAAGGGGTAAAACAATTGCACTTGAGCATAAATATCTTGTGTTGAAATCATATTTTTAAGATAAAAACAAAATTGGGAGAACATATAGTTCAGAATATTAACATTTCTAACTGGAAAATGACTATTATTCTCACCATCAACAACTTCACCAAAGCCGGAAAACGCATCTTTAAGAGATTGGTCATCAGTTCCAAATGAAAGGCCTAAAAGCACATAGTGCCAAAGAATAAGGTTTAAAAGCACATCTAAGATAAATCCACAATTAATATGAACTCTGAATAACATCCATTGATACCTCCAATGAAAAGCTTGGATGACGACATGCAGCGAATAGAATTAAGCATAGACGGCATTCGTGATTGTGTATTCTGAGCTATGCTCTGTCTCAAGACGCCACCGACTTTACTGAGGAAAGCCATTTTTTATACACCGGTCCTAAAAAGCCTGCAAGCAAATACGGCATCAATAAAAAAAATTCCAATGTCAGAACATCATTCATGATTTGAATAACAATGAACACAAGTCCCTGCTCATAACCACCAAATATTCTTTAGCTCTATCGATCTGAAACAAGACCATTTGATCAAATGATAGAAAGCAGATAAACATCCTTGAAATAATCACTTCCCGTCAGCTAAAGAACCCAAAAAAATTTGTAAAATCATATAACATCTTCCAAAAAAAATTGAAAACCAAATCTTTGTACTTCACTTTTCTGAGAAACAAAATAAAAACAATGAAAGCCCAAAAACAGAACCCTTAACAAAACCTCTGGTCAACCTGTTCATGTCCATTTTGAGTAGTATATTAAAAAAAATTAAAATAAAAATTAACCTGAACAAAATTACAAGTCCTGCAATTTATTGTTTTTCTTCACATTAAAACAGAGTACAAAACAAAACAAAAAAAAAAAAAAAAAAAAAAACAAACAAGGGAATTACCTTTCTTTTCACCCGACTATCCCACAAAAAAGACACTTTTCTCTTTGCTTGCTCGGAAACTTAAACTAACAATAAATAATATAATATATATATATATATCCTTTCTTTTCTTCCAAACAGAAAATGAAATTACAGAGAGAGAGAGAGATAATATCATCTTTACACAGTCAAGAACACAAAAACAAAAAACAAAAAAAAAAAAAAAAAAACCGAAAGGCAAAACACAAACCATCCACCGGATCATTTCTTTTCTTCGAAATACACACAAAAATGAATCTAAATTTAAAAAAAAAAAAAAAAAAAAAAAAAAAAAGGACATAACCATATTAAAAACGAAAAGCGAAAAGAAAATCAAGAGAAAGAGAGAGAAAGTTAGGGTTTACGAGAGGGGGTTTACCTAAGAGGAGGAGGAGTGGGGTTTACAAGAAGGACTGAAAGTGAAAGACAGAAAAAATGAAGCAGCTAGGGTTTAACATTTTATACACCTCAATTTCGCTCAAACACCGAAATATCTCGCTCGAGGTAATGTTCCTCTGTCTGTGCACTTTTTGTTGTAGCTGTACGATGTTTTACGTTTGAGACTGAAAAGTCAACAATTCCCTACGACGAGGATAAAGTTGGGATTCTCGAAGATGAATGAAAGGGATTGATTTGGTGGTTCGCTCCGATTAAATAATTTAATTTTTTTTAATTTTTTTTAATAAATTTAATTTTATTTTTATATTTTGAATCATAATTTCAAACAATATGTTAAAGAATATTAATTTTATCTTAATTTTTAAATATCGATTTACGTATTATATTTTATTATTGATATAAAAACTTTATGATAATGTTTTAAAACTTATTTATTAAAAAAAAACTATAAATATATAGGGAGTATCAAAATTTGAAACAAGACTTGGTGCTCATAGCATTTTTCAATTTCAAAGCTAAATTTTAAAAGTTTATATAACGCACTTATTTGAAGTCGAAATAGCTTAGAATTTCAAGAGTAACGAGATAAAATTCATATTGATTTCTTTTTTTTTTTCAAAATGTTTTACACTTTTTAACTCCTAAAAATTCATTTTAGACCAAACGTATAATTCAAAAACTTAACTCAACTCAACTGTAATTAAAATAATTTTAAAACTCCAACTCAAGGTTAAACCAATCAAACGATCTCTAAGGGTCCATTTGAAATAATGATTAGAGTTGTAGTTCTATAAGTTGGAATTGAAATGTGTGTTTATTGAATTTGTGAATTCAAAATGAGCTTGATATAAAAAAATTATATAAAAATTTAAAATGTATTAAAAAAATAGGTATTATGGGTCTTGGTTTCGTTTCTCTTATCATTCTATATGATTTAAAAAATTTATTTTGATTTGAAATAATTAATTATAGACTTTGAGATTTGATTTTTTTGAAAATTAAGGGAGAAAAAATAAAATATAAATTTGGAAATTTTAGAGTTGAGTTGCAAAATTCCATCAGAAAGCATTGTTCCAAACTGTCTCTAAGAGAGGAATTGAAATGTGGAGGCGATTAAAGCTGTATTTGTTTCTTTTTTGTAATAGAGTAATTCGTGTATTCATCTTATATTTTTTGTTTTTATTTTATTTTTGCAGTTTAGTTCTTAAACTATAAATAATTAGGTTTTTTAAAAACTAAAACCTCCTATTTCATATTAAAAAAACATCCTATCTTGCATTACTAATAAGAATTAATGGACAGATAAGATATTAACAGTATGATCTAAAACTAGAGTAATTTTACGTAATATATTATAAATTTTTTAGATTGACACTCATAAATCGGGTTATTAAAAAAAATTTTGCATTATCAGAGAACCGACATTTTCATATCTTTTTTAAGCATTACCAAATAGATGTCTCTCATGCTAACAAGAATATTCACCGATAATCTTAATCACATTAACTCAATCTCATTGATTTAGTCAAGTATCATAATACATCAGAATGTGATTAAGAACGGAGCTACCTATACGCTAAGAAGGGGCACCTTCTCTCACTTTACACTTACAATTACAGTTTCTCTCCCCTCCCTCCCGCCCTCCCATATTTTTCTTTTGTCAACCTTTTCTATTTTTTAAAGAATTCATATGATAAGAACTACCATTTAATTTAAGGGTGGCAATTCATATCGTTGGTCGTGTTTGTGTTACGTTTAAGTCATGTCGATCTAATTTTTTCCCAATCAGAACCCGACCTGTGACATGATTTTCCTTAAAACCATGACACGAACACAACGTAAACCCGAAACAGGTGACATGACACGAATCGAAATTGATCTATGATTCAAATTGACCCGTGACATGTTATTTATCCAAAACTGAAATTGACATGAAATTAATAAAATAACATTATAACTTAATTAAAATAATCTAATTACATCCATAAAAAATAATTCAAATAAGTAAATCATATCCAATTTATAAAAATCCCATAAAAGTAATAAAGATCTTCATCAATATTGTACCATAGATAAAAAAAACAAGGTTTTAATTTTTAATCTTTTACTTGTTCATATGGATTGATCCAAACCCCAAATCGAACGAAATTGACATGTACAAAAAAAAACGGGTTGTGTTCGGTTAGACGGGTTGAACCCAAAATTGACCCGTTATTAGTGTGTTACATTCAGATAGACCTGATTTTCGACCCGTCAAGCTTTTATCTCAACCCAACCCGTGAAAAATTGTGTCATTTTCAAGTCCTGTATTACAACCCTAATTTAAATGATGACAGGACTCGAAAATCAATAAATAACAACCCTAATTTAAATGATGCCGTTTGGTAATTTGAGGTGTTACCCTTTTTTTTGGCAAATACAATCTCTGTTATTTATTGACTAGGCAATCTATAACAATACAAGAATGACACCTCCAAGTTGGTAGAAGAAATAGGGAATAGAGTTGGTGTGCATAGCATTTTACTTCGCTCAGTTACCAAACGGCAAAAAGCTTGGCTCTGATTCCCATTCTGATAACCAAGATTGACAGAAAAGACACAAGAACTAGATATCAAACAGTGACTAGTTGGTTCAGCAAAAAAATAAAAATAATAAAATAAAATAAACTGTGACTAGTTTGGTTTCACACACACCAAAAAAAAAAAAAAAAAAAAGAGGGAAGTGTGACTAGTTGGAAACCAGGACAACGTTAATGAACATCACACGATTGAAGTGTTAAAAAGAAAATGACATTGATAGGGCACTATTATCATTTCTCAAACACAACTTAGCCCAAAGAAGAAAGATTACAAAATAAGTTCAAAGTTGAAATATCAAGAAGCAGAGTCTCTAGTACTACAAATTTACAATCATCGTGAACACTTTATATGCTGCTAAAGACAGAATTTTTCAACTTTGAACTTAATTTAATTGCTATTTATTTATTGGATTAATTTTCAAACAGTAAAATCTGTCGATGTCCACATTAAAATTTATAGTAAATTTTCAATTTAGTTATTAGTTTTTTTAAGGGAAGCATCTCAATGAATTATTGGTGCATCGATTTAGGATTATTTTCATCTATATTAAATTTTAAGATCATTTTTACTTTATTAATTGAATTTCAAAAACTCTTACTTTGTCTATTAAATTTTGAAATTAACCCTATTTTACCTCTTATGTCAAAATTTTAATTAAAAACATATGGGAAAAAGTGAGTTTAAGTACAGTTAGAAATCTTTTTTCATTTGTCTTTAGTAGAAATCACAATATCAATTCTCCTATTTTTCATCAAACTTTAACTGAAAATTATGATAGAATGGATAAAATGGGGCTAAAATCAAAATTCAGAGAATCATGTGAGAATTTTTAAAATTCAAAGACCAAAGTATAAGTGAGTGTCCCTAAAATTCAGGGGACTTAAATGAAAATATCTAACTTTTTAACTTTTTTTTTTTTTTTTTGCTATCAATAAATTTTATAGATCGAAAGGGAGGTCCACTTAACAGACACAACAATTCCTATCGATAATAATAATAATAATAATAAAGTATTATGACAATACAATTCCATTTTCTTTTGAAAAATTTTTCATCTTTTTGAATTCTTGATTTTATAAGTTTTATGATTATTTTCTTATGAATAAGTATCTATTCAATGAAATCACCCCAATATAAAGAATGTAAGTGGTTAATATCAAATCCAACCTATTTTGATTAGACTGTGCCGTGGGCATACTCCTTTTTAATTTTTTCCTTGAAAGTATCTTTGGCACACTAAATTCAGAAGTACCACGTTGATAAAACCAAGCCTCTGTTTGGTAAGTTAGTTAGAGATAAAATTTTTAAATTGGAGTTGGTTGACTTTTTAAAACTAGTTATAATTTTTATTGACTTTTAAGAAAAAAGACAAAAACTGAGATAAAAATTTTGAGTTTGAGATAAAACATCAAACGTAGCACAAGTGTTACATCTAAAAGAATCATTCAGACCTTTAATCACAAATTCAATTATACTAATTCTTTACTGCTAAATTAGTGGTGCGTAATTATTCTAATAGTTTAAAGTTCAAGTATAATTGATTCTTGTTCTCTATTTGTATATTTAAATCAATCCAAATGGTAGCTAAAAATTTTAGGAACATGAGGGGACATCACAATCGTTCTCTTATCCAAGAATACATTTATGGTCTGTTTGGTAGAGAGGAGAGAAAATACAAATGAGTGAGTGGTAATTCATTTAAGTGAGAGAAATGAGGAAAGAAAAAAATATTATTTATCTCGTAATTTTTGATATGAAATTCCTTTATTTATTAATCTCTCAAATTTAAGAGAGATCAAAATCAGAGTGTTTTGAAGGATTTTGAGTCACTACTATAATCTAATCGCTCCTATTTTCTCCTACCAAATAACTATGAATATCAAAATCATTTTACTAAATCAATCCCTTTAACTCTTTCCTTCATTTCACTTTTCTCCCCTACCCAACACACTCCTAGTGTTTGATTCCTCTTATTTGAATCCCCAATAAAAATAAAAATAAAAATAAAATAAAATAAAAAGGGGCAGTTATATAACATGGCACCACATTCACATTCCTTTTTATTGTGCCAAATTCTCTCTCTTAGTAACGTTTAAACCACATTTTAGGAATTAGGATAAAGGTTTTCGAACTTCCTAAGGGAGTTTCATTTCAGGGTTTTCATGACGCTCAGTTTCTTTTTTCCTCTTTTCAGATTTTTTCCTTTGAATTTTTCTAACAAAGGGCTTTAATTAGACATCAGATCTGTCCAAATTATATCCTAAAAGATATTAGTATAATAGTTGTGTATGTGTTTCTCTCATACTTAGAATGGCTTGATTATTTAGTCCGATTTTAACCTAATTTCTTTCTATTATTAATTTCACATAAGATAGGTAAATGATAAGGGTGCTAAAGAGTATCAATTTGATTGTGATGTCTTAGTACACCTTTTGATTCCTATTACCACTATTTATTTATTTTTTAAATCTCAGCAAAAAAAAAAAAAAATCACTTTAACTAAACAAACATAATTTTTCCACGCATGAGACGACCTAATCATATTATCTCTTACACGATAGCGGTTAACGATAAAAAATGATCATTTTATGACTCTTCTTACTATCTTTTAGAGGTTTAGATTTAATTATTTAAAATAGTAAAGTTATGTATTTAACGTGCATGTAATTTTATGATAAAATGAATCGGTCTTTCTTTGTTGCACTTGTAATCTTAGCATATTTTAAAATCAATAAGTTTGAACTTGAGAATTCTACTAATCTTTTTTTTTAATTATCTATACATTACATAGATGTGTGAAAATTGTAAAGTCACTTTCGTCCAAAACGGGTCGTTTTGGACGAAAAAATTTTGTTTTTATTTTTTGGACCTTTGGTTATTTTTTTCAGACTATTTTTTTTCATTTTAGTCCTTTTTTCGTGTTTATAAATTTATTTTCATTTCAATCCTTTTATCTTTTTTTTTTGTGCCTCTTTATTTACATCTTTTGAAACGTCTTGGATGAAAAACTTTTTTTACTTTTTTTGGTCCTTCAGTTTTCTTTCCCTTTTTTTTTTCCGTTTGCCCTAATTTTTTTTATATATTTTTTATTTTAGAAAAAAAATTTTAATTTTTTTTCCTTTATTTTTCTTTTTATTTTTTTGCAGTTGCCTCATTTTTTATTTTTTATTTTATTTCAGTCTTCCTTTTATGTATTGGTCTGTTTTTAACATTTTCTTTTTTTTTTTTAGACTTTGTTTGACACATTAATTTAACTTCAACTAAACTATATTTTTTTATTTAGATTTTTGTCTTTTTCAAAAAAGTCAATAAAAATTATAATTAATTTTTAAAAGGTCAACCAATTCTAATTTTTAACTCCAACTAATAATCCAAACGGATGCTTGGTCTTTATTTATGCATTCTTTAAAAAAAAATTCAGGTATTTTATTGATTATTTTATTTTTTGTTTATTTTTTACTAATGTATTTTTTTATTTAGATAGATTTTTTCAAATATATCCATTTATATATATCACACATGCTTTTAAACTAGTTAAAGAAAGAAAAGAAAAGAAAAGAAGGGAAAAAAAAAAAAACAAAAAACAAAAAATCAAAGTCCAACATACTTCAAATTTGTTTTGAAAGGAGACCCTTCAAAAGAGTTTCCATTTTTTTTATTTTTTTGGAGGCCCATGATTTAAATCCAGTTGCTAAGTTCAAAAAGATCAGGACCAAACATACAATTTATCAAAAAAAAAAAATCATAAATAATATAGGAGTTCAAACGTGATTGCTTACGATGTAAATGCGTAAGTAGTTGTTTATAGTATCTTAGAATATTAAATTTGCGTATGCAGTCTTTCAAAGAAAATGATGACGTGTACATCAACAATAATCCATATTTGGTTGTACTTTATTTACAGCTCAGCTGAAGCACATTTGATAAAGCCTTTAACTCTTTCATACGACACGAAATCAACCATGTCGGTTTATATATAAACAGTCATGTTAATTTGTCTACATATCCAATAATCTAAACTTCACCTTGATTTAGCAAAAAGAACCGTGGGAACATATTACTAGAGTGTTTAATTGACATGATAATAATAAACTTATCCGTTCGTATATGAATTATTAGAATATCTTTAGTCAATAATAAATTTTTAATATCATCTTTGATGTCAAATTTGATGATAAGTTTTCGATAAAGTATTGTTTTTGGTGAATTTAGTATTTAATTTTATTAATTGTTGTTTCCACTTTTTCACTTGATTATTATTGTTTTGTCGTTTTAAAATTTTTTGAAAGTTAGAACTTTATTTTTATGAATTTCAAAACTTTACTTTTTAGTCTAATGATGATGAACTAGATACAACAATTAGCAACAAATATTAGAGTACAATAACAAATATGTTATTTCTCCATCATTATTATTATTATTATTATTATTATTATTATTATTTGTGTGCAACAAATAAAGCGTTGAAGAACATTTGTTTTGAAGATAGTCTTTTTTTTTAGGGGAATTTTGGATTGTATTATCTAGGCTAAATCAGTTAAAACCGACAAGATAATAAATAAAGGACAATAGTTCACAAAGCTACAATCCAAAAAAGATTAAACGCTAAGGTAGCAAGGGTGTGAGTCACTCCATTTGCTCCTCTAGGAACATAAAAACAATAATTAAAAATACTACATCTAGAAAACTCATCAATATCAGCAATTAACATATTGTCTTCACTAATTGATGACAAATTTTATACCTTAGAAGCCAAACGCATTGCATCCGTTTTAGCTATCTCGATTTGCAAACCCAAATTCTAAGCAAAAGAGAGGTATTTCCGAAGAGCTAAACATTCAACTATATAGAGCGAGAAGAATCCAATCACATGTCTCACAAAGCCAGCAACTATAATACCCTCAGAATCTCTAATATAGCCCCAATGCCGACCTCTTCCTTTCCAATGCGTACCGAGGCATCTACATTCAATTCAAAGAGCCACATGTTGGTTTTTTCCACCTTATTTGATCATCAATAGTGGGCAAACTAACCATTAAAACTTCAAGTTTGAAACATTACTGGAAATCACCTAACATTCTGTCTGTCATCCCCAAACACTCCGGGCATCAATTACGTGAGTGGAATGAACCCACGTATTCCTTGCCCTCCAAATAGCCCAAGCCATACTAGTAAACATTTATAACTCCTCTCAAGACACTTTCTCAGAGAACTCTAAACAAAGCCCAGTAAATGATACAACTAGGGAACATCTCAACTTGGGTCAAAGAACAGAAGAATCCCTAATCTCCCTAGCTCTTGGACACTCCCACAAGCTATGTCAAACTGACTCGACCCCTTCGCAAGACCACGTACATTCATTCAAACATTTCACACCCTTCTATTAAGAACATCAAAACAGGGGAGGACTCCATGAAAAACGCGCCTAAGAAGATTTTTCCCTTGCTTGGTAATTTCAAACTCCAAAGTTTTCCTCACTGAGCCTTACTAACCACTGCATTAGACGAGCCCTCCAATCCTTTAGCATCCATATCCACCCAATATCCTGAACGCACCGTGTATATATCACACGAGTCATAGTGCCAAATCAAGTTATCAAGATAATTGGATCTCCCTAAAGAATGCTCAAAATCACCTTGATATCTAATGACAGGAAAAACTAAGAAATAATATCACAATCCCATTGCCTATTTTGGATAAGGTCTGCCGCCTTCCAATTTGATGCACCCCTAGAACACTCGTAACAGTGAGGTTGGGGGAGCCACTGATTTGAAAAAACTCCAACATATTCTATTGCCAATTCTCCACCTAACATCTGAGGCCAATAAGTCCCTCCCCACATAATTGATCGCCAAGCATAGGATGTATTAGCACAATTCTAACATCCAGAAAAGAGCAATTATGGAAATACTTAACTTTTAATACTAATAGGTTTAGTGTAATTTGAAAAAGCGAGGATATTTTTTTTTATATACGTTTTAAATATTAAATTTGATTAAAATCATATTAAAATAAATTTTAAATAAATTAACCGTTTGAAAACGATTCCATTGTCACTTATATATGATTAAATTCAATTAGAAAAGTTACAAGGTATTGTTTTGAATCATCAAAATTTCTTCTATTTTATAACATTATCAATTCTTTAAACTAATCTAAACTTAAAGGTGACCTTTTTTTTTTTTGCTCAAAATAAAATTTAATGTGATTTAAGAGTTCAACACTATATCTTAAAAGTTTTTTTTTTTTTTTTCATATATTACAATTATCTACCTGCATGTAGATAACAAAAATACATTGGATTTTTGTGTTCTAAAAAAATATTTTTGGATTGCAAGGTAGGGAAGCAAGGCAAACCAATATGTGCTTCACGTGGATGGTAAATTTTCTTTGAGAGGGAGAGATAAAATGACAGCCGGGTTACAGATTGAGGGTGTGATAGGCTAGGGTGGTGCCACCTGGAGGTGCAGCACCAGTAGAGAGATGATGGCAAGGGAACCAACCCACATGTATTTCTTTAGACAAATGGCTTCTCACGTTGAAACTCACTTTTTGGTGCCGTTTTCACCCCCACGCGCAGCTTTAGCGCGTGCCACTTTTTGCCTTGGACGCCAAAAGGTCCCTTTTTGCAATGATCCATGTAGTGAAATATCCTCCATTGGAAATGAGTCCATTTTCTTCTTCAAGTTTCAAAGGAAGATTGTTGATTTTGTTGTTTAATGATGGAATTTTTTATTAGAGAGTAAGATGTCATCATTTAGATATAGATTGTTCCACTCAATTCATTTGAATTGGATAAAAAAGTGGGTCCGACTTAATCTATCTATTATAAATAAAGGTCGGTCCAGTTTAACTTTATAATTCAACGAGATATGAATAATTATGTGTTTTATTTATAAAATTTCTAATAAAACCTTTTATGGACACTATGCAGACTGTGTTCGTCCATGGGCCATGGACTTAGGCCCAGACCACCCGTCATGTAAAGCTAGATCATTCGGCTAGGGTTACATTTAAAGTTAATTTTTCAATAGTCTGATCTATAAGTATCGATATTAAAAATGTGTAACATACAATACAAAATTAATATAGTTATAAATCAGGCTGTTGAAAAATTAATCAAATGACCACTATCGTAGATGTAAAAGTAAAATTTATGTCAAAAAAACTCCTTCTTTTTTAAGGTAATAAAAAATATCTTATTAATCATATATATCTTCTAAATGTTAAATCATATTAAAAATCATAAACGGCTAAAGAAGTTAGTGAAAGTATGTAACAGTTAGTAAGATTTTTTTTAATACCTTATTAATAAAATCTCCTAAAAATAAAATAGAGCTTCTTTGGTTCAATTACGGAGCAATAAAATAGTGTGATTTGTCACTTTCTTCTTCTTTCAACTTCGGTTGTCAGATTTCCTTTTTTTTTTTTTTTTTTCTCTTTTTCTTTTCAATGATTCAGTCCATTTGATCATGCTGAATTTTAAGATTACTGGATCTTCTTTCTTATGTGCTAAAAAATATACCATGAAAATGTTTATTTATTTTTTATTATTGTGAAAATCTGTTCATTTATATAGTTAACACATATTGGCCTTGAAATGATCTATTTGTTTTGGACGTTAAATTCTACGTTCCAGGTTAAGAGACTAGAGGTAAAAGATTACCTTACGACAATAACTAATCGATTAATTTCAACACCAAAAGAAAAAAAAAACGATTAAAAAGAAAAAAAAAATTATAACAATTATTTTGGACCATAGATGAAGTGCAATTCTTTGTCATTTTGTCAATGGAAAACAAATTCATACAAAAACAATTAATTTTTCAATTCAGATCCTCCATGTAACTTTGACACAAATAGAAATGAAGCCTCCGTTTGGTAAGTTAGTTGGAGACGAAAATTTTAAGTTGGAGTTGACTAACTTTTTAAAAATTAATTATAAATTTTGTTGACTTTTTAAAAAAAGATAAAAACTGATATGAAAAAGTTCAGTTTAGTTAGAATTAAACTAACTTACCAAACATAATAGAAGAGTAATTGATGCATATTTTATCGAGACAAGTTAAAACAAATAAGAGACAAAGTGTAATTAGGAGAATTATTGGCATGATATCACCTTATTAGTAAATATAAACTTTCAATTTCTATTAAATTTTATTAAATTATCATACTTTTTTATATCTGAAATGTAATTATAAAACGTCATAGAATAAGTTTTTTTTTTCCAATTTTTATAAAAACAAATCTATCTCATGTTACTATATTAATAAAAAATAAAAAATAAAATTTTGTTAAAATAATTTGTTCGTGCCTATTTCACTAGCAACTCTATAGGATAAAAAACTTCTCATAAAAAAGTTCTCATAAAAAACTTCTCAACAACGTGATCTTACTCGTTATTTTTTCGTCTTTCAGTCAACTAGCATGTGGGGCATTGGTCGAACTTTATTTGATTTATTGATTAACTCAAGAACAGCCACCAATTCTCCTTCCAATCTCTTATTACTTGGAATTCCTTGGCACCAAATGTGAGTGCAGGGACATAGTAAATATAGGCAAAAAAATATCTAGCAAACTGGAATTGAGACAGAGTGTCATAACCGCTAAGCATATTTTAACCTCATATGTCAGTGATACTATGAGCCTGTTTTGGGGACATCTAGAGATCGATGGTGCTTTGAAGGTTGAGTTGAAAATATATATTTGAGAGGAAAACATTTGAAAATATTATGTAATATAAAAAATAGTGTAAAAATTTAAAATGTGTTTAGAAAAAATATGCAAAATGGATCTTGTTTTATTCGTTTCGTCGATATAAGCATTTTGAAATAAAAATCATCTCATTTTGATTTGAAATGAGAAAGTTATGAATTTTTAAAATTTGAATTTTTTTGAAAATGAGAGAAAGGGAAAGTTTGATATAGAGTTGAGATTTTAAAATCCATTTAGTAAAATATCATCTAGAATTGGCACCCCAAATAGGCCTTATATTTTTGTTATCAGTGTTGGATCATAAATAAACTGTTCATTGCAGACTTAAAAGGATAAACATATAATTAAAGAGGTTAAAGAAATTTACTCGGCCATGAATATTATAGTGATTGGTTAATGAATATGGATATGCTATATTAATAGGCATATTTAAAATAACATTTAAAGCTTATATATATATATATATATATATATAATGTCTGTATAATTTGAGAGTGCAATATTGATTTTTCAGAGAAATAAATCAAAGTCACATAATTATGTTAAATCTAATCAAGTTTTTAATAAATTAAATAATAAATATTGAAACATAATTAACTATGTGAATTTCTTTGATGCACTTGTGCATCTTCAATACATTTGAATATGTCAATACTATATTTATTACAAAATAGTATAAAAAATAATATTATCTTACTTTATATTCTAATGTATTATGCTATTTTTATGTCATTATTATTATACTTTAGAAGTTATAAAAGTGAACTTTTAGTATTTAAATAAATGAAAAATAAAAATATTATAATAATTACATGAGACAACAATCAATAAAAATTAAATGTGAAATTTAGAATTGATTGTATCTTGTGGCAAATTTGTCATAAAGTTTAGTATATGATAAATTTGACATAAAAGATAGTATTACGTTGGAGAGCACTTTCTTCATCTAAATGTCGAAATTTATCATTGACATACTAATTTAACATTAAATTAAAGATGCTCTAGTTTTATATCTCTCTAGGATGGATTTGTAAAATTTTCTTTTATATTAAACAGTCAGTCAAGAATGTATAACACAATAAAGGTTTCATATAAAGTGTGAACTAAAAGTGTCTTGGACACTTGAGCATGTTTTTCATATAACATTGATATGTTCAAATCACTGAGATGTTAAATTATAGACATCGGTTGCATATGAAATATTTACTTTAATTATTAAGATTAATATTATGTATGTATTATTTATTTTGTTTATTAAAATAAATAATTATGTTAGGTATTGAAAGATATGTATTCTAATTGATATATAACATAAATCACAACTTGTGTAGGGAATGGCGATAATTCAAGGAGAGGATGGTGAGGGGTTAAGTATGAGGAAAATAGAGAGGTTGAAAAGCTTTAGTTCATCTAAAGTTCTTCTTTTAGGTTCAAACAAATCAATGGAACAATTATTTTGTATAGCAATATGAAAGATGCATTTTATATGGTCAAATGTGTACTTCTAATCTGATATGATATTTCAATATTGTCTCTCATCAAAAGGGGGTATTATGGTACGTTACTGTAAAATTCTCTTTAGAAGGGTTAGTTCTTTTATGACACTAATAAAATATATTTTTTTAAATAATACACCTTTAATTATTTTCTTTTGTTTCACCATCAAGTTTTTAATTATCATACATACTTATAACAATTGCCAACATTACACTAGGGTAAATTGTGGTAATCATTATAATTGTTAAAATAAAGTGATGAGACGATAATATGAAAAATAATAATAAAAAATCATTATTTTGTATGAAATATTTTGGATAATTTAAAATTTGGCGTTGGCTCACTTTTGCTTCCTTCAACACAAATCGCAGGCAACTGTCCTCTAAACTTATCATAAATTACAGCTTTGGTGTTTATTAATTCTTTTTTAACGATTTTAATCATGCTTGTATCTTATGACTGATTGGTTAAATGATATTCAAACTCTATATTTTTATATAAAGTTAGATATAATATTGTCGCATGTTATACATGTAATCACGTTAAAGGCAATATGTTAAATCCAAATAAAATAGACTTCAAAATTGAATAAATTATCAAATTCCTCCTCTTATTAATTCTAGGTGTCACCTCTTACTTTGCTTGTAAATCTCACATCGTCATCACTCAATCATACAACCTATTATTAATTAGTCACGTGATTTACTTTTGATTAAAACCGTTAAAAAATCGACATTCAATGATAAAAATATTAGAATGACGAAAGTTAAAAGTGTGCTATTTTGAATGGTAGGGAATAAAATAAAAAGTTCCTATTTTTTGTGATCTGATTTAACGGGTGTTTGGTAAATGAGTTGAGTTGAGATTTTTAAGTTTGAATAGTAATTTTTGTTGACTTTTTTAGAAAAGACAAAAAATTTTTTCAGAAAAAAATAAAAAAACATGATAAAAAATATAATTTAGTTTAAAATAAATATAAATATCAAACAAACCCTTATAAATTAACTAAACTTTTTTTTTTCCCATTAAAATTTTAACTCAGTATTTTTTTTTTGGGGCAGAAAAAAATTTAACTCTTAAGTAATTAATGCATGAATAGAGACTTTTTACTTTACGAAACTTTTGTGGGGACTAGAGTGGAGAGGAGAGTATCAAAACAAGACGGCTATTGAAGTGCGTGGCACTCGTTTTCTTAAGAGCTTCTCTCTCTACACTTGGCCTCCTCTCTCTCTCTCTCTCCAAATATATATACACACATATATACATATATTTTTCCCTATAATTTGATTTATTTTTATTTATTTACTTTTTTTCATTCTCGCGTGTAACTTCCGAACCCAAAAAAAAAAAAAAATTTATATATATGTATATATATAAATATAAATACCTCTTATAAGCTGAGAAAGAGAAGAGAAGAGAAGGGAACCTCTCTTTCTTTCATTTTCTCTCCCAAAAAAAAAAAAAAAAAAACTGAGAGACTCTCACAGAACAGACCAGAGTATATAACAACTCACACCAGAACCAGAAAACCCGAAAAAAAAAAAAAAAAAACAAATCGACAACGAAAACACTCTTCTACTCCGAACAAGAAGAAGAAGACGAAGACGACCCCACAGCTTTGGAGATTTTCGATTTTTAACCCCCTTTTCTTCTCCTTTTCTTTCTTTCTCGTCCTTTTCTTCGTCGCTTTGATGAAGAACTAGAGATCTCTCTTGTCCCTCTACAATGCCCAATTTGTAGCGGACAAGGTAATCTCGGGACCTTACCTTAAACTTCCCCTATTTCAATTTCCGAACTTGGTGAAAAATCTCCCACCGGTTCCAATCTAATCACTTTTTTTTTTTAATTTTTTAATTTTTAATTTTCTCGATCGAAAATCGAAACAATGAACGAAACTGAACGGAAATTTGATTTTGTTTTTGGTATTTATCTGCTGTGTATTTAATCGGAGAAGTAGCTCAGTTTGTTGTTGTTGTTTTTGTGTTGGTGATTCTTCTAGGGTTTCGTCGGATCACGAACTGGGTGTTGGAATTTTCGCGATTTTGGGACAATTAGGGTTTGATCGAACTCCTGGGTGCTTGGAATAGTCAGCTCGGAATGTGCCCGAGGTCTTGATCTCTTCCGGTTTTGATTTCGACGGTCATGTGTCTGAGCTTTTTGAGCTAATGAGAAATCCTAAAATGTGGACAAAACTTTGTTGTTACGAGGATTGGAGGGGATTTCATATGCGAGAATAGGGAATTGAATAGAAGAGTGATCAGAAGGGGGTTTTCGAGATTGCGAAAGGGGGTGAATTTGCTGTTTTTGCATTGGTTATAAAGGAGAAGCTGATGATTTGTTATCTATTAGAGGATCAGATTATAGTGGACCATTTTTGTTTCTGAAGAAACCCTTCAGAAACAATAGTTATTTTGATTTTGTTAACCCTTGAGGATCGGTTAACCCTTGAGGATCGGTTAACAATAGTTGAACAAAGAGAGTTCTCGACCGGAGAAGAGAGCTTCGGAAGTTATTTTGATTTTTGTTATCTGGGTTTTTGAGTATTTTTGTGGTAGTTGATCAGTCTAGTGTTGTAATTGATCTTATCAAGCGGTTGATTTCCTGTGATTTTTAGCGTGGGAAGTGAATTTCAGTTGTATCTGATACCGCCCTTTTGCGAAGTTTCAGTTGAAGGGACCGGTTTGGGTGGTGGTTTTAGCTCTGGAGAAAGTCTTCTGTTGGAGTGACTGAGAAGCTCATGGAGGAATATTGATGCTGGAAATGAACACGGGGACATGGTGCATGGACAGGAGCATAGTTGTTGGTTCGTTCGCTTTCCGGAACAGCGCTGCTGGAAAGTAAGATCAACGATTTCTTCTGTGGAAGGCACTCGTGTTGTGTGTTGCGGAACTCTGTGCAATGTCGCGCTGCTTTCCGTTCCCACCACCAGGATATGAAAGGAAGGCTAGGAATGATGACGAGGATTTACTAGAAAAGGTTTCAAACTTTCGATCTACTTTCTCATATTGACTTATTTTCCATAATTGGCACACATTCTTTGAGGCGTGGAAATAACTAAAATGTTGACTTCTGCGGTATTGGAATGAGATAATTTCGTAAGTCAATTCACCTGGAAAACTTATTATTCAAATTTGCAATCGTGTCTATAACTAAATATTTCGTTTGAGCACTGTGATTAAATATGTCCTATTGATGATATTCTGTTTAAGATGCGGAGATTTGATTCCCGGACAACTAAGATAACTTTTTATTGTTGGTATTTGAAGTTGATGTATGAGCGAGAGTGACAAAGCTAAAATTGTATTCCTGTATTTTGGATAGTAATTGATTGTGCCAGTTTTTGTTTTACTGTGTCATGTCTGGCTCAGCTGTGATTTCAGGCATCTCCTAATAAGTACTTAGCAATTTTTTTTTTCCTAGTAGCACGGCCATCTGTGAAATACGATGTATAGCCAATTGCTTTCCAGTACGTAAATAATTGCTGATTGCTTTATGTAATTTTTTCTTCTTTGCTGTTGAAGATTATAAATTAGATGTTAGGAAATCCAAATTTATGTAGAAAGTTCTTAGTAAATCACTTTTCACCCTAGATACAAGGTGTCGTACACGTATACATCAAGTCTCCCCTGCATTTGTTGTTGGATTTCTTTTGCCAGCATACCACATCTGATGTTGATGATAATATATGCATATGTTGTGGAGTTAGATGGCAGAAATTCAACTTTAGCTTTCGACATTTAACATCGTATTTGTTGTAGATGTTCCTATGTCGGATAATAATATGGCAACTTAACATGTGACCAAATCAAAAGCAGACAAAGTAAAATACGTGGCACAAGGTACTATGATGTTTGACTAACACAATGATGAAGTGAATAATTTTACGGTTTAACATTGAATCTTTGCCAGATAAATTTTTGAATTTTTTGTTCTTGAGGTAGAATGGTTGCTAATGAGTGTTTTGAAAACAACTTCCATACGGAAGAAATTTCCTTACATCATACCACATGGAACATTATTGAATGCTTCAGATTTTTCAAAGTATGATTGATTTGTTAGGATTAAATTCTCGAGGTACTTTGATTTGCAACTTGTTAGAGGCTTAAGAATTTATAAACCAATTTAGGACATCTCCTAACAAGCGTTTTGTTTTAATAAGAATTGGTAATTTAAAATGCTACCAGATTAAAGTAGTCTCTCCAAGTTTGGCTTAGGTTTGGCTTTTTTAATATGATTTAGTTTTTCTGATTAAATGTTCCTATTAGGCCTTTCCAAATATACGTCTCATGCACTATTGTTTATTTAAACAAAGACTAGATCCTTAGAGAGTGGTGAGAGTATGACCGAAACTAAGTGGTGAGAGTATGACGGGAACTGATTTTGTTACACATCTAAACAAAATAAATTTTTAGGACGACTTGATAGTTTAACATAACATTAGCATATGGGGGATACAAAGAGATACGTAGCTCTCTCTCTCTCTCTCTCTCTCTCTAAATTTTTTTTCCCCCTAACTTTAGTAAAGGGGAATTCAATCTCATGTCTTTGGTACACATCTAACTATTTAACATAAAATTTTATTTATATATAGCTCTCTCTCTCTCTCTCTCTCTCTCACTCTCTCATATTTAAAATTCAACTTCATGTCCTTGGCAGAACATGAATGATTTTACCCATTGAACTAATAAATGCCTGCAATTGGACTTATAATATCTTACTTTGGCTGTCCATTACTCGTTAAATAAATGGGTGTCTCAAAATTGGAGAAACTTGAGGAATTTGCATATGTGTTGGGAATAGGATGGAATGTATTCTTGTGGGTATGGTCTCCATGGGGATGAGCGTTGGGACAGGGGCAAGTAGCAGCCCATGAGTCAGGGTTAGGGCGGGGGCAGGGGAACCACCCTCCGCCCTGATAAACTTATTTTCTCTAAAATTATATAGATATGTTTATCCATTATAACATTTTATGATGTATGTTAGTTTCGGTTGAATTTGTTGCAAGTGGATTTGTTTTGTGGACCCTTAAATTTTAGCCTAGTTTGGATGAATTTCCCATTAAATTTTTGCTTCTGAATATTTGGATTTTTTTTGTCATGAATAGCATCAGGGATTCCCCGACCCAATGCCATCCCTAGTGTGGACTGCATGCATAGTTATGTTTGTTTTAAACGTATTAACCTTCTAGAGATTAATGACCATAACATATACATGGTGACTATTAGCCAAGAGCGCTTAGATTCAAGTTGTCTCACCATTGTGGTTGGGTTGTTGAGCATACTGGTATAATACGTGGGGTCCATCTAATTTACTTGGGTTAAGCAGAACACCACCCTCTTCCACTACAACCTTGTAAATTCTTTATTCATGCATGTGTAAGAGTTGTTGCTTGCTCACACTGATCTTACTGGCTTGATGATCCATCGTTAGGCTTATTTGTTGCGATTAATGGTAACTTGACATGCATGGCACCGATCCTTATTTATTGTTGACCTGCTGCCCTCATGTGATGTCTTAATTGTATTTTCTGGCTTCATAGACATCGCTAGGTCTGTTCTTATCAACTTTTAGCTTCCCTTCTCAATGGTAACTTAATTAACATTTGCTGTAATAAGTTTTCCAGCCAAAGGGGGCAAAAAAAAAAGAAAAGCTCAAATGAGTTTACATCTTTTGTTTGTGTAATCCTTTAACTGTTGCCTGAAATCTATATCCTGCATTGCTAATTAGCACTCTTTTCTGGCAAAGGTTTTTCTGGAGCTTTGTAACTACAATATCATAATTTGGGGAAGTCAATGTTGTTGTGTCCTCTTCTTGCTTCTTTTGTGCGCTTTTATTAGGATGGGCGGGAGTGAGGGAGGAGCACGGGGAAAGAACAGTTTCTTGCATATGTTCATTACGTGAGACATAAGATTTTTGTGATGTTTTTTTTTTCTCATTGGAAGATGTTTGCCATTGATGGAGGAGTAGAAGAAAGATAGTGAGGCCAACTTTGTTGAAGACCAAAAATAAAAAATAAAAAAATAAAAAATATAAAAATATAAAAATACAAAAAAAATTAAAAAGAGAAGGGAAATCCTGAACCAAAAAAAGAAGCCAAGTTTCTGGAGAGAGAATTTTTTTTTTTTTAATGTTGTGTGGATTAGACTATATGTTTTTGGGGCTTATATTTTAAGCCTCTCCAGACCATACGAGTGCATGCCGAGCCCATGCAAACTGAACTGGAGGATTGCCTTTCTCCAGTTTGGAACTTCCGCATATCTCTCTCTTTTACTGTTTTTGTTTGTGTCTCAGTCAATGCTAGTTTTGTATTGAGCTGTAAGCATACGAGGTTTGTAGATTTCCAATTCTTGTGCGCAAAAAAAAAAAAAAAAAAAATTGTTTCTCTTTCCAAATTTGAGGGCTTTGTTTTGTTTGTTTGTATGTTTTTGTTTTTTGTTTTTTGGGCCAAACAAAATTTTGAGTTGATTGGAATTGCTTTTATCGACATTCCTTTATGTACATGGTGGGGTTCCGAGTACACCATCTTATTACCTCTATCTCTCTTGTATTTGGGTTAGTTGTCCCTTTATGTCCTCATTTCCTGATACCTGTATTTCTACATTTTGAATTTCGGTTATCATGCCAACTGCCATATCCTCTTTGTTGGTAAAAGCAGGTTATATTCATAAACATTATGGCTGAAAACCTGTCCGCTGGGTGAGGCCCAATTATTAAAAGGTGCCAAGGATAACTCTGATGGAGCATACTTGGCCTAGTGTTTAACTGCTTGCGACTGTTTTACATTGCTCTATGCGTGTGATTTTTGGGGTGAGGTTGGGGGGACTTATCAAAATAGGTTGAAGATTATAAAGCCAAATGAAATTGGACAATTTACTTGGGAAGAATGAAAAATTTTGAAGCTTAATGTCTGTGGCTCTGATAATATTGATAAAATCTGATGGTTTTGAAGAGAATTGTGTGGAGAAACACGGGGGTTTTCTTTTTACCAAATTTTGTAAGAGTCAGATTCGTTCTTTAATTAAGTGTGAAAAATGGAATTTCTGGCATTCCTTTTGCTGAAGTATTTTCAGTTCTATTTGCACTTGATTTCTTGCGGTTCATCTTGGGATTTCTTCCTGTTAAGTTCGTAATTTGAAATTTTTTTTTTTTTCCTTTATAGGATTTTATCATCACGTGTAACTAATATCTACTGAAGTTAGTACATACACGCGCATGCATAACTTTGTTTATATATATATATATATATATATATATTTTTTTTTTTTTTGGGGGGGTTCCAAAGTCGTTACCATAATCTCACTTTACGATTTGTTTTCCTTGTCATTCAGGAGAAGCTCCGAGAAAAGAAACACAAGAAGGAGAAAAAGGAGAAAGAGAAGAGAGAAGGCAAGGAAAAAAGAGAGAAGGATAGAAGTGATGGAAAGCATCGGGAAAAGAAAGACAAAAAAGAAAAACACAAGGATAGGGACAAGACAAGGAAAAGGACAAAGAGAAGGACAAGGACAGGGACAAAAAGAAGGATAAGGAGAAAGACGGGGAGAGATCTAAGGAGAAGGACGGGGAGAGATCCAAAGATAGAAGTAAGACCTCGGATGAGAAGAGAATTTCACGGCAAACTGAGTCTCATGTTGGGGAAAAACTCATTCAGAAAGAGGGCAAACCAAAGGACAATAGTGTAGACAAGAAATTCTCCGGGCAAATTGGAGGTCACAAGGCAGAAAAGCTCAGTCAGAATAGTAGTCTGGATGAAGAGTTCAAACATGTTGAGGAGTTTGGTCGGAGGATTAAAGATCAGTCATCAGGAACTGGGAACCAGTTGGAAAACTTTTCTGGTGCAGACCAGAAAAAAGATGAGGGGATGCTCAGGTTGGTGGTGAAGGAGGGCAGTAATTTGGCCACGGGCAAGGAGAAGGAGAGGAGAACTGAAGATAGAACAGCGGATGTGCAAGGTACGAGGGATGGCACAAAAGCTGGTGGAAATGCAATGGTTCAGAACAACACTGCGATTGTACAAACTAAACTTGAAGCATTACCTAGATCATTGGACAAGAATGTCGAGCGGAAGATCGAGGGAAGCGAAAAGACGAAAGACAGAGAGAGTGATGATATACGGGGGGCTAAAAGCAAGGAGAAAGATAAAGAGAAAAAGAGTCACGGGAAGGATAAAGACAGGGATAAAGAGAAGAAGGAGGATAGAGAGAAGAGAAAGGAGGATAAACAGAAGAAAAAGGAGGAGAAACAGAAGAAAAAGGAAGAGAAGGAGAAGAAAAAGGAGGAGAGAGCAAAGGAGAAAATTCAACTTAAAAACACAGAACTTGATAAATTAAGAACAAGCAACAAAAATGACATTGTTGAAAACCATGCAATCAAAGCTCCCCAACTTCCCAAGGACAACAACAACAAGAATGGTGCTCCGAACGATGTAAATCTGAAGAAGAGGAAGGACATCGAGATGAATGGAGTTTTACATGGTGAGTTCTTTTGCATGGCAAGATGATTACTGTTTCTTGAAGTTTTCCTTAACATATAAGTTTTTTATGGGTCCATTTTTAGCCCAATAGCGCGTGCCGTAACTAATTGGAATGTTCTTGAATAAGTTTCGCTAATCAGGTCCGAACTCTGATTACTTTCTTGGTTGCTGACGGAAAATGCATTTTTGTTGAATTTTCGTACAGCCCTTGAAATTTTGCCTGGTAAGGTGGCAAAGACTGCATCAGCTTCTCACCCTTCAACACAAAATGGAAGGATACTGGAACCCTGCCAGGCTTCTATCCCTGCATCGGAAAGGAAGGAAGCCTCCAATAATCTCAAGGTGGACAATAAGGAACGTAAGAAAAACGGCATAATAGTACCGCAGCCGTCGTCTATCTCTCCAATGAAGCCCAAGTCTGCAACAGCAGTTGCTGATCCGACTTCTCAGCAAAAAGTTGCTGATCCAACTTCTCCACAAAAAGTTGCTGATCCGCAAAAAGTTGCTGATCTGACTTCTCAGCAAAAAGTTGCCGATCCAATTGTTAAAGCATCTGTTAGACCGCCCCATCCAGACTCCAAGTACCTTAGTCAGATTCATTCGGTACCGAAAATGGAGGAATGGTCTGATTATGACGACCAAGATTGGCTGTTTAGCAGTGATGCTTTCCGGCCGAAGAGGCCCAAGGTGGAAGCCTCTGCAGTTGAGGGGATTCCATTGGTGTGGGCGGAAGCTCAGCAGATAGGATCAGCTGACATCTGTGCTTTGCCATATGTTGTTCCTTATTGATCGGTTATTCAAATGGGCAAAGTCCTAACTCATCTTCTGCGGGCAATACACCTCCATGGAACCACTCGAAGGTATACCTGCACCAGGCCCTTGGGATGGATTTTCTCGATTTCATTCCACATTCTTTTGTTGTTGCACTATGTTGCAGTGAGCATGGTGCCACAGATTGTCATCGAGCTCTCGTAAATCGAATCGAAATCTTGGTCACACCTTGCATAGCACAGCTCCAGGCTCCAGCTCCGCTGCAGTGCTAGATTCAGAGTCGGAGGGGGGGGAATTTCCCACGTGGTATCGAGCCCCACTAATTCATTCAACATGGAAAATTTTCATAAGAGGCAACCGAGTGAGAGTTGTTTTAGGCGAGAGAGAGAGAGAGAGAGAGAGAGAGGGAGAGAGAGAGAGATGGATAAGCTTTGTGCAATTCGATTTTTCGTTTTGGTAGAGCTGAGCTCTTTCTAATTGAGAATATATGAGAAAACTTAGATGTGGTAATTTGCAACTCCACCACAATTTTGATTTGTAACATAGAACTCTTATTTACAAGCAAAAAAAATGTAAGATAGAGGGAAGAAAAGAAGAAAAAGTAGTGGCATTCATTTATTCTCCTCTTATGTATTTGTTGTCCATAAATCCGTTTTGGTCTTCATATAGCAGTCTGAAAAAAAAAAAAAAAAAAGGGTTTCTGGTTCTCATTTTTTCGTGTCTGGTAGAATTTCACCTTTTTTTTTTTTTTTTTTTTTTTTGTGGTTTTCTGGTATTAGGGAATGATATTGATTGGATTTAGATGATTCATTTTGGCAAGGATGAAAATTCTAAAAAATTCTAGTTTCAATTTTTTTTTGAGTATTAATTATGTGATATATGATTTGTCTTCTCTATATATATATTTATACGTCATTAAATACTAATTACATCATTTAAAATCAAAAGTATGTTTATCAGTTAAAAAAATAATAATTTACATATATAAAAGTTGAAATTAAAGTTGTCTGTAACACAATTTAAAAAAGAGAAAAAACTAAATAATCTGTGTTGAGATTGTCAGTACACGCGTTAAGAGATTTTTTTTTTTTTTGGGGGCTAGAAAATCTGTATTAAGAGATTGCAACGCTAAATTGTATCTTAGTTTTATGAGATCCACGTGCTGTTACTTCTCAGCCATTAAAAATGAATTTTAAGAAGGATTTTGTCATTACTCCCATTCATGAATTTTTATTTAGAATACCTTTTTGGTACAATTATATTTAGAATACCTTTGCTCTCTCTCTCTCTCTCTCTCTCTCTCTCGGCTTGTTCTTACAATCTTCTTATGCGAATATTTCTTTTATTAAATTTATAATCTATTTATTTTATTTAATTTATATTTTCAGTCTCTACAACTTGTAGGCCAATAGTAGTTACTTCCAGTCATGATCACCTTCAAGTAGGGATCTTTTATCAACAACGTTGCTTCATCAACTATTCTCACTTATTGGTATACAGGAACGTCAAGATCTACTGTCTAGGATTTTTTATCCCCCAATAATGTTATACAAATCATTTAAATTTAAAAAATTTAGTGACATAAAAAATACTAAATACTTAAAATTCTTGAACAAATCGATAAGTTATCAAAACATTATTGAGTAGATAATCACTTAAATAGGATAATGAGACAGCAGATCTGGGCTCAGAGGATCCTAGCCATTCCTTTAAAATTCTGCTAGACCTGCACCCATGCAGAAATGATGGAAAAAAGATTTGATCTCTCTCCTCTCCGACAAAGGCAAAGTCTTTAGCTTGAAGAGCTTACCCAAAGAGCTTCACTTACTACAGTTGGCCTCTTCCTTTAAAAATAACCCCTTAAGCAAATAGCTCACTATGTTCTCGTGCATTTTAGCAAGCGGAAGCTAAAGCTATCTCTATCAGTCTCTCATGGACTTATGATGTTGGTCTAAATCTCCAATCTCTTGACAGTTTAAACTTTGAATAAATCTTCTTCGCTTATATTTGGTTCGCCGGTTAGAGATGAAAATTTTAAATTGGAGTGGTTGACTTTTTAAAAACTAGTTATAATTTTTATTGACTTTTATTAAAAGAAAAAAATTAAAATGAAAAAATACAGTTTAATTAGAGTTAAACATAAACGCCAAACGAAGCTCTTCTTGTAATAAGTTTGACTAAACATAAACGCCAAACGAAGCTGTTTCTTGTAATAAGTTTGGACCTTATTATTAGATGTGTCATGTGTAATTCTTTCTTTTTACAAGCTAATAGAGCTGCCCATTTCTTGGCATCTTATGCTTTTAATATAGTGATAAGCTTGTTTGGTTAGAGGATTCACCTCCATTATATAAGCTGTTATTGTATCATATGCTTCATGTTTATTATGTTAAATTCTATAATTTGAAAAAGAAAAAAAAAAAAAAGGAATTTTATCTATTGAAACAATTCTAATTCTCACGTAGTTGATAACTTTTTTTAAGGGCTATTTTTTTTTTTGGTTTAATAGCTGAAAAATGAGATGTGTGTTAGTCTTTCTCATTGTTTTAATACATTTACTGTTCTGGATAGTGATGAGAAGTTGTAAATTAAAGACCCCTATATATATTTTTTTTTCAAGGTAAGATGAATCATTCAAATTATTTAAATCTCCTTTTTTTTTTCTTGCTGGATAAAATGGATTGGAATGTGAACAATGCTATGTGATTATTTTCTTTTTGTTAAAAAAGAAATTGGTTTTTTTTTTTTTTTTCTCATTTTGTTTATTAACCTTTTAGAAAAGCCCTGACCTTAGGAATGGTGCACGCGACGACAGGGTGGGGATTGTTTTCCCATCCCCAGCCCTCAGAACCATCTACATCACTGCTTACATACCTGTCTAAGAAGAGATTATTTATTCATGAAGTTTTTCTTATATCTATCTCATTCTCCATTTAATATAGTTATGCATTTGAAAATTTCACAACTTAGAACCAAAAATAAATTAAAATTTTTAGGGCCGGCAATTCCGGACACGACACGGTGACACGACACGAGAACGACACGTAATAAATGGGTTTAGACCGCACGTTTAATAATTGGGTCGAAATTGAGTCGACATGTTTAACACGAAAATAAATGGGCCGGAAATGGGCTAACACGATTAACACGTTTAACACGTTTATGTTAGAATTTTCAAACTATTCTAAAGCTCTTTTTATAACAAGTATAGGCCCATTTGTGTGTTTGATATAAGACCAGAAAATAACTATTGAAGAATTTCCACTATTGAGACAATATAAATCAGAAGTTATGGAGATGTTGCTTCTGATATAAAATAATAATCTTATAATTAACTAGTTAATAATATAAAATTGTAAACAAATTATAGTTAGAGTTAACTAGTTAATAATATAAAATAGTAAACCTAATTATGTGTTATATTTGGATTAGGATATTAGGGTAATCTTATAGTTAACAAAGACATAAATTTATTAGGATGTAAAACAGTAAAATTTACTCATCATTTTGAAACTATATTTTTCAAATTTGAACTTCAACTTTCCAAATTCTTATTGACCATGAAAAAAAAATTCATAAATAATATTTAAATATTCTTGTCATCATTTCTATATTTTTTACTTGTTGTCTTCGAATTGCTATTGTAGTTTATTCTTTTGCTTGTTGTTTAAAGCAACTAATTATTTGACAATACTATAAAATATGTTTAACTCCAAAACTAAGGCCGGCAATTCCGGACACAACACGGTGACACGACACGAGAACGACACGTAATAAATGGGTTTGGACCGCACGTTTAATAATTGGGTCGAAATTGGGTCGACACATTTAACACGAAAATAAATGGACCGGAAACTGACTGGCCCGAACACGGCCCGCGAACACGATTTGCCAGCTCTAAAAATTTTACCGACCAAAATCAAATGTTCCAAAAAAAAAAAAAAAAATCAAATTCCTAATAAAGACAAACTAAATCTTAATAATGAAGTCACAAAAATATCTCATGAAAAATTGAAATATGAAAATTAAAAGAGAAAATAACACATACTAATAATAGCCAACCAAGGTAACTCTCTCTCTCTCTCTGTCTTAAAGTGAAAAAGTTAGTGCTTAACATATACACACACATACATAACATAATATAAATATACACTATATATGTATATCAAGACAGAGACAGAGTGGGAGGTGCTTCCTGCTTCATATTTAGGTATAAGGCTTCATCGATATTCCTGTCCTCATCCCAAAATATTGTGCCCCCATCTCGACCCATTTGGATTGAAGTCCTGCATTAAATATTGCCATCCCAATACCCAATACCCAATCCCCAGTATGCACCATTCCTGACCTGGAGCAATCCAAACTTTGACCCAAGGATGAAAATATCAGCTTTGGTGGAAATATCAATAGTATTATTTTATAAAAATTTAGAGATATTCTCAATATCAGTAGAAATATCAGAAAAAATTACAAAGATAAGGCAATTTGCTTTAAAACATATTCATAACATTTTAGGATAGTATAAACATTAAAAAGATACCTAATTACATTAGTTTTACATAAGCAACATCTTATGTCTAATATATCTTAATATGAAAAGGAAGTCTTTTGAGGTTTAAATATGATTGTTGATGTCTTCCTAATTCAAATAATATTGGTGCTATGACATAATCTATTCTCTTGTCTTTCATTTACTCTTTTTCTTTTTAATTTCTTTTTATTTTTAGTTAAATTATAACATGCTAAAAAAGATATCAAATGACAGAATCCAAAATTTCCAACCAAAATTTTCTATATTTCTCTGAAATTTCTAGTATTTGTAGAAATTCCACTAAGTCTTTCCGATCTCAATATATTTATCGAATTTTCCAATGTTTCCCTGATTTTAAACCAAAAAAAAAAAAAAATATATATATATATATATATATATATATAATATATATATAGACCTTTCCAATAGGAAATTTTCCGTGGAAATTTCAAAATATTGTGGATATATGCAACCATGCCTCGACCTTACGGGCGAACCCTGAGCCTGTCACAGCTCTAGTACTATGTTCAACCCAATCCTGTTCTGAGTTGGTCACTTTCCCAGTCCCAAGCCGATTGTCAGCAAGACCAGCCCAAGCTCGACCTCTGGCCGATCCAAGCCTAGGCTCGAGCTGGCCTCACCCTCACCCTCACCCTCACCCTGACCATGACTTTGATCTATATAAAATAATACAGTATGTTACACTAAAATGTACCGAATTAGATTATACAACATAGGTCGTATTAACTTACATAAATGATAGTATTAAAATAATATATTTATATAGAATAAAATAGTATGATACTCTGATAGGATAAACCAAACATGTCTTTGATGGACAGAATTCAATACAAGCTCAGATTCAATTGGAGGTGGAATTTTCTCAACCAAACAAGTTAATAATGATGTGAAAGCCAACCTAAGCAAATTTTTGAGTAGTCTCATTAGTTTCTGTACGAATTGGACTTAATTCCAACCCCACCAACACTAAGTGAACTCAACCTCTAAGTACGAAATAATTAAAAAAGATATTTAATTATATGAAATAAATATTTAATCAAACTCAACCAACGCCTTGCATCCTCTTTTTTGCATAAGGCTTTTTTTTTTTTTTTTTTTTTTTTTGGGAGGATCAATGTGAACAGCTTTAATGATACCTATTTAATTAGAGCCGTTGATCTAGCTGTAAGTCAAAAGCAAACATGTGTGTGTGTATATATGTATTTTATTCATTTTCTTGTTTCAATTTGGTTAAGGCGATTGTTGGTTGTTTCTAGTCCAAATCAATATATACTGTTTTAGATTTCCTATTTTATTGACCGTTCCTTTATTAATGTCATGTCACAATTTAAAAATTTAACAACATAAAAAATATTAAAATATTTAAAACTTTTAAACAAATTAATAATTTGTATCTTTGAGACAGAAAAATGATATAACATATCTGGATTTGTTTCTAGTCATGCCAAATGGAAAGCCACCGCTTCAAAATTTCAGTCCACACGAACGTTAGATTTTGTGTGGTGTCACATGTAGATGGTCGTCATTAAAAACGAACTTGCCTATGTATGTATCAACGACGTCCCAACTACTTAAATACTTTACTATAATTTTTGAAAAAGGTATTATTTTATTAAATTTGATCTTCGTAAAAACTTCCCTTTTTGATTGGGGAAAAATGGAAGAGATGTTTCAAAAAAAAAAAAAAAAAAAAAACTGGAGTCATGCTTAAATTAATATTGTCGGTCGTGCTTAAATTAATATTAATTAATATTGACTGAACTTTTCATGGATCAGAACCTCTATAGAGAGTAAGTTATCGTGCAGCTCTAGTCTAATGTCCATCCAATATATACAAAAACTGTAAAACCCTTGCCTTATGAACCAGGGATAATATAACTATGAATCTTCAAGCTTTATTTGACTTTTTTTTTTTTTTTTTTTCAATGACTGGTACAAAAAATGCGTTACCAATTCTATGTAGTAATGAACTTTTAAGTCTTTACGAAGTTTTACTAAATTTATATAGTTTTATTGTACGATTACAATATGATCTAACAGTTAAAATTATACAATACCTAATAGTAATTCACATCATGATAACTCGATCTTTGAGTGTAATTTTTTGGGTGTTCGGTTTTGAAACTCGATACACTCTTTGCTCTTAAGCCTTCACTACAAGAATTATGACTTTAAGAGACCAAACTTTTTGATACCAAAAAAAATTTGGTAGCAGAAAATAGACTTTCCGTTACCAAATTTTGGTTGCTGAAAGATATAGACATTTTGTTACCAACTTTGGTAGCAAAACCAACACAATCCGCTACCAAATATTTTTGGTAACAGATGACATGGCTATAATTGAATTTTGATTCCCGCCGAAAATATTTTGCTACCAAAACACTATTTGGTAACAAAATGTTAACAATCTGCTACCAAGATTTGGTAGCGAATTATAATATTTTGCTACCAAATTTTTTTTGGTAGCAAAAACATTAGCGGGAAGCCAAATTTTTTCCCGCTAATGTCATCTGCTACCAAATTTCATTTGGTAGCAAAATGTGAAATTTCGCTACCAAACTTTGGTAGCATAATCTAAATTTTTGTTACCAAATTTTGGTATCAAATTTCACATTTTCCTACCAAACTTACTTTGGTAGCAAAAACATTGGCGGGAAGCCAAAATTTTTCCCGCTCAACTCATTTGCTACCAAATTTTGTTTGGTAGCAAAATAATACATTTTACTACCAAAGTTTGGAAGTAGATTATGCGTTTCTATCACCAAATTTTGGTACCAAAATATCACATTTTGCTACCAAACTTGTTTTGGTAGCAAAATTATTGGTGGGAATTCAAAATTTTCCCTACGGATGGTATTTACTACCAAATTAAATTTGGTGCCAAATTGATATTTTGTGCTACCAAAAGTTGGTAGCAAAATATAGTTTTTAGCTATCAAACTATAATTTGGTAACGAAATATATAATTTTTTACTACCAAATTTTGGTACCATAAAGCAAGAATTCGCTGCCAGATTAATATTTTGGTAGCGAAAAGGCATTTTTTGCTACCAAAAGTTACATTTGGTAGCAAATTTTCAAGAAATTTTATAACATCATATTTTATGCTTGTAATTTTTTTTTGTTAATAGTTTTTCATGAATATGTTTAATACAAAATTTGTAACAATAATATTTTTTATTTAAGCTAAATATATATTTGGTGATTTAACTATCTCTTGTAGGATATCTAAGTTTGTATGATATGTATTAAAAATGTTATATCTAAAGTAGACAATGTATATACTTATAATAGTATTTTATTACTTTAATATATAGAATAAGATATATCATCTTAAAATCTATATTTTATGTTATAATGTGGATAAAAAATGATTTTAAATAAATTTTTGTCATCAAATTATAATTTTTTTTCATTTTTTAAAATAATTTTCTTTTGGCTACCAAACCAAAATTTGGTAACAAAATACGTGTTTTTGGCTACCAAACTAATATTTGGTAGCGAAATATATGCTTTTTTGCAACCAAATTTTGTGGCAGAAAGCAACAATCTGCTGCCAAAGTTATATTTTGGTGGCGGAAAGTCATTTTTTACTACCAAAAATTACATTTGGTAGCAAATTTTCAAGAAATTTTATAATATCATATTTTATACTTGTAATTTTTTTTTTATAGTTTTTCATGAATATGTTGGATACAAAGTTTGTAACAACAATATTTTTTATTCAACCTAAATATATTTGGTGATTTAGCTCTTTCTTATAGGATATATAAGTTTGTATGATATGTATTAAATATGTCATATATAAAGTAGACAATGTATATACTTATAATAGTATTTTATTACTTTAATAAATAAAATAAAATATATCATCTTGAAATATATATTTTATATTATAATGTGACTAAAAAATAGTTTTAAATAAATTTTTTATTATCAAATTATAATTTTTTCATTCTTTAAAAAAATTGTCTTTTGGCTACCAAACTACTATTTGGTAGCAAAATATATGGTTTTTTGTTACCAATGTTTGGTGATAGAAAGAAAGATTTCGCTACCAAACTTATATTTTGGTAGTGGAAAGGCATTTTTTGCTACCAAAAGTTACATTTGGTAGCAAATTTTCAAGAAACTTTATAACCAATTATTTTGTGCTTGTAATTGTTTATTTATTTATTTTAGTTTTTCATGAATATGATTGATATCAAGTTTGTAACAATCATCAAAGTTTGTTTTATATAACAAATATATTTTGTAATTTAGCTATTTCGTGTAGGTGTAACAAGATATGTTCATTTGTACTATCTTTGCTAAGTATGTTATACATAGAGTATATAATGTACTTCTAGTATATATATATATATATATATATATATATATATATATAATAAGGTATATCATCTTCAAACCTTTATTGTATATTATAATGTTGCTAAAAAAAATAGTTTTTAAATATACTTTTGTCATCAAATTATAATTTTTTTCATTTGTTAAAAATTTTCTTTCTTATCAAATTTGGATAGCAGAAAGCAAGAATCTACTACTAAACTTATATTTTAGTGGCAGAAATGTATTTTTTGCTATCAAAAGTTATGTTTGGTAGCAAATCTTCAAGAAACTTTATAATTTCATATTTTATACTTGTAATTTTTTTTAATTTTTTAATTTTAGTTTTTCATGAATATATTTGATATGAAGTTTGTAACTCATCCTAATATATTTATAAAACAAAAATATTTTTATAATTTAGTTCTTTCTTATAGGTGTAACAAGACATATAGATTTGTTTGATATTCGTTAAGTGTGTTATAAATAAGTATAAAATATACTTATAGTATTATTTTATTATTTTAATATATATAATAAGGTATATCATCTTGAAATCTATATTTCATATTATAATATGGCTAAAAAAATGGTTTTAAATAAAAAAATGGTTTTAAATATAATAAACGTTTTTCATCAAAATATAATTTTGTAATATGTTATAATGTGACCAAAAAAAAGATATTTTCTTTAAAAAGGACTAAAAAATATGGTTCTAATTTAACTGTTTTCATCAAAATAAAATTTTTTCCATTTTAATTAAAATATGTCTTCTTGCTATCAAATTAAAATTTGTTTTTTGCTATCAATTTAGTGATAGATTGTAAGAATCTATAGCAAAATTTATATTTTGGTGATATAAAATAATTTCAGCTTGTTTTTTGGTATCAAAATTTAGTACCAAATTATTCATTTTTTAGTGAAAAGAGTATAAGAATCTACAAAATTTATATTATGAGGATAGAAAACGATTTAAGCTTGTTTTTTGACACTAAATTTAGTACCAAATTTTTCATTGAGGCTGCCAAAAAAATTTGGTAACCAAAAAACATTTTGTTGTATACAAAACCCTAAAAACTAAACACTCTCTCAAAAATTTTCAAAGTATCCCGCGTCTTCTCTCTCGCTCCCTACGCCACCGCTACCCTCCATCTCTCTTTCTCGCAACACCGTCGCCACAAACACTCTGTCTCTCTTTCTCCATCTCCACATCGTCGTCCCTCTCTCTTCTTCCCTCGCGCCGCTGCCGCTGCCTTGCTCCCCCCTTCCTTCTCCTTCACCGAGCTGCCTAGATTATTGGGTATGGAAAATTTAATTTCGAATGTTAAATGTGGTTTCGTTTTCTAATTTACAATTTGAAATTGATTTAACTTTTTTTGTATAAATATGTGTTGGGTGATTTGATTTTTGTGAAAGAAATTTGTGATTTTTGTGAAATTGGACGACCTTCTCGCCTCTTTCTGATCTCTCTACATTCCCAGCCCCCTGTTCAGCCCCAGTACGCCTTCGTTTCCTTCCTATTTCTTAAGTAGAAGCTTGCGAAGCCATAAAACCAAGCAAACCCTAATGTGTGGGAGCTCCGTTCTTGTTCTCTCCTTCTCTCCTCCTTCTACAATAGAGCACACAAACTCTCTATCTCTCTCTCTCTCTGAGGAAAAATTTTCAGATTTCTGTAGAAGAACCACGAAATTTATGCCCAAGGACCTTGTCCAAGATGCACTCGAAAGCATAAAGGTTATTTCTTTACCATTGTTATTTTTTTGCAATTTCTTTGTCGAAACCTTTGTGGCATTTCAGAAGTTATTTTTTGCAATTTCTTTCTCAAAACCATTCTTGGCATTTTTGGCTTTAACTTGATAGCTCTTGGGACTCTGTCATGGCTTTCATTTTTGTCAAAGATATTTTTGGCATTACAGGATGAGCTAACAATGGATTAGCAGCTTTTGAACAAGATTTCTCGTCGAGGATTTTAATGACATATTGTAAAGGTTTGTGCCTATTAATTTTACATGTCGGATTCTGATTACCTTCATTTTGTACATCTTAGCTGCTGAATGAAAACTGATATCTCTGGCATCTCCAGGCTTTAGTGCTATTGGAGATTCAAAGTACACTAGTGTGTAAATTGGGGTTGTATGCTTAGGAGCAGTCAGATGCTTGTTGCTCAGGTTTCGCATTTTCGCCTTTTGTTATTACTTTGTAACATGACTTGTGAATTTCCGCCTTCCTGATTACTAGTTTCTATCTCTACAGGCTTTGATTTGTCCTCTATTGGGACGATCTTGGAGAAGACCATTACAAGGCGTAAGTGTTATCAAAGTGCACTCTTTCTTTTTTCCAAGTGAAATTCTCATTTGTCTTGATATATTCTGTCAAACCAATTGCCTTTAGAAACTCTTGTTGAATCTAGTTGAAGTGGCTCTGATTAATACGGAGTTTTTGGGTAGTTTTTTAGTGAAAGTATTTCCAATCCAATTTTTTTTTTTTGGACATATGCGTGATTTATTGGGTTCTGAAAATGCATACTAGTTTATGAATAAGTAGGGAAATTTACCCCCTGAATGTTTTAGTAGATACTCACAGGTGGGAGAGGTATGATGCTAAAGGATTGACCCAGAAAGAACAAGTGAACAGTCAAAGTGGGAGAAAGGGGACGAGAATAATGATGGAAGGGGTTTGATTCTCAAATGGTATTCTTCTATTCTTTACCAATTTTAGTCACTAGTACATAATTTATATCTTAGTTATAAGGCATACATAGCATTTTGTTGCTGAGTATATATGGTGATGATTGTAGGGGGTTCAATAGGGGTCAGTATTGTTTGCTAACCTTTTCACATAATGTCATTGGTCCCTAGTCCCCACACAACTGTCATGCCTGTTTTGTTACAAGAACTTTAATAGATGCAACAACATGCAGGTAATTTTCTCCCTCTCTCTGCATTTTTTTTTTCTCATTTTAGTTCTATATCTTCCCCCTTTATATGATTGAACAATACTACGTGTTCCTTTTGTGCTTTCACAGATTGGTAGGTTGTGTACAATAAGGGAAATAAAAGTCTATTGTTTTTCACAGTGCGTGAACAAGTCGTGATCTTACTATCAAGCCAAATCACTAAGTTGGCATCTATGTATGCCTTCAGATCATTCGGGGACTTCTGTACTGCGACAAGAAGATCAGCCCCCTCCAACTCTTGTTATTTAGATTTCAAATTTTCAAGCTGTGTAGGATTATAAATTGTTAACAAGTAGCTTGAGTGTTACTTGAGTTTGATCATGAAAAGGTTGTTATTAATTATGTAATCAGAGATTTAGAGGCACTATAATTAATTTAAGATATTTTATTCATTTCAATACCCATTTCAATATGATTTTTACAAAAATATTTATGAAAGACAGGATATAAAATTTAGAATAATATTATTGGCAAGCAAAAACTTTGGCAGCTAAAATTTTTCGTCACCAAAAATTCGGTAGCAAAAAATTAGTTGTTTGCCCTTTTTGCTACCAAATATTTGGTGGGTAATACATAGTAATTCGTTTCCAAATACGTTTTGTTACCAAAATTTTGGTACTTAAATCTTGTATTTTTCGTTTCCAAATACATTTTGTTACCAAAATATTGGGTCACTAAATCTCATATTTTTTGTTACCAAAAATTTGGTCACAGAATCTCATATAATTCGCTATCAAAAAATTTGGTACCTAAATTTCATACTTTTTGTTACCAAATATTTGGTGACTGAATCTCATATTTTTTGTTACCAAAATTTTGGTCCCCAAAATGTCTTACTTTTTGTTACCAAATACATTTTGTTACCAAATTTTTTGGTAACTGAATATCATACATTTCGTTACCAAATACAATTTGTTACCAAAAAAAATTTTGGTAGTAAAAAATTTTTGTTACCAAAAATTTGGTAACAAATACTTTTTGCGACTCACTTTTTGGTACCAAATATTTTTGGTAGCAAAAACTTTTTGCTACCAAAAACAGGACTTTTGGCTACCAAATTTTTGGTAACAAAAAATCAAAATTCTTGTAGTGCTTTGAGTCAAATTTAATAGTGAAACCGTTTGTTTACTGAGACAAGAATTTTTAACTTCGTTACTGCTATCGTGTTGAAGTTAATAATGGAAGCACGTTACACGTGAGAGCGAGAAAGAGGACGTAGTGGGAGATACGTCACCGAGATCAAGGACCACAGCAAGAAGAGCCGCGTTTGGATTGGCACCTTTTGATCTACTTCTTTTGCTTCAGAATTGTCAACTAGAATTCTATATATATATATATATATATATATATATATATATATATTAAATTCTTTTTTACTTTTTGTGAATAGAATAACGTATCAAATGTTTTACGCTTTTTTTAATGGGATATAACACAACACATAAATACCAAATATATATTGGAGATGGTCTGGTAGAGAGAGAGAGAGGGGGCAATTTTAATTCGAAGGTGATAAACTGAAAAAAGTGATCCAAACGCACCAAAATAAAGTTTTTTTTTTTTTCTTTTTTTTGTCCTAAGGTACCTATCGGTCCAATGAGAGCTAGCTAGTCATGTTAGAGGATGTTAAAATTTAATACAAACCTTTTTCAAAAAAAAAAAAAAAAAGGTACAAACCTACCTTTTAATATTGAGGAAGTCTATAATATAGTCTTATTTATATACCCTATCAGTAGAGTTTATTTTTAAACTTTTAAAATATAATTTAATGATTGAAATGTTGTTTGTGTATAATAATTATAATGCACCTTACCTTGTATTAGTATAGATTAAGAAATTTAAAAATAATTAAAAAAGAAATTTTAAAAAACCAACCTTTAGTTGTTGGTGGGCGCTGCCCTCACTAATACCGGCAACGAGCCCACCCCAGCGACGCCGGTGATGAACCCCCCTCCCCCAACTAAATATGCACTCCCCACCCCCGAGGTCAATGAAGAGGCTCCTCCTTGATGCCGGCCACGGTTCCCCCTCCCCAAACGCGAGATCTATGCGCCCTCCCCTTGGACACCCGCAACTAGCTCCCCCCCTCCCCCCCCCACCCTAACAAATCTGCGCACCCCCCTTGCCCAAGCAAGATCCGCGCCCTTCCCCACGCAGGCCGCCAGTCCAAAAACCAGTGACAAGCCCCTCGCCCCCGACGCTGTCAACTGTAAATGATTTTAGTTTTTTTTTTTAAATAATATTTTAATTTATTAGTCTCTACTAATATAATATAAGGTGCATTATAATTATTATATACAAATAACATTTTAGCTGTTCGATTACATCTTAACGGATTAAAAATGAGTTCAACCGATATAATATATAAATGAGGCTCTATTGAAGTCTCTCCCTTTAATATTTTACTGTATAATTATAAATATACATGTTTAGTCTCATGCATATCCGGTACCCTTTATACTACGGTGCATGTCCTAATTTTTTTTATTAATACAACAGTCAAATAATTTTATCATGTTTTTTTCATAAATAATAGTACAATGTTATGTATAAATTTACATAAAAAGTATACATGAATTAGTAGTTATATGTATTTAAATTAAAATTTTCATTTGTCCAGCCAAAAAGGAAAAAAAAAAAAGAAAAGAAAAAGATCCATCTGTTAGATCTGTACGATTCTACAACATAAGACTCATATTATGTATATTATAAGGATATTTCATATATTAAAACCGTACCGACGAGTTAGATGAAACTAGAATAAACTCTATCAAGTTTTGAAACGTAATAGGTTAAGGACCTCAGAGAAGTATACTTACACTTCAAAATAAATAATGGTACAAAAAACTAGTAATTGATGTTTTGATTGTTATATTAATTTTTAAATAGATTATTTGTAACAATTTGAAATTTTACAATGTAAATTTTTAACATGAACACTTATAGATTATACTGTTAAAAAATTATTAACAAGATTAACTTCAATTCATGTAATAGATAATACATAAATAAGATATCTGATTAGAAATTTTCTTTTTATAATAGGATATGCTCAATGTTAAATATGATCAATATCATGTCATAAGGACAACAAAAAAAAAAAAAAAAAAAAACCCCCACTTAAACTAAAGAAACTTGATTAAAATCCGATAGGTAAAAACAATACCTCACTCGTAAATAGTTATTTTCATATTAGAAGTTCACTCTTCAAATGCGTCCTTATGGTCATATGCATCTTGTTGAATAAAAATAACAGTTAATGTCCTTTCTCTGATTCTCAATTTTTATAAAGAAATTTCGAAGTGAAATGGAAAGAGTCTAGTACGCTACTTGTACTTGGAAAATATGGAAAGAGTCTAGTACACTACTTGTACTTGAAAAAATATGGATTCTGTTGCATATATATTGCTTTGGATCTAATGCTGCATTGTCTATTGACTGAACATGACATCTCACTAATAAAAATTATTGAATATCCAATATGGAGACATCTTGTGAGGACAGAAGAAGGGGGAAAAAAAAAAAAAAAAAGAAGAAGAAGAAGAAAGATATCCTTATTGCCACGACTCATTGATAATATATGCGTGCATTTATACAGAGACGAGCTGTTATTTGACACCCTTACAAAATATCATTGTAAATTTTTTACAGGAGATTATAATAATAAGGTAATTTTGATAAAACAAATTTAATGATACTTATCACATAATATCATGTAACATGTTTCTAAACAAAAAAAAATTATAACTATCGAATATATGCACCTATCAGACGACACGTTTCCTTGATATGTACCTACATTTTGATCTGATAAAAATACAAGTTGATCCCTTGCTTGAGTTGATATAGATCTGAAAATAGTAGGACAAGTTTTAGGCTGGTGAGAACTTTTAATGCTATGGCTCAAATTGAGCTGTCTAACCGTTTTCATTACACCTTTCAATTGCAAACTCACACGTACTATGTCCCATTTATTAAATCCCACCGGCCCATCAAAACCACTCTTTCATTATAAGTCACCCCTTTTGACCCCTCTTCCACAACACAAAACAAAAACAATTTTTTGGGTCTTCCTCGTGTCACCAAAAATTCCATCACCATGGTTTTGCCAAGTGATGATCAAGAAAGAGGTAGCTTGGTCTACGGCCACAAGCTCTCCTCGGTCGGACCGGGCCGGTCCTGCGGGTCGGATCTTGTCCACAACCTTGGCGGCTTGGACTTGGCCATGAAGCTCCACTACCTTAGAGGAGTCTACTTTTTAAGTAGCCAAGCAATTGAGGGGCTAACCAATATGAAGATCAAGGAGACCATGTTCTATTGGCTCAATGAGTACTTCCACATGTGTGGCCGGTTCCGCCGGTCGGACTCGGGTCGGCCCTTTGTCAAGTGCAACGACTGCGGTGCGAGGTTCATCGAAGCCCGGTGTGACAAGACCATTGGGGAGTGGCTAGAGATGGAGAATTGGCCTTCCCTTCAGAACTTGCTTGCTTCTCAACAAGTCCTTGGACCTGAACTCTCTTTCTCTCCCCCAATTCTATTCCAGGTATGTTTTCTATGTGGCTGAGTTATAACCTAGAAAACATAACCGGATTTCTAAAAGACCGGTCCGACACTGTAATATGTAACAGAAAATTTATTTTATATTATAGTGTAGGGCCAGTCTTTTACGAAGGAACAGAGAGAAATTCTATGTTATAGGGAAAAAAAAATTAAATTCATATTTCCAAAAAAAGAAAATATACCGTAACAATTTTACAGAAGTGTAACAGTTTCATGTCAGAAATAGTAGAGTATGTCTTTGTTTCCTCATAAAAATACACTATATTATATCAGAGAATTTAATTTATGTGCTAATAATTTTATATAAGTTTGATAATATGATGTAAGAATTAAGTATTTTATCGTTACATATATATTTATAGTCAATATTATATAAAACAAATAACATCAGTTTGTTAAATATCTTATATATAGCTAGCTTTTGTGTACTTGTTATATTTAAGACAAGTTATTTGTGAAGGATTGTAACTTTTGTGTGTGTGTGTGTGTGTGTATATGTATATGTATAGATCTTCTGGTTTATTGCCAAAATATAGTCATCCAAAGCAATTAAAATATAAAAACTGTGTTTTTCTTTAGTTCAGATTTTGCTGCTTTGCTAGTCATGTCATCTTTCAATTATCAAGATGAGAAAGGAAATCTAAGAATCAGAATATCCTTATCAGATTAATTAGGCCAAGTTGTGTTTCATTTTTCGCCGAAAGGTTCAAGAACGCTGGATCTAGTGGTACCGGGAGTTTGGGTAATGTGCGATTTTAGGGAGGTTGCAAGTTTAATCCCGCATTATATATAAGATAAAATAAAAACTAATTTAGAAAGGAAAAAAAAAAAAATCTGTGGTTTTTCGGGATTAAAAACAATCACTTCTTCTTCTCTCTCTTTTTTTGACTTGGAAAATAACTCCCTAAAAAACTTAGGGACGAAACAAATAATTTATCTTATTTTATGTTATTATACAATAATGATTTTAAATGTCATAAATAACAATAAAAAGCATTACGATAACTGTTGGTAATTACAATAATTATTTAAAAAACCGTACACGGTTTTGACTAAAAATAAATAAAAATGAATCATATTTCTGAAATCCTCACATATATATATATATATACACACATACATATGGGTGCTGTGGAAAAAATTAACTATTGACATGAAGGACAAACTTCTTTTCTTTCCCGAGTATATTGATTAGTTTGAACGGTTTCACGGTAAAAGGGCGATATCTTTTTTTTTTTTTTTTTTTTTTAACAATTTTAGATTTTTTTAATTATATTTTTATAGCCATTTCGACAACTAGTTAAGACATGGTTTTTAGGTGAGCAAGACCCCCTTTTTTTTTTTTTTTTTTTTTTTTTTGCTACGTGGTTAGGACACTGCGATGTAAATTTTCTCGTAATACAGTAAGAAGTGTAAATTTTCTCGTAATTTTAAGCAAGAAACATTTACACTTGTGGACTTTAAGTTATTGCAATTATGGCTTGCGACCTTCGAATACTAATATTTACATTCCTTGCAGTTATTCTCATTTATTGAGTTTCACCTTCGAAAGACACAATGATATTAATAAAATAATTATAATGAGCCGACAAGGCTCCATGACATTAATGTTAAACCATTGAACACCTACTTTTCTGGCCATGAAATTCAACAAATCTTGAGATGGGATGTCTTCATCGTAGAGTCCTACACTACATATATATATATATATATATATTCACATCTATCTTTTATATTTAAATATATATATTTTTTTGACATACAAAAACTTAGTCATAACTAGGCAAATAATATTATAATTGTACGATAATCTCATATCAGAATAAGAAAATTATGATGATTTAATAAAATTTGATAGAGATATGATAAATCAAAACTATATTTTTATGATAGGATTTTTTTTCCCTTTCTTTTAAAACATGGCCACTAAATTCTCCTTTTCGAAAGAGAAATCATGTTCTAATGTAAACAATATTTTTTTTTCCGATTTCATGATCCATGATTCCTACTTATTATAAAGAAATAAAAGCACTCTTAAAATAATAAGGAATCTTCTACTCAAATTCATTCCCTTTCACTCGATGAGCTACCTTTAACGAGGTCAAACTAGAAAAAATTATTCATATTAGTGATCACTATAATGAATAAAATATGAAAGTAATTGACACTCATATCTAATTATTTATAATGATAATTATCATCACCAATAGGAGTAAGTAACCTCTATGACTGATTATTAATAGAATTGCGTATAGATATATCAAGTCTTTAATAAGCAAAAAGTAGTTGTATAATTAATGAATTTTAGCCATGACCATTCGTCTCCTTTGACATTTTCCGCTCTTCATTTAATTCCTCTTCAGGTAACACATTTCAGATGTGGAGGAATTTCACTGGGCCTTAGTTGGGCCCATGTCTTGGGAGATGCTTTCTCAGCTGCAGATTTTATTAACAAATGGGCTCAAGTTGTGGGCCATATTCAGTCCAACGGCCCACCCAAGATCACAACATTGCAATTATCACCAAACACAGAGCAAGAAGAAAACTTGGTTGAAACCCCAACAACAATGCTCAACAAAGAAGTACCACTTTCCCTTAACCGGGTCGACCCGGTTGGGGACCATTGGGTCACTATCAACAACCTCAAAATGGAAACTTTTTCCTTCCCCATTTCTCCCTCCCAAATTGCCAACTTGAGAGTCAAGGTTGTGGGACCATTTTTTGAGTCACTTTGTGCCCTAATTTGGCAATCCGTAGCCAAACTAAGGCGAGAATCGGAACCGAAAACCGTGACAATTTGCAAGCACAATGCCAAGAGAACCAAAGGGGTTATAACCAACAGTCAAGTTATAAGCACAGCCAAGGCAGATTTTTCAATAATGGAGGCAGATCCTAAGAAATTGGCCACATTACTTGCTGATCAAGCGACCAATGAAACGACCGAGATCGAGGAAGCAATAGAGAGAGATCAAGGCGTGTCGGATTACATTGTCTACGGAGCAAATTTGACGTTCGTTGATTGGCAAGAGGTTAATTTGTATGGACTTGAATTACAAGGATATAAGCCAGACTTTGTGACATATAGTATTCAAGGCATTGGTGACAATGGTGCAGTTTTGGTGCTTCGGGGGTCCAATCATTTCGGAAAAGGCGGGGAAAAGGGAAGGTTGGTGACCGTGATTTTGCCGGAAAATGAAATTTTCGGGCTCAAATCTGAGTTGAAGAAGATTGGTTTGTTGCTTGAGAGTAGTATTGAGTGAAGAAGAAATAAAGTCATGTCAAAAAAGGTGATAGTGGCACAAATGTGATGGAAAGTGTTACATATATGCATGCTTTTTTTTTTTTTGTTACATATATGTCATGTCAAAATTCTCCTTTTTCTTTGTTCTTTCAATGTTTTTACATTGGATAATCTCGTAGAACATTGTCAGCAAAGTCAAAAGTTGCTGAATAGTTTGCAACGTATCCACCTCTTTTTCGTTCTATCCCTTTCTTTCTTTTTTCTTTTTTTTTTTTTAATGTTTATTTTTCCCAAGGTTGGTGTAAGGATTGAAGCCTATTTCTCATTAAGTGTAAAATGAACCGACACACGTAATTCTTAAATGGCTTTTTGGTTGAAAACTCAAAAATCTCATCTACATCTTTCAACTTTCAAAATTTACCTTTTTATGCATATTGGTTTTATTATTATTATTATTATTATTTGTTGATAAGAATGCATATTGTTATGACTTGTTTCGTCCGCTAATGTGCACGTAATAAGAGAAATGTTTGAGTGCCAAATGTTGATTGAGGAGTTTTGTTCCATTTGAATTTAGTGCAGTCAACGAGGCAACCTCATTTTTTGGTGATCAAATTTGAAATTAATCCAAAAAATAAAATTTCTTTTTCCTATATAAAAAAAAATATGTATTTCCTTTCTTCTTTGGACGTGTTCTTGGTTGAGATTAAGAAGTTTGATTTTGCAAATATATTAGATAGTGAACAATTGGTTAATACTTTGATGTAACAAATTTGGCATTTCAAATATAACATATGGACCTTAAAAAACCATATGAAACTTGGAGTATTGCTAAAGTCTCGGATGATTAATGTGTTTGTAGGTCTTCACCTAACGATGAAAATATTGATATCCATGTGAATATTCTAATTTTATAGAAATTTAAAAGAAAATATCAATATTGGTAAAATATTAATGAAAGTTATAGGAATTACGTAAATTAGTTGCTGATCATCAAGCAACCGAAAAAACGACTAGAGAAAGATCAAGGCGTATCGGATTTCATTGTTTATGGAGCAAATTTGACGTTTGTTGATTGGGAGGAGGCTATTTTCTAGGGACTTGAATTGCAAGGACATAAACCCGATTTTGCGACATATAGTATTCAGGGCATTGTTGACAATGGTGCGATTTTGGTGCTTCCGGGGTTCAATCCTTTCAGGAAAGGTCGGGAAAAGGGAATGTTGATGACCGCGATATTGCCGGAAAATGAAATTTTTGGGCTCAAAATCTGAGTTGAAGAAGAATGGTTTGTTGCTTGAGAGTAGTCTTGAGTGAAAAAGAAATAAAGTCATGCCAAAAAGGTGATGGTGGTGGCTCAAATGTGATGGAAAGTGCTACATATTTTTATTTTTCATGTTTTTAATGGTGAGGACAACGTTGTAACTAGAGTGAGTTGTCTTTAATGGAGCCTATGCATGATAACATGTTTAATAAACGTTTTTTTTATTTTTTATTTTTTTTGATGAAGCTTAAAAGTGCAAAGGAAAACGAATAATTACTGTTATTGTCTTGCATGTTTATGATATTTCATAAATATCTCTTTGAAGACACTTTAAATCTCCCATAGATTATATACCTGGTCAATTTGTCAACCTATCCTCGCAAGTGACGCAACCTAACTTTGTACGGAAGAGAAAAATGAACAAATAAAGTCACTTTCATCTTGCATAGAGTGCTTCAGCTTTCATACAATAGCCCGTAAAGATTTCCTTAATATTTTAGATTAATTTTTTAACGATCTTATCTTCAAGTATTTATGTTATAAATTTATAACTCACAATATAAAATTATATCTAGTTATAGATTATACTGTTAAAAAGTTAATTTAACAGCTAAAATAATAATACGTATGATAGATTAAATATATTATATACTTTAAGTTTTGTTGTTTTCTTTTATTAGTATTGTTGTTTTCTTTTATTAGTATTGATAGATCAGTCTTTTTATCCTTTAAATATAGGGATATGGTATATAAAGTCTTTTATTAGTTTAATTATCATTATATAATATCTGTATTAATAACAAACCCAAACCACTTTTTTTTTCCCTTGAATATTATACATTGGATAATCTCGTAGAACACTGTTAGCAAAGTCAAAAGTTAGATGCATATAGTTTGTAGCATATCTACCTCTTTTTCGTTTTTATGCCATTTTCCTAAGGTTGGTTTTAATGATTGAAATATCGAATCCCATTTTTCATCAATTGTATGAACCAATACGTAATTCTTCTTTAGGATTTTTGGTTGAAAACTCAAAAATCTCCGCTGCATCTTTCCACGTACAAAATTTTCCTCTGTATGCCGATCGATGGTGTGGACAAATTTCGTCCACAAATATGCACATAATTAGAGAAATGTAGAGAATGGCGAAAGTATCAAAATTTCAATTTAATATGATAAGGTGATTGACGAGTTTTGTTTCATTTTTTAAATTATTGCGGTGTATGAAATGAAATAACATAAACTTTTTGGTGGTCGAATTTGAAATGAATCCTCAAAAAACTAAATAATTGGAATTTCATCTTGATTCAAGTAATATTATTATGATATGATATGCTATTGAACTTCTTTGATTCTTTTTCTTTTTTCTATTTTTTTAAAAGGAAAATCTTATATTCTTTTTGAAAAATAGATTACTAAGGGACAAAAATCAATTATGGATGTTAGAAAATTTTGATTAAAAAAATAATGAAAAGACATAATAGCCCAAATTTTGCCAGAAATTCTATTATTGCCATATTTCTACGAAATTGTTTTTCGATATTTCCTAAAACATTAAACAAATTGCACTCCATATTTACGGACACTACATACTTACCGAAAATGATTTTTGTTTACTGATATTTATCGAAATTTTGCCCATATTTTAACAGAAAAAATCTTACAGCTAAAAGATATTTTGCCACCTCACAAAAACCAAAAAATTCCTAAATTTCAGTGAAAATTTTGACCATGCATTTACCTAAGGGCTAACTTTTTCTTTTTTTTTTTTCTCTAATAAACTATCTAAACTACACAACTTTTTTACGCTTGTCAAGGATCGAACTTTGGATTTACCGAACCTAAACACTTAATCCCCTTTCCCTCACCAACTGGGCTAACCACAGTGGCTTTTATTTGAATTGCCGGTTGAAGTTGAAGTTTTTAAATTAAAGTTTTTAAGTTGAAGTTGATTGATTTTTTTAAAAAATTGATATTAATTTTTGTTGACTTAAAAAAAAAAGACAAAAAATCAATTGAAAAAAATACAATTTAATTGAATTTAAAATGAAGCACTAAACATATTTAATCGAGAAAAATGACTTCATCTTAGATCCCAAAAGGAAAAAGTGCCCATGTTATGCGTTGGCATGATATGGGTATGATCTGCAATTAGCACAATGAGCAATAATGATCTCTTCTCTCCACATTGTAAGAAACTAGAGACAGACCTCAACCATGTCTGTGCTACTCGTCGTATACACTTTCTTCCATTCAAATGGGAAAAGAAGAAAAAAGTGAACTAGATTGTCCCTTTATTTCAATGTACGTACCAGACAATTAATGAGGGTTTGTTTGTGTCAAATTTGAAAACAATGTTTTCATTTTTTTTTATCCTTTTTCTCTAATTTATTATTATTATTTTTAAATATTTTCAAAAAACTCAATTTTTAAAAATTCATAATTTTATCATTTTAAATTAAAGTGAGATTATTATTATTATTATTATTATTTTAAAAAGTATATAATTTCGAATAGAACAAAACAAGATTTATATTGCTTTTTTTTTCCTAAACAAATTTTAAGTTTTTATACTTTTTCATTCCAAACAATTCATTATCATAAAACCAATATTTTCAAAACTCAAATCATATCTAAACGTGATCTCAAACGGTTCTTGAGACTTGTGTAGCATGTGTTTCCTATATAGGTTTTTAAAAATATTCTACTAATATTTGGAAAAGATAGAACAATGAAATATAATGTGGTGTTTTTAATATCTTTTCCGAAGAAAAAGATAACTTTTTAAATCTATATTCCAAACATAGGATTAAGGACATGTTTGGTAGGAAAGTTTGGTAAGAAGAGAATGGCAGATCACCTAGGTGAGAAAAATAAGAAAAGATAGAAAGGCCATTTCTTTTAGAGTACTGCTAGAACACCAACTCTAATTCAACAAATCTTGAGATGGGATGTCTTCATCGTAGGGTCCTACACTACATATATATATATATTCACATTTATCTTATATATATATATATATATTTTACATATAAAAACTTAGTTATGACTAGTGAAATTATATTATAATTATACGATAATCTCATATCAGAATAAGAAAATTATGATGATTTAGTAAAATTTGATAGAGATATGATAAATTAAAACTATATTTGATAGGATTTTTTTTTGTCCTCCTTTTAATACATGGCCACTAAATTCTCCTTTTCAAAAGAGAAATCATGTTCTAAGGTAAACAGTATTTTTCTTTTTTCCGATTTCATGGTCCAAGATTCCCACTTATTATAAAAAAATAAAATCATTCTTAAAATAATATAGAATCTCCTACTCAAATTCATTTCCCTCTACTCGATGAGCTATCCCTAGCGAGGTCAAACTATAAATAGTTATTCATATTAGTGATCACTGTAATGAATAAAGTATGAAAGTAATTGATCCATATCTAATTATTTATAATGATAATTATCATCACCAATAGGAGTAAGTAACTTCTATGGCTGAGTATTAATAGAATTGCGTATAGATATATCAAGTCTTTAATAAGCAAAGAGTAGTTGTATAATTAATGAATTTTAGCCACGACCATACGTCTCCTTTGGCATTTTCCGCTCTTCATTTAATTCCTCTTCAGGTAACACATTTCAGATGTGGAGGAATTTCACTGGGCCTTAGTTGGGCCCATGTCTTGGGAGATGCTTTCTCAGCTGCAGATTTCATGAATAAATGGGCTCAAGCTGTGGGCCATATTCAGTCCAACGGCCCACCCAAGATCACAGCATTGCAATTATCACCAAACACAGAGCAAGAAGAAAACTTGGTTGAAACCCCAAAAACAATGCTCAACAAAGAAGTACCACTTTCCCTTAACCGGGTCGACCCGGTTGGGGACCATTGGGTCACTACCAACAACCTCAAAATGGAAACTTTTTCCTTCCCCATTTCTCCCTCCCAAATTGCCAACTTGAGAGTCAAGGTTGTGGGACCATTTTTTGAGTCACTTTGTGCCCTAATTTGGCAATCCGTAGCCAAACTAAGGCAAGAATCGGAACCGAAAACCGTGACAATTGGCAAGCACAATGCCAAGAGAACCAAAGGGGTTATAACCAATAGTCAAGTTATAAGCACAGCCAAGGCAGATTGTTCAATAATGGAGGCAGATCCTAAGAAATTGGCCACATTACTTGCTGATCAAGCGACCAATGAAACGACCGAGATCGAGGAAGCAATAGAGAGAGATCAAGGCGTGTCGGATTACATTGTCTACGGAGCAAATTTGACTTTTGTTGATTGGCAAGAGGTTAATTTGTATGGACTTGAATTACAAGGATATAAGCCAGACTTTGTGACATATAGTATTCAAGGCATTGGTGATAATGGTGCAGTTTTGGTGCTTCCGGGGTCCAATCATTTCGGAAAAGGCGGGGAAAAGGGAAGGTTGGTGACCGTGATTTTGCCGGAAAATGAAATTTTCGGGCTCAAATCTGAGTTGAAGAAGATTGGTTTGTTGCTTGAGAGTAGTATTGAGTGAAGAAGAAATAAAGTCATGTCAAAAAAGGTGATAGTGGCACAAATGTGATGGAAAGTGTTACATATATGCATGTTTTTTTTTTTTTTTTTTTTTTTAATTTTTATTTTCGCTTTGTTTAAGAGTGAGGATAGTGTTTTAACTGCTCAAGAACTTTCTTATTGATGACAATGTTGTAACTAGAGTCAGTTGTCTTTGATGGAGCCTATATATCAATAAATGTTTTTTTTTTTTTTTTTTTTTCAAATCATTTTGCTTTGTTTTGATGAAGCTTAACATTGCATTGTATTAACAGTTCAATGTCTTGCAGTAATCTGACATCATGCAGTACAAAACAAAGAAATTAACGTGGCGAGCCAAACGCAATTTTTTTTTTTTTGGTTGGAAAAAAGGAGAAGGAAAAGGAAAAAGAAAGAATTACTGTTATTGTCTTTAATGTTTATGATATTTCAGAAATATCTCTTTGAAGATATCTTATGTAGTGAACACCCTATAGATCATATATTCGCAATTTGTCAGCCGATCAAACTCGCAACCGAACTTTGTAGGGTAGCGAAAAATAAACAAATAAAGTCACTCTCATATTGCATATAGCTGCAGCTTTCAAATATTTCCTAAATTTCTTGGATAAACTTTTTAATATCTGATTTGCAAGTATCCATATCAAAAATTTATAATACGCGTTGTTAAACTGCTTCTGGTCATAAATCAGACAGTGTAAAATTTTATTTAATAGCTATAACAATAATATTGATCGATAAGATTAAAGTATAATTTATAGTAGGGATGATAATTTTCCTTATTAACCTATTAACCTGTGGGAACCCCGCCTTCAATGGGATTGAGAAACCCCAATCTAAACAGTTTTGGATTATAAATTTGTTAAAAGTTTAACTTGTCATGTGTTAGGAGGTGATGACCAACCCTAGTCCCTGTTTACCCGTCCCATTTAATTATATATAAGTTTTATATTATAGATATTATACAAAGTATTTTGTAATATATATGATTTTGTGTATTAAATTTTAACATATTTGTTATATGGAAAATTGAATACTATACTTTTGATTTATTTTAACTTAAAGTCTCATATTTATGCATTTAGTTTTTAATTTTCATATGATGAAAATAGATAATTGGGTTGAGGGGGCACCTTCAAGTACCCCGAACATGCGACAGGGAAAACCCATCCCATCCTCGCAATTTAAACGGGTTATGGAACATGTATGGAGAGTGTTTTTATTCACATATTATGTTAGCAAGAAGACCACCGCACCCCGAACCTGTCCCATTATTATCCCTAGTTTCTACTATAAATTTTGCTTCTTTTTTTTCCCCTTATCAGTAACGATAGAATATTCTTTTAATTCTTTGCTATAGGGATATGGTATATAAACTCTTTTTATTATTTTGTTAACCTCCTTTTTCTTTTTTCTTTCAATGTTTTTACATTGGATAATCTCGTAGAACATTGTTAGCAAAGTCAAAAGTTGCTGAATAGTTTGTAACGTACCCACCTCTTTTTCGTTCTATCCCTTTCTTTCTTTCTTTCTTTTTTTTTTTTTAATTTTTATTTTTCCCAAGGTTGGTGTAAGGATTGAAGCCTATTTCTCATTAAGTGTAAAATGAACCGACACACGTAATTCTTAAATGGCTTTTTGGTTGAAAACTCAAAATTCTCCTCTACATCTTTCAACTTACAAAATTTACCTTTTTATGCATATTGGTTTTATTTTATTATTATTATTATTATTATTTGTTGATAAGAATGCATATTGTTATGACTTGTTTCGTCCGCTAATGTGCACGTAATAAGAGAAATGTTTGAGTGCTAAATGTTGATTGAGGAGTTTTGTTCCATTTGAATTTAGTGCAGTCAACGAGACAACCTCATTTTTTGGTGATCAAATTTGAAATTAATCCAAAAAAAAAATATTCTTTTTCCTATATAAAAAAATATATATACTTCCTTTCTTCTTTGGACGTGTTCTTGGTTGAGATTAAGAAGTTTGATTTTGCAAATATATTAGATAGTCAACAATTGGTTAATACTTTGATGTAACAAATTTGGCATTTCAAATATAACATATGGACCTTAAAAAACCATATGAAACTTGGAGTGTTGCTAAAGTTTCGGAAGATTAATATGTTTGTAGGTCTTCACTTAAAGATGAAAATATTGGTATCCGTGTGAATATTCTAGTTTTATGGAAATTTTAAAGAAAATATCGATATTGGTAAAATATCAATGAAAGTTATAGAAATTACGTAAATTAGTTGTTGATCATCAAGCAACCGAAGAAACGACTAGAGAAAGATCAAGGCGTATCGGATTTCATTGTTGATGGAGCAAATTTGACGTTTGTTGATTGGGAGGAGGCTATTTTCTAGGGACTTGAATTGCAAGGACATAAACCCGATTTTGCGACATATAGTATTCAGGGCATTGTTGACAATGGTACGATTTTGTGACATATATTATTCATGGCATTGTTGACAATGGTACGATTTTGGTGCTTCCGGGGTTCAATCCTTTCAGGAAAGGTCGGGAAAAGGAAATCTTGATGACCGCGATATTGCCGGAAAATGAAATTTTTGGGCTCAAATCTGAGCTGAAGAAGAATGGTTTGTTGCTTTAGAGTAGTCTTGAGTGAAAAAGAAATAAAGTCATGTCAAAAAGGTGATAGTGGTGGCTCAAATGTGATGGAAAGTGCTACATATTTTTATTTTTCATGTTTTTATTTTTTTTCACTTTGTTTAATGGTGAGGACAGCAACGTTGTAACTAGAGTGAGTTGTCTTTAATGGAGCCTATGCATGATAACATGTTTAATAAACGTTTTTTTTTTTTTTTTTTTTTTTTTGATGAAGCTTAAAAGTGCAAAGGAAAACGAATAATTGCTGTTATTGGCTTACATGTTTATGATATTTCATAAATATCTCTTTGAAGACACTTTAAATCTCCCATAGATTATATGCTTTCTCAATTTGTCAACCTATCCTCGCAAGTGACGCAACCTAACTTTGTACGGAAGAAAAAATGAACAAATAAAGTCACTTTCATCTTGCATAGAGGGCTTCAGCTTTCATACAATAGGCCGTAAAGATTTCCTTAATATTTTAGATTAATTTTTTAACGATCTTATCTTTAAGTATTTATGTTATAAATTTATAACTCACAATATAAAACTATATCTAGTTATAGATCATATGTTAAAAGTTAATTTAGCAGCTAAAAAATAGTATGTATGGTAGATTAAATATATTATATACTATAAGTTTTGTTGTTTTCTTTTATTAGTATTGATAGATTAGTCTTTTAATCCTTTAAATATAGGGATATGGTATATAAACTCTTTTATTAGTTTATTATCATTATATAATATCTGTATTAATAACAAACCCAAACCACTTTTTTTTTTTCCTTGATATTATACATTGGATAATCTCGTAGAACACTGTTAGCAAAGTCAAAAGTTAGATGCATAGTTTGTAGCATATCTACCTCTTTTTCGTTTTTATGCCGTTTTCCTAAGGTTGGTTTTAATGATTGAAATATTGAATCCATTTTTCATCAATTGTATGAACCAATACGTAATTCTTATTTAGGATTTTTGGTTGAAAACTCAAAAATCTCCGCTGCATCTTTCCACGTACAAAATTTTCCTCTGTATGCCGATCGATGGTGTGGACAAATTTCGTCCACTAATATGCGCGTAATTAGAGAAATGTAGAGAATGACGAAAGTATCAAAATTACAATTTAATATGATAAGGTGATTGACGAGTTTTGTTTCATTTTTTAAATTATTGCGGTGTATGAAATGAAATAACATCAACTTATTGGTGGTCGAATTTGAAATGAATCCTCAAAAAACTAAATAATTGGAATTCCATCTTGATTCAAGTATACTATTATGATATGATATGCTATTGAACTTCTTTGATTCTTTTTCTTTTTTCTATTTTTTTAAAAGGAAAATCTTATATTCTTTTTGAAAAATAGATTACTAAGGGACAAAAATCAATTATGGATGTTAGAAAATTTTGATTAAAAAAATAATGAAAAGACATAAATAGCCCAAATTTTGCCAGAAATTCTATTATTGCCATATTTCTACGAAATTGTTTTTCGATATTTCCTAAAACATTATACAAATTGCACTCCATATTTACGGACACTACATACTTACCGAAAATGATTTTTGTTTACTGATATTTATCGAAATTTTGCCCATATTTTAACAGAAAAAATCTTATAGCTAAAAGATATTTTGCCACCTCCCAAAAACCAAAAAATTCCTAAATTTCAGTGAAAATTTTGACCATGCATTTACCTAAGGGCTAACTTTTTCTTTTTTTCTCTAATAAACTATCTAAACTACACAACTTTTTTACACTTGTCAAGGATCGAACTTTGGATTTACCGAATAATCCCCTTTCCCCCGCCAATTGGGCTAACCACAGTGGCTTCTATTTGAATTACCGGTTGAAGTTGAAGTTTTTAAATTAAAGTTTTTAAGTTGAAGTTGATTGATTTTTTAAAAATTTATATTAATTTTTGTTGATTTTAAAAAAAGATAAAAAGTCAATTAAAAAAATAAAATTTAATTAAAGTTAAAATGATTTAATCGAGAAAAATGACTCCATCTTAGATCCCAAAAGGAAAAAGTGCCCACGTTTGCGTTGGCATGATATGGGTATGATCTGCAATTAGCACAATGAGCAATAATGATCTCTTCTCTCCACGTTGTAAGAAACTAGAGAGAGACTCAATCATGTCTGTGCTACTCGTCGTATACACTTTCTTCCATTCAAATGGGAAAGAAGAAAAAAGTGAACTAGATTGTCCCTTTATTCAATGTACGTACCAGACCATTAATGAGGGTTTGTTTGTGTCAAATTTGAAAACAATGCTTTCAATTTTTTTTTTATCCTTTTTCTCTAATTTTATTATTATTATTTTTAAATATTTTCAAAAAACTCAATTTTTAAAAATTCATAATTTTATCATTTTAAATTAAAGTGAGATTATTATTATTATTATTATTATTATTTTAAAAAATATATAATTTCAACGGAACAAAACAAGATTTATATTGTTTTTTTTTTCCTAAACAAATTTTAAGTTTTTATACTTTTTCATTCCAAACAATTCATTATCACCAAACCAACATTTTCAAAACTTAAATCATATCTAAACATGATCCCAAACGGTTCTTGAGACTTGTGTAGCATGTGTTTCATAAATAGGTTTTTAAAAATATTCTACTAATATTTGGAAAAGAAAGAAAAATGAAATATAATGTGGTGTTTAAAATAGTAACTAAAACCTTTTTAATATCTTTTCCGAAGAAAAAGATAACTTTTTAAATCTATATTCCAAACATAGGATTAAGAACATGTTTGGCAGGAAAGTTTGGTAAGAAGAGAATGGCAGATCACCTATTGAGAAAAATAAGAAAAGATAGAAAGGTCATTTCTCTTAGAGTACGCTAGGACACCAACTCTAATTATAACTTTTTGAATACCAACTTATATGTCATATTTTCCTTAGTAGATACAATCAATTGATGTGTCAATGCTTTAAATGCTTACCTATAAAAGAATGACAACTCATATGCCACATAAATTAGTACTCAAAAGTTGATATTAAAGTTGGTATTCCTAACACTTTTCTTTCTCTTATGATGTTTAGTATGCAATCCTTCCAACAATCTCTATAATTTAAGAGATATCAAAATTAGGGTGTTTTGAAGGCTTTGCAGTCCCTTTCCTATTTCACTTCCTTTATCTTTTCTCTACTACCAAACAATCATGAACATCAAAATCCTTATAGTAATCCCTCCATTCTTCTCCCAAGTTCAACTTTTATCTCCTATCATACCCACCCTAAAGCACTCGAGTACTACTCATTCTTTAAATATTTAAACGAATTGGAACCAAAAGGAAGCCATAATCCTTATCACCAAATTCGCTTAAACCTTGATTTGAATGAATCTCCATCGACGATCTCGAAATAGAATTAGAAGAGGGCAATTTCATCAAAGAAGATTTTTTTTTTTTTTTTTGGAATATGAAATTGGTATTAGTATGCTTTTGGCTAAATTTTGGTATATCCAAACACCATTTTTTTTAAAAAAAATTATTTGTCCAAATTGAAAACACACGCACACATATATATGTATATAACAAATTCTATATTAAAAACACGAATCACTGCTCTACAATGATTTTATCTTTTGATTTGGGACTGTCACGTGATAATTCATCATCTATCATGTGACAGATCCTTCAATTATCACTTTTTTTACTGTATTTTATTTGTTTACTCTCCGCACGTGTTTGTCAACTTATTCATATAAACGGGATAAATTCATCTCCATATAAAATGAGAGGCATCCATTTCCAATACCATACAAATATGTGCCTAAAAGGAGCTTGAAGAGGCACTTCTTTAATAAAATATAAAGTCCTAATCTTAGAATGTATAACTGCCCTACCATATATGAAAGCGCATGATGTATACATATGACAATAATATTTTTAGTCTCATAATAAGTTTCGGATGCGATTAGTCTTCGTTGGACTTGATAAGCATCAAAGAGAAAGGACAAAAAAGACAAATTGCAAAAGGGCCCCAATGTTGAATACTCTTTTTCTTTTGTTTTTGTTTTTGTTTTTTTGTTTTTGTTTTTGTTTTTTTTTTTCCTAAACAAATTTTAAGTTTTTATACTTTTTCATTCCAAACAATTCATTATCACCAAACCAACATTTTCAAAACTTAAATCATATCTAAACATGATCCCAAACGGTTCTTGAGACTTGTGTAGCATGTGTTTCATAAATAGGTTTTTAAAAATATTCTACTAATATTTGGAAAAGAAAGAAAAATGAAATATAATGTGGTGTTTAAAATAGTAACTAAAACCTTTTTAATATCTTTTCCGAAGAAAAAGATAACTTTTTAAATCTATATTCCAAACATAGGATTAAGAACATGTTTGGCAGGAAAGTTTGGTAAGAAGAGAATGGCAGATCACCTATTTGAGAAAAATAAGAAAAGATAGAAAGGTCATTTCTCTTAGAGTACTGCTAGGACACCAACTCTAATTATAACTTTTTGAATACCAACTTATATGTCATATTTTCCTTAGTAGATACAATCAATTGATGTGTCAATGCTTTAAACACTTACCTATAAAAGAATGACAACTCATATGCCACGTAAATTAGTACTCAAAAGTTGATATTAAAGTTGGTATTCCTAACACTTTTCTTTCTCTTATGATGTTTAGTATGCAATCCTTCCAACAATCTCTATAATTTAGGAGATATCAAAATTAGGGTGTTTTGAAGGCTTTGCAGTCCCTTTCCTATTTCACTTCCTTTATCTTTTCTCTACTACCAAACAATCATGAACATCAAAATCCTTATAGTAATCCCTCCATTCTTCTCCCAAGTTCAACTTTTATCTCCTATCATACCCACCCTAAAGCACTCGAGTACTACTCATTCTTTAAATATTTAAACGAATTGGAACCAAAAGGAAGCCATAATCCTTATCACCAAATTCGCTTAAACCTTGATTTGAATGAATCTCCATCGACGATCTCGAAATAGAATTAGAAGAGGGCAATTTCATCAAAGAAGAAATTTTTTTTTTTTTTTTGGAATATGAAATTGGTATTAGTATGCTTTTGGCTAAATTTTGGTATATCCAAACACATTTTTTTTAAAAAAAATTATTTGTCCAAATTGAAAACACACGCACACATATATATGTATATAACAAATTCTATATTAAAAACACGAATCACTGCTCTACAATGATTTTATCTTTTGATTTGGGACTATCACGTGATAATTCCATCATCTATCATGTGACAGATCCTTCAATTATCACTTTTTTTTTACTGTATTTTATTTGTTTACTCTCCGCACGTGTTTGTCAACTTATACATATAAACGGGATAAATTCATCTCCATATAAAATGAAAGGCATCCATTTCCAATACCATACACATATGTGCCTAAAAGGAGCTTGAAGAGGCACTTCTTTAATAAAATATATGGGGTGTTTGGTGAATGAGTTGAGTTTGAGTTGAGTTGAGATTTTAAGTTTGAATAGTAATTTTTGTTGACTTTTTCAGAAAAGATAAAAAACTTTTTCAGAAAAGACAAAAAACATGATAAAAAAAGTACAATTAATTTGAGATGAGATGGGAACCAAACACCCCATAAAGTCCTAATCTTAGAATGTATAACAGCCCTACCATATATGAAAGCGCATGATGTGTACATATGACAATAATATTTTTAGTCTCATAATAAGTTTCGGATGCGATTAGTCTTCGTTGGACTTGATAAGCATCAAAGAGAAAGGACAAAAAAGACAAATTGCAAAAGGGCCCTAATGTTGAATACTCTTTTTCTTTTGTTTTTGTTTTTTTGTTTTTTTTTTTTTGCTTTTTTTTTTTTTTTGTCTCACAACTTGCAGTGCCTAACAACAAGTGAAGTGGGCCTTCCCACTTGCACTAGGCTACATTGATTTGCTCCTATCTGTTCACTGACTGAATCTGAAATTGACCGAAATTTTACAGCTGGTTTCACAGCTTAACAAATCTATTGCATTTTGGCTTCTCCTATTGCTGTAAATTTTGTCAATCATCAATGACACATACACACACACACACACACATACACAGAGGATATATATCTCATCTTTTGAAACTTCAACGTGTCATGTCTGATTGAGACTTAACGCGTCGATCAAGGGCTACAAATGGGGGGACAACCAATCCTTTCTGCATCTGCATTAAAATTGCAACCACTATGTCTTTGTTTTTTATTGTATTTGTTTTTTTAAACTAAGACAATGAACCTGTTTTTATCTTGTTAGATGACCCGCCTGGTATGATGTATATTTTATGTATAAATATCTTGCATTATTTACTTTGTTCCATTCCTTCTTACTTGACTTGTGGGTCAACCCGACCGAATGGAAAGAGGATCAGCCAAACTGCGGGCAGCTCTGATGAATTTGAAGTGGTATTAGTCCCTGTGTTGCTATAGTTCTAAGAATTTGGTTCTTAAATTTGCAATTCAGTTTGATCATTGCTCAAGTTTTCTTTGTTGCCAATGGTAATCCAATTGATAATTAGTGTTCAAAATTTAACAAAAAAACTCGTATGACTAGGACGTAACAACCTGAATAGTCCCTTTTCTATTCACTTGTTGTTTGAAGGATTTTATATCCATCAAGTCTCGTTAAACCGTCATATTTGAGATTGATGCAGGAACAGACTTAAACTTGGGAGGTGGCCTATGTAAGCTTGAGTCATGAAGAAGTACATGAGCCCGTCCGTTAGGTACACCTACGGATTCGTAAGGGACTCCTCGAAATAAAGGCCCAAACGGATAGTGTTTGGGGTGGATTCTTGAATTTGATAATTGGTGGTGTTTAAAGGAGTTGATGGTGCATCTCCTATCTGTTGTAACTTTTGGGAGAAATGATTGTGTCACTCCTTCATCAGTTGTTATCAGAGTAGAAGGTCTCAAGTTCAAGTTCCCATAGGTGCGCCCTAAAGGGGCCATTTTTCTAATGATGGGAGAATGATACAGGAGTATACTTGAACTTGGAAGGCGGCCTATGTTATGTGGCCTGGGCCTCGAAGAAGTGCGTGAGACCATCAGTTATGTGCACCTACAGATTCGTAAGAGACTCCTAGAAATAAGAGCCCAAATAGATAGTACTTGGGTGGATTTCCGAGTCTAATAATGGGTGGTGTTTAAAGGAGTTGATTGCACCTCTCCATCAGTTGTAACTTTTAGAATGAATGGTGCTTGGATAGTGCTTAGGGTGGATTTCCGAGCCCAAATGTTTAAACGGATAGTGCTTGGGTGGATTCTCGAATTTGATAATTAGTGGTGTTTAAAGGAGTTGATTGTGCATCTCTTATCTGTTGTAACTTTTGAGAGAAATGATTGTGTCACTCCTTCATCAGTTGTTATCAGAGTAGAAGTCTCAAGTTCAAGTTCCCATGGGTGCGCCCTAAAGGGGCCATTTTTCTAATGATGGGAGAATGATGCAGGAGTATACTTGAACTTGGAAGGCGGCCTATGTTATGTGCTGGGCCTCGAAGAAGTGCCTGAGACCATCAGTTAGGTGCACCTACGGATTCGAAAGAGACTCCTAGAAATAAGAGCCCAAATAGATAGTATTTTGGTGGATTTCCGAGTCTAATAATGCGTGGTGTTTAAAGGAGTTGATTGCACCTCTCCCATCAGTTGTAACTTTTAGAATGAATGGTTGCGTCACTCCTACATCAAATATGCGATGACTTAATACAATTCATGTCTACAATCTACATCTAAAAACGCTATCATACCCAACCACAAATTATGCCTCCCCCTTCTTGAAAATCATGACATAAAAGTGGACCAAAAATAGCTATCTCATAACCCTTTGTACAATAGATAAACACAGACATAGTTAAGATTTTTTTTTTTTTGGGTAAACACAATCAAGCGTACATGCATTTCTCATGAGTCAGATCGACCACATGGCCTTCAGAAGGAATAATCAAGTAAATCCATAAGTAGATCCTATTAAGTTACAACTTTCAGACAAGAGTAATTTCCTAAATAGTCCCTGAATCCTTTAAAAGGTAACGGTTTAATCCCTATTTTATTTTAATTTTTTTGCCGAAATGACCTTAAACTCTCTAAATGTTGACCATTTGAGTCCTTTTCATCCAATTCCGTTAAATTTCTAATGGAATCTTACTGAAGTGAAATGTAATAAAAAGACCAAAATGTCCCCCCTTCTCTCTTTCTCCAAACCAAACCTAGCCCCCCCGCCCGAACCAAATGCAGACCCAATCCCAAGACCAAACCCAGCGCCGTCGGCCCCCTGTCGTCAAGCTCAGACAATCCAAAGCCCCCCGCTCCCAATCCATGGATCTGAGATGATTTTTTTAAATTTTTTAAATTTAATTATTAATAAATTACTGAAATACCCTCTTATTCAGGGACTAAATTGTCATCTTTTAAAAAATTCATATTCATCTTGACCAAAAAAATAATAATAAAGAAATCAAATCTTTACCTTTTAAAGAATTTAAGGATTATCTCAGTCAATTACTCTTCATAGACAATTACTTACCGAAAACGAACTCATGGACATTTATATAATTAGAGTTAGAAGTCTGTGGATTGAAACTAGACATCTATTTCGTATATTCAACAACTTTCTTTGCTTTGAAGCTCCTCAAAGCAGAGAGAAAGTAGATATAATGTTTCAGTAATTGGAAAACTATAATATATAAGATATATATCTATATATAGATAATATATACAAGGCGAGAGATGTATTTTAAATATTATCATAGTTCAATAGATACAGCCTCCTCCCTCCGCCGGCGCATTCTAGCACCCCATGACATGTCACCTCCTTCATCCTTGCCCATGCTTCTCCTTTTAAGCTCTGATAGCTGCGACTGCCAACGACTTTTCCACTCTCTTTTCTCTTCCATTCCCTGTATCCAAACAAACAAAACCAAAACAAAAAAAACAAAAATGATCACGCTGGTCAACACTTCTGTGTTCTAATAATTATATATTTTATCCAATTAGAAATTAAAAAAAAAAAAAAGAAGTAAAGTTGTACAAGTAATCAATATAAAAAAGCAAAACAAATACAAAAATAAACAAAAAAAAAAAAAACCCAATTATAGCGTTGACGAAACGCATGCATATCCATCTGCGTCACTAGTAGGACATTTTAAAAAATAATAAAAATAATAAATGCTTCAGTGAAAGTATTGTTTTAAATCGTGAGAAATTTTTTTTAATTTTGACGTAATTCTGACAACATTTAATGTTTAGAAAAACAAACGTATATGTTGTATCCACACAAAGAACTGCTCAATATCTCAGCGATTGCTCTACTAATAAATAATAATATCAGAAAATGTCTAAATGATAGGAGAACTGAAAAATAACGACTTAAACAAGTCATACTGAAGAAAAAAAAAGAAGCAAAAAAAAAAAAAAAAAAAACACTACGTAAGATCACCAACAAATACTCGAAATGAAATAGATGGCTGACCAACAAGACCTTAAAATGTAAACTTGAAACTTGTAAAACTGAAGATATGTTGGTCCCAATAGGGGAACAGAAAAGCGAAAAAGCAGGAAATTTTAACACAGATTAGTCAACACATTGACGAATCATTTTGACAAGAAATAACATATCTTGTAAATGTAAACAGAAACCATGACGCTGATATGCGGAAGATGTTTATATATCTTTAGATCATCTGAGATATTTTGCATTTCTCTCTCCTTTCTAAATCACGATACAGTCAACTGACATTGCATGTCAAGATTAGTTCTTTCGCTGATTCGCCGAAAAAAAAATTGGTCTGTAATTTTTGATCTTGTGTGTTTCAATTTTCAAAACATGGTGGAAGAAAACACCAAGGAAATTTATACGATAGGACCACGTGTTATAATGTTATAAATTTTTAATATGAACACTCGTTTAAAGCAGCAATTTGCTACTGATAGTGCAAAATAAGAGGATCCCCGTAACGCCATGGACACCAAGCACAAACTAACCAAATCTCTTCAATTTAGGTGGTTCATCTCAACTTGGTTTCTTCCATTTATAAAAGGAACCGACCATTAAATGTATATATATTGTTACACACACACATGTATATACATATATATATATATATTGAACCCCACCTTCAAAAAGTTAGGTCGATATTAGTTTCTTATAGTTGAAATATGCAAAGACAATTTTCACTAACTGCATTTAATATTCGGGCCATAGAAGCAGAACAACCGAAAAAGTAGGTAAGTAAATGGAAATAATTATAGCAATAAGTCAAGACTTCATGAAACTAAATTTTCTCAAAAACCAATTTAATGTTAAACGATTAAAGAACCTTAAGAAAAAAGAAGAAAAAAAAATCAAAACAACAAAATGAATGGAAGAAACGGAATTTAGAGTTTAGACCTAGTACTTCATATTTTAGTTACACCAACGCCCCCAATCTCAGAAATTCATCTCAATTCGCACCTTTCATTAATTTTCTCTGACATTTCGTCAAATTTTTTGATCAATTTCTTTAAAAGAAAAAAGTAAAATAATTACTTGAGAACAAAAATGAAAGAAATGAACAAAACCCCCAAAAAATTCATCAATTTTCTTCGACAAAATTGCTCAACCGAATTTTTCATCGGTTTCCCAAACCCAAACCCAAATCCGACTGAATCGAATTCGTCGAAGAAATCGACGAAATGCAACAAAAACCACAATAAAACATAATCAGAAACTCCCAAAATCGGATTTTGAGGCGTAAATAGAATTACCTCGTCGGTTTGGTATCGTCGACGGGCGGTGAAGGCGAGGCCCTTGGCCATGTCCTGGTCGTACATGGCGCGGCGGCGGGGATCGGAGAGGGTCTCGTAGGCCTCCTGGACCCTGATGAATCTCTGGGTGTACTCCTCGACCCGATCCGGCGGCGAGACGTCCGGGTGGTACTTCCTCGCCAGCTGCTTGTACGCCTGCTTTATCTCCCCAATCGACCCCGACGCCGGTATCCCCAGCAGCTCGTAGAAGCTCATCTCCGCCGCCTCCGCCACCACCACCACATCGCTGCACGCCGCCCTCGGCTTCGTCGGTGCCGCCCGGATCCGGGTAGGGAGACCTATCCGGGTCGGGAAGAGGACCGTGGAGTTTGGGTTTCTGGCGGTGGCGACGCCGGCGGTGGAGGGATTTGATGGGAAGAAGAAGCGAGAGTCGCCTCCTGGGATTGTTAACCCATTGCAATGCATCTCCTCTTTGTTTCTCTCTCCTCTTACTCTGTTTCACTCTCTCTTTCTCTCTCCAAAATGTTTCTCTTTGTGAGTCTTTTTTCTAGTCTATATGGATTTGTCTTTTCCTTTCGATTTTTTCTGGAGGAGATTCGTGGGATATCTTTATATATATATATATATATATATATATAGAGAGAGAGAGAGAGAGAGAGAGAGAGAATTGTGTGTGTCTTTGTATTAATTTATGGAAAAAAAGGTTTTGAAGAAGTCTTAAAGAAGCAAAACACTTATGTGGAGGGGATTTGATATTGGTGAGGCTTGGGATAGATATCAGCTTGTTTATATAGGGACGTTTCTTTCTTTCTTCACCAGTAACGAAAATAGTTACGTTTCTTTCCCTTTTTTCGTTTTTTTTTTTTTTTCATTTCTTTCAGTTTTTTTTTATTTCATTTATTTTTATATTTCTCTTTTTTAAAATTTTTTAGTTAATAATAAATATTGGTTATTGTGCATTATAAATATAAATTAGTAATAATATTACACCTTATTATACTTAAAAATATAGATTTCGAATAGCTCACTTCGAGTTCAAAATATATATATATATATATTAGAGATTATCAGGTGCTTATAATAATGCAAAATGTTAAGAGTTTTCAAGTTTTTTTAACAATAATGAAGATAATATTTTCTTTAACTTTTTTTTTTAGAATTAGAATATTTTCAATCTCGATGTAACTATTTTTATGATTTTTTTTTAATTTAGGGTGAGGGATTTGAACTCTACACCTTATAATAAAGTTAAATATGAAATTATCGTTAGAGTATACATGTAACAATATTTGTATGAAATTTAAAATTATCTCGTGATGCAAAAACAAAAAAATCCTATTCTGCTAGTATTTTTTAGTATAAAGTATCAAGCAATAATGAAGAGAATATTTTCTATATATTTTTCTTGAGGTATTTTTTTGTACATTATTTTATGTTATGATCTCTATTAACAATAAAAAATTCTTTGTAGTAATTTTTTTTCTACAAATAAAAATTTACAAACTAAAATGCCACTATTTTTATAATATGAAGACAAATAATGTTAATAATCCTAAAAGGAAAAGAAAATTGAGAAAGGAGGAGGGGAAAAAAGGTGACACGTTTAGGTTTGATAAGTTCCCCATGAACTTTGACACATCTTTCCAAACATGTCACCTTTTTTCAAAAATATCATTAATAATCTCATGTTCCTGTTTGAAATAATGATTAGAGTCAAAGTTTTGTTTATTGAAATTGAACGTGTGTTTGATTAAAATATGAATTGAAAATGAATTAGGAGATAATAATAGTGAAAAAAATTAAAATGTGTTTGAAACAAATATGTAATTTGGATATTATTTTATTCTTATCTTTATTAGATATAATTTAAAAAATATATATCGTTTTAATTTGAAATAAGAAAATTATAGAGTTTTGAAATTTGAGTTTCTTGAATATGAAAGAAAGAGAAAATACGAGGTAAATTTGTGAATTTTGAAATTGAATTGTAAAATTTCGTCTGTTTCAAGCGATCCTAAAATCTAGAAATTTATAAGGAGGGGGAAAAAATTAAATAAATAAAGTCCCACGCTTGGAACCTTCTATTTCCACACAAAGGTTGGCCAACTAATCTCTTGACTTCTAGAAGGGGGAGGGGGGAAACGTCAAGCCTATTAAGAAAAGAAGGTTTGTAAGAAGAAAGGAGAAGACAGAAAGAAAGAAAGAAAAGAAACACGGGTTTCCATTAAAAAATAAAATAAAATAAAGTAGGATTAAAAAAACAAAACAAAAACAAAATAGAAAAAGACGGGTGTTTTTATTCATAACCTTTATAAAAATTCGATTGGGTATACAATATTGTTGTCTTTAAACTTTTTCACCTTAGATAATTTTTCTTTTAAACCTATTATTTCGATAATTTATATTTTAAATATATTTTTTTTATTGTTAGAATGTATTCCATTTAAATTTCTAATCTTGAACTTTTTTATAAATTAGTACAATGTATGTCATTTTGCTAATTGTGTATTAAATTGACTTGAATTTTAATATTTGTATTAATTCCAGAAATTTTAATAAAAAAAATGTGGTTTATAAAATCGTGGCCAAATTATGAATTCAAATCCTGCCTCCATTTATATATCCCTACCCAATCCCAATCTAATTGCATTTGAAAGACAAAATTAAATTAGATTAGCGTGATCTTTATACCTTTCAACAAACTGGGCCCGAAAAAAAAAAAAAAAAAAAAAAAAAAAAAAAAAAAACCTTTAAACCAATTAACTGAAAAATGATTATAGAAAGAATCGATAACATGGAGTGAATTTGATTTTGGTTGGATTTGGATAGATATTAGTCTTTTTTTTTTTTTTTTAGCTTGTTCGTATGGGGACGTTTATCTATTTGTGCACAGGAAAAAAATATAGAAACATCTCTCTCTCTCTCTTTTATTACTTATGTGGTGAGTGGTTTCCTATTTTGATTATTACATGTGTAGTTTAATAATAATTTTAAATTTGAGTCGAATTCAAATATTCAAGTATTTTTTTTTATTTTTTTAAAACATATACATATATATATAGAAAGGGAAAATCTATTCTAAATGAAAGAAAAACAAACACCAATATTAATTCATATAATCTTCATTTAAGAAAAATCACAACCTCTAATAAGCAACCGATTACATTAGTAAAATTGAATGAAAATAGATATATATCAAATTTCAAAAATAGATATCTAAATAGAGACTCGAATAATTAGATACACATATGAATTTTTTTTTTACAGAATCTCTTTAATAGATGAAATCATAAGATCCACATGAAAAACAAAACTCAGGACGCAAAAACACAACACCAAATCGAGGCAAAATTCATCATTATTACCAACAATAATACACAAAAAGGAAAAATGAAATTTCCAAGCATTGTCAAGAAAACCGCTGACAATAAGATGACCGGCAAAAAAAGCCATCGGAGAAAACAGTAAAGTCGAAAAACATGGATGTGTAGTCGAAATGCCACGTAAATAGTGCACATAACGAGCAAGTTAGGAGTTGATAAAATTCTCATGGTTAAAGGTATTGAGCTACGATTTATCATTTAATAAGAAGGTGTTTGGTGAATGAGTTGCGTTTGAAATTTTTAAGTTTGAATAGTATTAACTTTTTAAAAAGTAGTTATAAATTTTATTGACTTTTCAGAAAAAGATAAAAATTAAGATGAAAAAATACAGTTTAATTTAAGTGAAACTTGGATACCAAACAAACTCTAAGCATTAAATTATTGGAGTTGGGAGACCCTTGATCTTTCACCTCACATATTAATGATGTAAAGAGTCGACTTTAACTTTCATGAAATATGAGATAAAATGAATAAATATATATATGTATATATATACACACGTTTGTGGTGTACACTATATCCACACATGCAAATATATAAATACATGCGCACAACTATTTTTTTTTTTTAGAGATAGTAAACACAAAGTTTTGGTTTTCTTTTGAGAAAAATAAACATTGTGTATAGTACATGCATTTTTATTTTTTATTTTTTAATATGTTTTACTTTTTTCTATTTAAACGAGAATGCGTACCAGCTAACTGTCACTAGTAAAAATTATGGATTACACGACGGTTTTTTACCGTCGTGTAAAGTTTACACGACGATATACCAACCATCGTGTAATCCAGTGTCGTGGTATATAACACGACGGTTTTTTACCGTCGTGTAAAGTTTACACGACGGTATACCAACCGTCGTGTAATCCAGTGTCGTGGTATATAACACGACGGTTCCGTTACCGTCGTGGTATCTCAATGTTACACCATGGTGCGTCGTCATCAAAATCACATTACACGACGGTTCAGCCAAGAACCGTCGTGTAATGTCTGACATTACACGACGGTTCTTGACCGAACCGTCGTGTAATGTATTTATTTAAAAAAAAAATTGGGTTTTTTTGGTGATTTCTCATGCAAGCCTAACCTGCATGTTATCCAATACACAATCCAAGATAGTAACTTCAATTATCAAATTAAAAATACATACCAATTTTGCTATAGTTATGCTTACATGTAATCTTGCTAGAAGACTTCATGTAATCTTGCTATAGTTATGCTTTGAATAATGATCAAACTCTATTATCTTTTTCGAAAAGGAAAACTCATTGTGGCATTCCGTCAAGTATGTTGTGTGCGTAAAAAAAGCATGTTCATAAATGTGTGTAAAGTGTCAAAATTAACGATTCACAATCATTTTTCCCCTCTACAAAGAGAAATATTAAAAACAAACACACTAATTTGCAACAATGGATCTTTAGTGACAAACAACAATACAAACAAGCAAATGTGGTTTAGTTTATATATGAAGTCACCTTACTTTTCTTTGAAAAAGAATAATCACGGCCAAAGCAAGAAGGAAGTGGCGGCGGCGGCAACGGCGGATTGACTGGAATTTAAAAGAGAGGTGTCGGCGGGTTGGTGAAGTATGTGTGGGTACTTAAGAAAAGTAAAGAGTGTGAAGAGAAATAAGGAGATGCGAGCGAATATATTAAGAGAAATGAAGAGGAAATTGTATTCAAGTAATTAGTTTTCGCGCGGAATTCAAAAAATGAAAATTTAAAATTTTCAAAATTTTTGAGCATTACACGACGGTTCGGCAAAAACCGTCATCTAATCGGAGGATTAGACGACGGTCACTTGGGGACCGTCGTCTAAGCCCCCAATCTGGAGGATTAGACGACGGTCCTGGGGGACCGTCGTGTAAGCCAGCCGGGTGGCTTACACGACGGTCACCCAGGTGACCGTCGTGTAATCCCCCTGATGAGGGATTACACGACGGTCCCCCAGTGACTGTCGTGTAAGCCGCGCGCCCGCGCAACCTCAGCGCGCGCCCCCAGCCAAACCAGAGGCCAGAGGCACCAGAACCAGGCGCGCGCCCGCGCGCCCGCGCGACCAAGGAGCACGCCCGCGCGCTCAAGGCGCGCTCCCGCGCGACCAGGAGCCGCCCGCGCGCTCAATCAAGCCAAAGGCGACTCCAGGCGCTCGCCCGCGCGCTTCCCCAGCCAAGGAGGGCAGCGCGTTTCCCCAGCCAAGTATGGACTTTTACGACGGTTCCTTGAAACCGTCGTGTAAAGTTGGTGTGAAGACCACTTTACACGACGGTTTCAATGAACCGTCGTGTAAACCTCACTTTACACGACGGTTTTAAGAAACCGTCGTGTAATATATGTTTTGTAGTAGTGTGTAATTAATTAATAATTGATGAATTAATAGTAGATTATGTTCTCATTTAGTTGACTTTAATTAAATGGCCTATCATGATCCACGCGACCATTTAATTAACGGACCATATAATTAACGGACCATATATCATTACGCTTAAGACGAAACCTAGTTGTAATCTAGCTAATACTGGTGGATTCATTTAGAAGCCATTATGTGAAATAATATTACATAAATTCAATTATAGTTAAACTAAATCTCAATTAGATGGGAGAAAATGATTTTTTTTTTTTTGAACTTGAAATAGGTATTCGAACTCTACATCTTTAAGTGGAGATATATGTAGTATAAAGGAATTTAAATAAGAACTTTCGCATTTATAATCCAAAAATTTTTTTTATAGAAATAAATCATAGTTCCATATTGTAAAATGTTTATATATAAATCTTTTGGATTGTTTTTATCTATAGTCCTAGAATTTTAGGTATGTTTCCATTTCACTTTTTAAACTTCTGTTAGGATTTATGTTAAGAAAAACAGGAAAAAGATAACATGACTGTACTTAATTTACTTTTTTCTATTTTTTTTTTAAATAAAATCATAAGGGAAGGGATAAAGTGGAGACTAATTCAAAACTCAATCTGTAGAGTGAGAGTTTTTAAAGTTTTATGAATAAAACTATTGTTAAATATAAAATTATTGTTATCTCACTTCGTAATAACTTAAGTTTTTGAATGGATTGATAAACTCACATATTATCAAAACGCATGAGGTTTTCATCACCTGTTGGGTCTTTAATATGTTTTCAATTTATTCTAAAATATTTGTGTTGGATTTTTTAATTAGTATTTATCCAAGAAATTGTAACATATAGGTATTTTTTTAAATGTATAATTATATTTTTACGGCAATTAGCAGATTCTAATTTAAGGTACATTTTAAAAAGAATCATTCATTGCGACATTTCTTATTAAAGTTCAAAAAAAAAAATTTTGCGGAGTGAAATCTTATCCTTTTTTCCCTAAATATATATATATATATAAATTTTCCTTTAAAACATTTCAGAAATGTACGTATCATAACTTTAAACTCTGATTATATATACATGTAAACCATTTATAATAAATTCTTCTTGTATAATGCTAAAAGTTCGTTTGATAAATGAGTTTAAGTTGAAAATTTTAAGTTTCAATAGTAATTTTAGTTGACTTTTTAGAAAAGACAAAAAAAATTTTCAGAAAAGACAAAAAAAAATTTTCAGAAAAAGATAAAAACTGAAATAAAAATTTTTATTTGAGATTGAATGTCAAACGAAGTCTAAAACTACTGAAACAAAAGTACAATTCTTCTCAACACTATTTCTTATGCCAATTTACAACCACATTTTTCTGGTCCAGTCAGACTTCTAGAATAGGGTAAGCTTGCTTTACCCATCAATAGAGTAAAAAAATAAGACACGTCCGATTACGATCTATTCGGTCATTATATAATGGACTTAGCTACCAAAAAGTTGAATCAAAACTACGAGATTGATTTTAAAAATTATTTCTATTATGTTAAGCTATTATTCAGTATTGTCAAGTGCATGTGGACCCTCATTCATCCTTACTCAGATGCAATAACGATTATTAATATCTTTCTAAAAAATAAGTTTATGGTTTTCATGTTGGACTCTCTAATTAGGATATATATATATATATTTTTTATTTTTTACTGTGCCCGTAGTAGTGTCTCAATGCATAATTTGAAAAAAAAAAAAAAATTTCTGAATATTAGAAAGTTGTGTTCTTGTGCGGTTACATGGATAATTCTAGACCTGATTTTATTACAAGGTGTTTGGTCATAATTATTAATTGAAGAGTGTGTACTAATAGGATTATTTAGAAAGAGTTGATTAAATAATAAATCGAGATTTTTAGTTCTCTCTTGTGCTCTTCTTCTCCCCTCCAAATTCCCATCTTGCAATTCTCTTCTAACCCTAGGGGATTTTCTTCTTAATGCTGTCTATTTTATCTATATTCTACATTTTCTATCCTGTACCTATATCAGCTACGCTTAATGATTCCTGTTTTATTATTACAAAAAAAAAAAAAAAAATGGTAAGACATTTCATGTTTTTTTTTGTTTTTGTTTTTGTTTGCTTTATTATAGATTTTTTCTATTATAACTAGAAGAATGCTTACTATCCAGCTATAATAAACTAACATTAGTACAAGATATTGTTATGATTTAGTCGCCTTTAATTAATGGCCTATCAAGATCCATATGTCTTAAATAAAATCAAAGATGATATATAACAAAAAGCTTGAGACAAAACCCAACTGTAATCTAGCTAATTCTAATAGATTAATCCCATAACAAATGTGCAATAATATTTCATTTCAATAAATTAAGTTAAACTAAGTATCAATCAGATTAAAATTGATAGCTTGTTATATATCAGCATATGCATCTTTGACAAGTAAAATAATAAGATTCAGACTAGATATTGGTTATAACATCCTTTCTCATAAAACAAAACTTTTCTTATAATTCAGATAGTGACTTTTATGGATTATTTAATACAAATGTCAACATTTTTTGACAAATCTAATCCCCTGATTATTCTAGAAAAATTGCACTGTTGCCGATCTCTGTGTTTGTGAAAGGCCAAATATAATTACTAGTTAATTAGCTTTAAGTTTGTCATTAGTCGTTGTTTATCGGCCGAGGAGATCAAATTTTTGGAACCACATTAGAATTTGTCTCCTCCCTCCCTCATGACACTAATATGTTCTTTGTCCTAACAAAAGATAAAAATTTGAGATCTATTCGAACCATGTTAAATTCAACTGCTAATTAAACTCTCGAACTAATTTTAGATTGGATAAATTAGACTAACTCTCACACTTAATCACTGGCATTTTCAAGAATAATCTCCTTGTGGGGATTAGTTTAGGTAGCTTAATTATTAATTATTTGTTATGTAAGGCATAAAGCTTCTTTTTTTTTTTTTTTTTTTTTTTTTCCGGTTCAAAGGAAAAAGCGTATATAGAGTATTACTGATTATCATCTATTAAGTCAACTCCATTATAAATATCAATGCCAATATTACATTAAGTGGGAAAAATGAATAATTTTTTTCCAAATAAATAATTTTATTCTATTTGTATGCAATAAATAATTTTATTTCAAATGTTTATCTACTTTGTATATACTAATTATTAAGCTTTGGACCTTATGAAGGAATAAAATTTTATTTTTTTAAATAAATTGAAAATGACATTTTATTTTTTAAATCAAAAGGTTGGAACATGATCAACAAATAGCTAGTAAATTAAAGCTAAAAGTTTATATATATATTTTAACACTAGTATTAGTCAAACTAATTAGCATCAGAAACAACAATGTATTCGAGATAATTTTTTTTATTCAAATACAATTTACCATTACCATTTTTCTTTTTTGAGCTAATTATAGGGGTGGGATTTACCATTAACTTATTGATTTAGCACAAAAACTAAAAATTAACATGTAATGCTTTCATGTGCAGGTAATAGGATTGATAATGAATTGAATAGAGAATATATATATATATATATATATATTTTGGTCTTTTCTTAATTTTGGATTTTCATTTTTGGTTACAAGAGGTGGATGTGGATGGAAAGGGAAATGTTTTATGCTTTACAAATTTATTTTTTATTTTACTTGTAAGAAGAAAATTTAGATAAATAAGCAATTTTAAACATATTAAATAAATAAAAATAACCGTTAATTAATATTAAACATAACAGATCACTTTAACAAATAATAAATACATTCAAACAGTGATTTTTCAAAACTCACTTATATTAAAAAAAACAATTGTTTTTTTTCATAATATTTCGATCATTTATTTAAAAAAAAAAAAAAATGCGACAGAACCCACAAATCCCTTGTATGAAAGATATTTTAGCAGAAGACACCAAATGGAACACGCTTCTTCTGTGTTTAACTGAACTTCGCGTACGTGTCACATCATGTTCAAATTTTCTTCCACTCTTCCTTTAAAATTACTTTAAGCGGCTTCTTCCTCCTTTTCTTCTTTCTTCTGCCTCCTCTTTTTTTGTTAAAAATAAAAAATGTGGCGTACCCATATTATTCTATTCTAGAAGGTGAGGCATCTAATCAGGTTTTTCGTAAAATACTGACAAAAAAAAGTGAAAAAAAAACTAATAATCTTATCATTTCAAGTTTTAAGGAGTCATTTTTTTTTTCTTATCGATAAAATTTTCTAGAGAGTTTTGAATAACGAAAGAATGAATAATCTTATCATTTTAAACTTTAAGGAGTCTATTATTTTCTTGTCGATAAAATTTCCTAGAGAATTTTGAATAATGTAGTTAATTTAATGACATATTTGCATGAATGTCTTCTGAATTTTTTAGTTTCCTAATAATCAACCCCTTGAATTTTTAATTTTTGACAATCGAGTCATTTTTTTTTAAATTCATTAATGTTAAGACAATGTTTTTTTTTTTTTTTGCACAATACTTATATTGTATAGCTCAAAATGGATAATGTTGATTATTTTTACTTAATTTTAATATAAATTTCTTTTAAAGTTTAGATTTAAGTTTGAGAATAATTGAATTAAGGTTCAAAATTTAAAGAAAATTGTATCGAAGTTTTATAAATTTGAGTAAAAATAATTGAATTGCTAAAAATTATAAATTCAAGAATTGATTGTCAAGAAAAAAAAAAGTTTAAAGATTGTCAAAATTAAAAAGTTGAAAAGGTATACATATAAATAAGTCTAATTTAATCACTTATCAGAAAAGTTATCGTTATAATCAAAATTTTTATTATCACCATAACTCTTTTCAACAGCTTTTACACTAACAAAAGCCACACCTAATAACCATACCTTTAAAACTTCTATGTGCTGAGAGAAACTCCTATCGGCAACATCAAAATAATTGAAGTAATAGAAAATGACTCAATAACCAATGTACTTTTTTCTTAAAAAAAAATGTTACGAAATTCCAAAACTTATTTCATCATGAAGCTTCGTTTGACATTCAAGTTTATCTCCAATTAAATTATATTTTTTTTATCTTAATTTTTATTTTTTTCTGAAAAGTCAACAAAATTTATAACTATTTTTAAAAAATCAATTCAACTCAAATTTAAAAATTTCAACACAACTAATTCACCAAACGAACACTTAATAACGATAGCTGTCTTTTTTATCATACCGCAATAACTCTTTGGTTGGGTATTAAAGAAACATTATTTGTCGATAAATCGCTAACTTTAGGTCTTTTTTTAATCCTTTTTTAATTTTAAATTGATATTAACTCGATTTTAAAATAAAAATAGAATTGCATCATCAATATCTCTCTCTCACTATTTTTATTTTTTATTTTTGCCCTTTTTTCATAGCATCACCACTAACAAAAAAGTAAAAAGTATTTCGGCGCAGTCACTGGACTACAACATATGAAGACAATTTTAAAAATTGCAATCACAAGGACTTTCTCTGCAAAAACTGGGAAAATTGCCTTTTGCTTGCTTTTAAATATTATAACAAATTAATTTTATATTAAAATTAATAGTTTTTAAGTAATAAAATTAAGAACAAGAAGATGTGGGGAGAGTGAGTGGAGCTAGGGAATGTAATGATTATTATTTAATATGATAATCCGCACTAGTAGTTAATTTAGTCGCTATAAATTAAGATTTGTGTAATTAGATACTTTGAGATGGCAAATAGTGAAGCTTAAGACCTTTTTTTTTTTTTTTTTGGGTGAAGTTTAAGCTTAAACTTGGTTAAGAGTCGGGATCGTTCGAAGTTGAATTTGGCTTATAGTAATAAGTTATTAAAATATTATGGTGTTTATATGTAAATTGTACACGCTTTCTCCTTGACCTAGTCTTTGAAAATGAGTTCTATCCAATTTTTTATTTTTTTCAAGTGAAGAGAAGAGACAACGGATGGTGGCATAACTAGTAGAATTGGCATCAGAAGGTTAAGCCGAAACTATAACTTCGAAAATCAATTCTTATAATAGGCCTTGTTAAAAACTTTATATTTGTAAAATTCATTGAAAATAGACCTTATTAAAAACTTTATATTTATAAAATTCATTAGAAATAAACTAGTAAGTAAAAAAAGAGTTTTATCCAAATTTATTTAACATGATAATAGAACAGATTTTACAAACGATGATGTATTTAAATCCTGACATATATTCACGGCTATGGTACTCGCAACCAATGCTATATATATCATCCGCTTCCTTAGATATATATATCTAATGGGAGCTTGTCGTTGAGTTGGGTTGAGTTAGGCAGGCAGCCTGGACTAGTAGCAAAACTCTAATTTTCTTCCTAAAAAAAAAAAACACTCCAACTCTAATAAACAGGATATTAATTGTTTCACAACTTTATAGATATAAGATATAAAAATATTGTTCACCTATCTCCTAACATTTTAATATTATAATTTATGTATTGAATTTAAAATATATTTCGGGTGTCGATGGATTCTCCGTCACGTTCGTTTGATTGATTTAGATTTTAGCTTCACCCAAAATTAAAACATGTTGGCATGATTTATGCTACTTCATATCATCGTATTATTGTAATAATTGCGTTACTATCCAAACTTATTTAGTCTATGCAATGAATATTATAATTTAAAATGAATAATTAGCTTTGTTAACCTTCTGAAAGGCCAAAGGCCATTACTTAATAATTATTAGAAAATTAGCTTTATGTTTTGTTATTAGTTGCTGTCTTTTAGTGCGTGGCTGCGGAAATCAAATAATCTAGAAAACAACAAAATTAGAATCTGTCGCCTTCCTTCCTTGTAAGTGCCCTAGTTTTTTTTTTTTTTTTTTTTTTTTTTTTTTGGGAAGGAGAAAAATCACTTTCAATTATGACTAGGATAAAACTTTTCGCGTAAAAAAGTTACCAGAATTTGAATTTATCCACAAAAATTCAGAGTAGGTCTTCAATCAAACATCATCATTTACTTTTCTAGAAAATTTGTGGACCTCGTGAGAAGAATAATTAGTTTCTTCATCTGGTGAAATATTTTTCCAAGTTCTAGATCTTCCTCCTTCTAGATATAACAAAACACATATTATAGATGATGACGAGTATGTTTCAACGACTACACGTAATGTGTGGGAAGTGGGTTCGATTAAGTATTGCATTAAAAATAATAATAATAAAATAAAATAAAAAGAAACGAAAAGGAGGCAGTTCAATTCCTCAAGTTTGTCTGCAGATGCAAAGTGGGATTTTATAAGAAAATTATCATTTTTTAAGATTTTTTTTTTTGAATAATTATTCTAAGTTTCTTTTTGTAGTTTAGAAAATAGGCTCTTTTTTTTTTTTTTTTAAATGAACCAATAGAAGAAAGAAGTAAATAGCATTTGTGTAATAAATAATTAAAGTAAATAACAGTAAATAAATAAATAATCTATTTATTAGAAATAATATTTTTATCTAACTAAGTAAATTTTCTATTTACTTTAAACATTTCAAAATCTTGCTATTAATTAATTTAATTTCATGAAAACGTGATTTAATTATTCCGATTTTCGTTAATTGAAGTAGTAATATACCAGGTCATCAGTCATATACAATTGGCCCATTATTGATGAACTATTGGTATAGACATCGTAGTAAAAAAAAAAAAACAATCATTTATCTGAAAAACTAATATCTTGTTTGGTGAACAAGTTCAAATTGTATTTTTTTATCTTAGTTTTTATTTTTTTCTGAAAAAATTTTTATTTTTTTTGAAAAGTTAATAAAAATTTTCAACTTAAATTATACTTTTTCAACTCAAACTCATTCACCAAACGGACCCTAAATGTTCGGCCTTTTTTTTTTTTTTTTCGGGAAAGGAGTGGCAAAAAAACGACCATCTATATAATGGGGACAAATCTAAATGATGCATGCGGTTATAAAAAGAGAAAAATGTTTTGAATTAAAATTATGGGATGTTCTTTTACTCTTTTGAATTCTACTAGAAGGCCGCGCTTTGGCATGGAACGTGGGAACCAAAGGGATTACTTTGACAACGATAGAACTGAAACTTCTTCTGTCCAATTCATTGAATCCTACGAGTTTCTAGTTCCACTAATTAATCAGTACTTTGGTTCCTCCCCCGTGTAAAGACTTGTATTTTGTACCGATCGTACTTTTTCAGCATCTGGACATCAGTTTTCGGGATCATAAAAAAGATTCGCAGAACAAAAAATTCAGCATTTTGGCCTTTGTGTGGTTAAACTATGTCTAGTTGAAGCACGTGTTCCTGCCCTGTGAAATAGTATATTTTCATATAATTCAAGAATTTAAAGGGAAATTAGGCTTAGTTTAGAAACGAAACTCAACACTTAAGTTTTGTCTTTTTCTTCAAAATTTTTATCTTTTTTCTCAAAAGTTTTTGTTTCTTTTTTCTAAAAAGTCAACAAAATTTATTATTTCAACTTCAAAAACTCAACTCAAACTCATTTACCAAACGGATCCTAAAAAACTAAAAATAAAAAAAGAAGCACAAAATGAAAAAAAATAAAAAATAAAAAATAAAAAGACTGAAACTCCCTTGTGAACTTAAGGGGGGAAAAAATCTTAAACGAAATCCTTTTTAACCATATTAAAATATCACGACGAATCTCCTTCACGAAACTCCAAAGAAATTTATTCTTACTCTTATTAATTGTGTAAGAGATAGAAAAAAAAAAAAATAGGGAAAAGGAAAAGTGAGTGAATTTCAAAAAAGAATTTCACAAAACGACAAACAAAGCCTTACATATGTAATTTTTTTTATTTATTAAAGAATTTCTATAACAAAACCTCTTATATTGTACTACTGATAAGAACTATTATTTTAATAGTTTGATTTAATTTTCAATAGTCTGATGCATGGTTGAAGTAATTTTGTGTTGCAAGTTAAAAATTTTAAAGTAGACGCTCAAAAATCACATTGGTAAAAATTTAATTCAACTATTAAAAGATAATTCCTACCAATAAATAGTATTGCACCAAAAAGAAAAAAATCCTTGAAGGAGGAAGTAGAAGTTTCGTACATCTAACAAAAAATTATGTTATAATAGTATAATTAGTTTCTTAATATTATAAAGTTAAAAAAAAAATCCCTGAAGGAGCAAGTAGAAGTTTCGTTCATCTAACAAAAAATTATGTTAGAACTAGAATCAGATGACGTGTGGTATGCCATCTATGACGAGAAAATTACAAACACCTACATATTGACTTTAGTACAATAGTACGTCTAAAATAAATATTTTTTTTTATATATATATATTTCAGACGCATGTTAAAATTGAGAATAAGATGATGAAATTTGTTTTGATCAAAGTTAAGTCATTATAACTTTATGCGGACAGAGACAATATATACTGAGAAAATTTTTTCTTTCATTTTTACTTCCATCTAGAAATTATGGTTGATTTGATCAAATCTCTATGAATGATTTTTCAAAACTCATTTATTAACAATCAAAAATTTCAAAAACTAATAAATCTACCAAGAAAAGGTCCTAAAACAAAAACTACTCTTACCTACTAGAACCGACTAACATCACTTATCATGATTCCTTATGGTTTAATCTAACACTTTTTTGGTTTTTTTTTTTTGGGGGGGGGATGAAAAGTATGCAAGAACCTAGGTAAGCCATCCCCATCTTTTATATATATATATATATATATATATATATATATATATTCACACAAACAAGTACACACAGAATCTCACAAGATAGATTGACTACAAGGGCCTTCGGAAGAAGAAAATTAAGTGGACGTATAAGTGGACCTTACTAAGTTAGCAAATTTACTTTATCGGTTCCATGACATAATGATTTTTTATTTTTTTGAAGCAGACATTAATTTTTTATTTTAATTTTTGATAATTTAAATATCTGTATTCTTAAAAATTAATATCTGTATTCTTAAAAGTTAATATCTGTATTCTTAAAAATTAATATCGGAGAAACCAAGTTTTGAGATTGAAATCTTATCAGAATGGATCAAAACAACAAAAACATATAGCATGCAGATTAAAAACTATAAATATAAGGGGATGTGGAAGGTTTATAGTGATCCGGCTTTATGTATCCTACTTAAGAGTTCTATGCACAATAATAGATGCATGTTGATTTCACCCTCGATCTCACAATGTTTTGTTAATAAAATTCGACAGAGTTTAGGACCTAGTCTCCTAAAATCTCGGATACTTTCTTCAACCTCTCTGAAAAAAAGAAAAATGAGATTTAATACAAGTTGTTGCTAATCAATTAACGCTTAAATGATTTTAGGTGAGCGGTACACTCTCAACTCCCATGTTGATAGTTGACTTTGGCCTAAAATTGAGGTATACCATATAGGTTGTGTGATATTAAAATCATGTTTTGATTATTTTTTTTTTTTTTTTTTGATAAAAATACTTTGATTAGTTGATATTATTATCATATTACTCTAGGTTTTTTTTTTTTTTTTTTTTAAAACGGTATATGAGCTACTATGACTATGACAATGCGGTCCCTAGATGTTGTTTCAAAATACTAGTTTTTAATTTATTTTATTTTTTTGTAACTTTCGACCTATCTTTGAGAATTTAGATGATCACGTGACTACCAAATTTTTATAATTCGAAAATTAGTTGAAATTTAGTCAGGTAGAAATGTTATGATTTTCAAGGGTAGACAGAGAGGGCGTTTTCCATTTAACGTGGTTGTTATACTTGTTTATGCAAAACTTCAAGTTCGTGCACTATATCGATACGTCATTAATTATATCGAAATTCCCAAAATGCATTGTCATTTGTAAAATTAATATAACTCAAACTCAACGAAAACATCAGGTTTCCTAATTACATGACTGATTATTGAGGTAAATTTGTAACTTATCGAGTAAACATATTTACTTCAATTATTTACTTTTAAAATGTTACCTACTTCTTTTTCTTATATATTTACTGTCCATTTGTGTTTTAAAAAAAAAAAAAAAAAAAAAGGGCAGCCAGAAGCAATAAGTTTTCTAAAATACTATTAAGGTGAATAAAATTTGTACGATCAAATTCTGTAGTGCGAAAACACTAAATATCTTTGACAATGTTAATTTCACTCACTTCGACACTTTTTTTTTTTTTTTAACATAACACATTTCAAGTTTTTATATTTTTAACTCCAAACAATTTATTTTCAACCAAACACACATTTTAAAAACTCAATTTATTTCCAATCAAAGCATCTCCAAAAACTCCAATTCCAGTTGGTATTCCAAATAGACCCTAAAAAGGAACCAAGACAAGGCATTCACAATCAACTATGACAAATAATTTTTGATTTTTTTAAGTGGACGTTAATTTATGATTTTGATTTTTTTTTTTTGACAGTGTTATCTATATATTCTTGAATTTCATGTAGGACTCAAGAACAAACTACCCCATCTATTTGATATTGTTGACGATAAAAATCCGTCAACCTCGGAGAAACCAAATTTCAAGACTAAAACCTAATCAAAACAATTAAAACACGTAACATGCAGACCAAAAACTAAATATAAGGGTTGACCAGTGATTTATAGTGATTCGGCTTAAAAGCATCCTAGTCGACAATGTGATGCATTCATATTAATGAACGTTGATTTCACATCCAATCTAACAATGTCTTTGCAAATACGATATGATAAGAGTAAGGAACTCATCTCTAAAAATCTCGGATAGTTTCTTCAACCTCTCTGAAAAAAAAAAACAAAAAAAAAAAAAAAAAGAGATGAGAAATGAGATTTAAGTGCGAGTTTTTTTCTGACCAATTAATGCTTAAATCATTTTAGGTGACGGGTACATTCTGAACTCCCAGATCGAGTTGACTTTGGCCTATAATTGAGGTATAGCATACATGTTGTGTGAAATTATTATCGTTTTTTTTTTTTTTTAGTTGATATTATTATCATATTACTCTAGGGGTTTTTTTTTTTTTTTTTTAACATCCCTAGAACCATAACGTGAATTTTGTGATAGGACAAGGAAAAAACCAAACAGACATAATATAATTATGAAATCTTTCTGTCAGATTAGAACCATAACGTGTTTTAAAAAATTTAAAAAAAGAAGAAGAAGAAGAAGAAGAAGAAGTAGAATATTCTGTGGTTGAGACTCTCATTTTTAACTATGGAAACGCAGTTTTAGTTACTGGATTGATTTTGTGATAATATGATATGAGTGTCTTTACATATAAATTTATAGCATGCGACACAAATTATCCCGATTATATTATTGAAAAGTTAACTTAACAGTTAAAATTACATTTTTTTATGAGATATTTATTATAAAATTATACTTTTCATTATTAGTAAGAACTGTAATTTTAACTGTTAAGTTAACTTTTCAATAATATAATCGGGATAATTTTGTGTCGCATGCTATAAATTTTATATGTAAAGGCACTCATATCATATTATCACAAAATCAATCCAGTAACTAAAACTGCGTTCCATAGTTAAAAAATGAGAGTCTCAACCACAGAATATTCTACTTCTTCTTCTTCTTCTTCTTCTTCTTTTTTAAATTTTTTAAACACGTTATGGTTCTAATCTGACAGAAAGATTTCATAATTATATTATGTCTGTTTGGTTTTTTCCTTGTCCTATCACAAATTCAAAAATTTATAACTTATCGAGTAAATATATTTACTTCAACTATTTATTGTAAAAATGCTTCTTTCCCCCATATATTTACCGTCCATTTGTGTCTTAAAAAAAGAAGGCAAGGACACATTGGACTGTGTATTTCAATATTACATGAACTTAACAAGCAATAAGTTATCTAAAATACCATTACCGCGAATAAAATTTGTATTATCAAAATCTGTAGAGCCAAAAACAGTAAATATCTTTGACAGTTAATTTCACTCGCATATGAAACTAATAAGGTTCTTTTTTTTATATATAAAAAAAATTGTAAGTTAAATTATGGTGTTAGATTATGGAAAGAACTTTGCCCTTTCTCCCAAAGGCAAAGAAGAAGGGGGAAAAAATCATAACAAATAGTGTTAATTGTCAGGTTGTGTTTGATGATTCACCCTGCATCACTATTTATCTGTTAATTATACTCTCCTTGTGTACCAAAAAAACAAACAAACAAACAAACAAACAAAAACATGTATATATATTCCACACTGTATTAATTATCTATTCAAAGGGGGGAAGAAAAAGAAAAAACTGTTGAACACTGCATGGTATTTGAGAAAAAGAGACTAAGAAAGCCTGCAATCATGTAAGAATTGAAGATATTTTGAGAATAAGAGCCCACAATAATGACAATACAACATATTACCAAGGGCATTATTATTCAACATCACCTTATCAGTAAATTCAACCCAAAAAAAAAAATCACCTTATCAGTAAAAACGAAATATTATATGGTTAAGACAACCAAAAAAAAAAAAAATGATAACGAGATAATTTCAGTTTTCATTACGACCGTCAATCGACACACTTCGCCTGCTCCCTCCCCATGTCCCCTAGCGCTCTTGTGTTGGGAATTGAGATGTTCACAAGGGCAAAACCTACAGGAAAACAACCGGCTTTGTTTGGCATCCACTAGGATTTGAACGCAAGGTTCGCAAAACTATTTTGCCCTTTCGGTCCCCAAATTTCCCTTTAGGCCATCACTAAATTTATCATATGGAAGTAGGCTCAGCTTCTTTGGTTTATTAAGATCTCGTAGTAGCCGAAGGTAGTCGGCTTTTGTTAGATTGAATTGAATCGTACATAACCTATGGTCGCTTAAGAGACTTTCTCAATAGTATAAGTGGACCTCTCAAAGTACAAGTATATATTAGTCTTGTTTGTTCAGTCTCGCTTTGGTGCTAGGTTAAATTGCTTGCTCTTGCCCCTCTTAACAACAAAGGTACCTGACTACACTACCAAAAAAAAAAAAAAAAAAGCGTTGTCGCGTTACTCTCCCTTGGGTTTCCAATTGCTCTCATACTTTACTGGAGGCGTACGTCGCTTCACCCACAATTCCTTCTAGTTGCTGGGAGGGGTAGAGCTTCGCGCCTCCGTTTGCTTATTTGATTGAGGCAAGCTTCCTCTCAAGTAATGGCTCGGGAACAACTAGCCACCAGGCCCTGGTAAAAATTCCTGCTCATATCTCAATCGTAGACTTTTTCTCTTGACAATCGACACTCGAAACATTTTGACGACCACATTATCAGCCATTGACGATCAACTTGTAAAACAAAGTGTTTGAAAGAACATACCAATTTAATATTAACTATGTTGTTACAATATCAAAAACCCTTTTTTTTCCTTTTTTTTTTTTTTCTTTTTTTGAGACGAGAAACCTGAAGGGAAAAAATTTTTCAAAAAATTCTGTCATTTGTCGATCTGCAGCCGACGATTAATCATCCAAAAGAAGATAGAACAATACAAGTCTCTTATTAGCTCAAAGAAAATAGGTCTAACCCTACATAGACTTATCTTTCAAATCCCAAGTCTTTTATACGAGAAATGAAGAGTTTTCGAAGGGATAAGACCAATACATTCTATTTTGCAACGAAGACGAGTTTGACGACTCCACAGACGGCAACCAAAGCATAGCAAGTTCCGTAACTAGTGAAGATGATGAAGCTAACACAAGATTTTGAGGATTAACCTACACCCGATAGCATATAATGTAGGTCTAAATACCAAAATCTATGAGTAAAATGGCTTCCATACAAAGAAAAACTACCCAAAAACCTCCCACAAGGAGAGTTGTTTCAAAGCGGCAAAAACACTAGGGAAATTCTCATGGGGAAGCCATCACCTAGGACTGATTTACAATAGCGCCCCAGAAAGTAACTAATAATGAAAAGAAAGAAGAAAAAAAGGACTTGGATGAAAAACACATTTTCATATAAACTTCAAGCGTAAAGGATGCCCATAATTGAGACCCGAAGGCTGCATGCGTCTCTCAAATCATCAGCGCCCTATCAAGAAAATAAACGAAAAAAGAGGGGGAGAGAGGAAGGGGGGGGGGGGGCCGCGCCAAGAGAGAGGGCTAGAGGGTAAGACGGGAAGTTAGCAACGAAAAATTAAAATCAAAATTAAAAAAATTAAAAAATAAAAAAAAATAAAGATGGGTTTTCTTAAATAACTAAGAAATAACTATATCAACCACTTTTTTGTTCCCAGGAAGGAAAAATCTTCTAAGAAAAAGCATGTTTGCAGGTTACCTAGCTATTAAAAAGGTCGTAGAAGGTAAAAGAAAACGACAGATGCTGACATTTCCCTCATCCTAAACAGTCAAACGCTCCATACACAAAGGGGAGAACACATATTTTTCAATAATCATAAGCATATGCAAAACCAAAACAGTTTATAGTATGATATGGTTATGTGAGGTAGAAACACCCGTGGATCCACCTAGAGGTTACATTATCAACAAGCATGGTGATAATACCTTCCTTTTTCAACAATAAGCAACCAATACCGTTTAATTTAAATGTCCATTTACGACCAACGTTTGCATCATGAAATGGAACTCAACTTAGTAGTTGAGGAAAATTACCTGGCTAAAATCAACATGCATTCACTGAGCATTCAAGTAAAAGAATAAAAAGTGAATCACTCCGTCTGCTTAAACTCATCACGTGAATTTTGATGCAATTCCTCCCAGCAAAATCTGGATTTCACTTGTCTTTACACGTAGCATACCTAACCAAGACAAGTATTTCGGAAGGGAGAGAAAACAAAAGGGCAAAACCCCAAAAAAAAAAAAAAAAAAAAAAAAAAAACGAAAAAGAAACAAAAACAGATGGTGGAAGGAGTGAGGCACAACATCTATAACATAATGGCACAAGTTTTGTCTATATGAATATACAACCCAACGCTCCCAAAAACCTTTTGAGACCGGACATATGCTTAATAGCATTAACATACGCCCTCCATTAACTATCAAATCTGTGACAGCATACCTTCATTTACACCACACAAAAAACCAACTCCGCCAAAATGAATCTCACAAAGCTCCAAGGTAATCACCACGTAAAGAACCCTGCACGCGTTTGGGACATAACAGGCCCACCATTCCATCAATTATGAATAACAAAACCCAGGTTGAGGCTCATCTTTAAACAAGAAGTAAGCTTATCTACAAGTTTTAGAAAATATCTACACGCCAATTTTCCTACATCAAGGATTCTTTTTGCATTAAGCACTTAGTCCTTTACTAAAGGTCAAAACTTAACCAAAAAATAAAATAAAATAAAATTATCTACCCACAAAATTTAAATTTAGTACCCTTAAAATAACACTTCAATTAACTTGTGAAAATGATAAAGGTAACGGTCCAACATACACCAATTAGTAAAGCTCACTGCAAACAATGCATGAGTTGTTGCAGATGAAAGCAGAACACCTTTGAAATACATAAACCATATCCAGCTCAGAGACATTAATTTCAGTCAGTTCCACAAGGACCTGCAAAAGATAAAAGCAAACACAGAGCATATTCATGAAGAGCCACGCACCGATATAAAAATTAAGCAATCTTCCAAGAACACCGCCTGGTAAGTAAAATTAAGTTCATTTATAAGAATCTCCAAGTCTTGATAAGGCATTTATCAGCATAATTGCTCTTGTCAGCAATGTTCGGAGTGGTAAAATCTCAAACTCAAGCAGCCCTGCCATCCACAGTCATATCTCCTTTTCGCTGTTGTCAGGTGAAATATCTGCATCATTATCCGGCTGCCTCGACTTTTCCCAGCCACTTTGATCCTCTGCTTCTGGAAAAGACCAAAAAGGAAAAACTAGAGGTAAGATATATTGCACTAATAATTAAAAGAATGAGTGCTTTATTCCCTTATTCGGGGAGGGGGTATGCTATGGTACCAGCTCTGCCAATCTCATCTTCAGTGATTGATGCTTCATGTTTGCTTCGCCTCCCTGCATCAAAGGAAATTCTATCAGATTGCTTTATCAAAGCACCTTGTCAATATTTTACAAGTATCTCTAAATTCTGAACTACTTCAATTGCTATATTTCCACAATTATTTCAAGATCATTTTTTTAATCATAGTTGAAACAATTCATCATTGACTCTCATCATATCATTTGCATTGAACCAGGTTCCACATTGTTTTCATCACAAGACTTACCTTCGGAATCTGACTTAGGCTGTCGTATGTTCTTTGATTCACTCTCATCCAAACTACTTTGAGACCCGCTGCTTCCTCTGCGAACCTTAGATTCAGGCAAATTTGACCTGGGCTTTCTTCCACGGCTCTTTGATTTCTCATCTCTAGTTTCAGTTAATTCATCTTTTAAGTGGTTCTTGCCATCAGGAGAGTTAGACCTGGAATGCCTTCTTTGTTTCATTTTGCTTTCACCAGAACTTCTTGAGGATGATCTACTCCTTCTGTGATGCTTAGCCTCAGAAGATACTGACCTAGATCGCCTTCTACCACGATGCTTTGGTCTTTTGCTCCTGTCATCATCCACTTTCACCTTCAATTTATGATTGCTTTCAACAGATCTTGACCTGGAACGCCGCCTATCATGACGTTTTGATTTTTCATCTCTGGCTCCTTGCACATTATCATCAGAGTGAAGCTTATCTTCCAAAGACTCTGACCTCGACCTTGACCGCCTCCTCTCATCATGTTTTGAATCTTCTTTTTTAGTTTCTTTCACTTTCTCGTTTGATAACTGCTTCATTTCCAAAGATATAGACCTGGAACGCCTTCTACCACGACGCTTTGATTTGTCATCTCTGTTAGAATCCTCCTCAACAGACCGGTGCTTACCTTCCAAAGACTTTGACCTGGACCGCCTTCTATGCTTAGATTTATTTTCATCTGTACTTCTCGCAGATGACCTTTTATGATGCTTTTCTTCTGTAGACAAAGACCTTGACCGCCTTCTCTCACGGTGCTTAGATCTTTCACGGCGGGTTTCATCTCTCCTGCCATTTGAGTGGTACTTACCACCAGGAGAAATTGACCTCGAACGTTTTCTGTGCTTTAGCTTGTGTTCATCATCGATTCTTGGAGATGACCTATTTCCTCTACTATAGCTAGGCGACCTTGAATCAGCATGAGTTGCTCTGCGTGAAGTACTTTCCCAGTGACGTTTTGGTGAGACAGAATCAACTCTGTATGACTTTCGTGTTCTAGGGCTAACACTCCTACTCCTTTGTTTTCTTGAAGAAGACAAATGATGATCACGTGATCTACCCGAACCCCTTCGTCTATAATGGTCACCACTATCCCTAATGTCCCTATATGATCGCCGCTCACTGCCACGGCTAGGATAATAGCGAGACCTCAATGGTGATCTAGATCGACGATCTCTAGTAAAGCGGGAAGGAGGAGAATATGAATGGGACCTCCGCCTTCTATGATAACTGATTGGTGATCTTGACTTCGATCTTGACCTCTTGCGAGAAGGTGAAGGTGACCTGTAATTGAAGCAATTAGACAGCAGGAATAACTCAAATCTTTTCTTACCCCAAAAACCAAAAAAAAAAAAAAAAACAGAAGATAACCTCGTCATTCTATATGACATAAGTAAAACATTCTCTAGAATCACACACATATGCGAGCAAAAACAAACAGAACATTTCAAAGAGAAAAATCCATTAGGGCATATAACATTTCAAGGTTCCTTGACCAGTATGGTAACACCACAATTTTATTCAAAAACTTACTTATGTAAGGCATACAAGATGTGAATAGCAATTTTAGCTTCGTTATGGACCTTGTCAGATAAATCCTTTAAGGACTTTCCATCTTCCTCGATTGAGCTCAATTGGAAGGATGTCTTCGGGAATTAAGGCCTTTTTGGCTGTGCTTTTTCTTTATTTTCTGTTTTAGTTTTGTTTTCTATGTTTCTGTTTTAGTTTTGTTTCTAAGAGGGATTTGTCATCCTTTTTCCATGATTTTTTTATCAATGAAAAAAAACTGCACGATTCGGAGATCCAGCTCAAAAATCACAATAAAAACAAAATTTCCTCTACCATATTTTATTTTCTTTTATTTAAAAATATGAACACGCGCACACAAACAGAGTATCATCTTACAGCTGACAAACAGGAACTAAATTTCTTCACGTAGACACGTACAACATCCTACATAAATAAGATTTTACCGTCTCAAGACATAAGAAAGCATGCAGTATGGCCTAGTTTGAATTTGAAGCACAAAAATTATCACAAAACATGTCATGATTTACTCATTAGTATTAGTGCAAAGCAATTGACTAGGTATTTGTGCGTGCGTGCGTGTGTGTGTGTGTGTGTGCGCGTGTGAGAGAGAGACAGGGAGATTTAACAGGAAACTAAAATAAGTATTAGTGAACAAAACTTTAGGTTTTTTCCTCCTCTAAGTGACCAGCATTTCTATAATCTTGGCTTTAAAGGCATAGCAAAGATACGTTCATTTTCTTGCAACAGAAACAAGATTTTTCATAACCATATAACCATAACAAATGTCCATGCAAAGAAACTTCTAGGAGAGACTCCTTGAAGGTGACAGGATCTTCTAAAAAGAAATTTCCGTTCAAGTTTGAATTCCCCTCTTTGTTGTAGCATCAAAGAAGGGAACATCACCAAGCCAACTCTAGGGCTTTTCAAATTCTGAAATCCACAAGTTTCCAGTTGCATGATTGTCAAATGATTCAAAAGTTTGAACAGAGACATTCCTTGGGCAATTGAGACAACAAAAACTTCTAGGATTTGTCTTCCTCTATATTTAGTTTTGGTATATCTTGTTTTCTTAGTGAAGCTATCTTCAAAACCAATAACGCAGAGAGAGAGAGAGAAACGAAAATTATTACAATCTTATAACAGAAATCAGCAGAGGAGACATACCTGGATTTTGGCTTTGTTTCCTCCTCTTCCTTCTCTTCTTTCTCTTCACTCACAAGTCCATCAGCTTTCAATTTCCTACTTATTTCTGCCGCTCTTGCAGCAGCCAATTCTGTGGCAGACTTCATGGTTGCAGCTCGGTTAGCTGCTTGCTGTGCGGTCATATTTTGCTGCATAAGCAAAGCCTGTTGGAATTGCATCTGTTGCATGGCAACAGCCTGTTGCATCATCAGGGGCAGAGATGAAGAAGCCAGTTGTGAATTTAGTATAGCTGGTTTCTGAGGTAGTGATTTTGCCATTTCAACGTTCATGGGGCGACCCCCGACATCCATGTTATTCAATGCTAGCGCAGCAGTTGCTTCTTCAGGTTTAGCGTATTCAATGTGAGCAAAATACTTTGAATCAGCGATGGTACAATCAACAACCGTTCCGCAGAAGCTAAAAAGTTGCTTCAGCTGTTCAACAGTGAGAAGCGGGCTAAGATTGCTAACTTGAAGTGTTCTCTTTAATGCTTCATCCTTTCCAGCTTTGTCAGGTGAAGCTGATTAAAAAAGCAACCAAAAAGTATGAGTTCAATAAATAATAACAAAGTATAAAATAAAGCTTCACATAAAATTATTTAAAAAAAAAAAACATTGGTCTAACTTAAACGTAAAAGTAAAAGAATGGGAGATGGAAGAAACTAGCAACTCGGAGATATAAAGAACATGTGAGACAGTGACAGAATGATACCAGATGAGTCTTTTCCTGACTGAGCTTGTGCTTGCACCTGTGCGGCATGGGCTTGAAGGGCTTGTGCAGCAACAATTGCCTGAGCAGCAGCCATTGCAGCAGCAGAAGGTGCCATCGGAACTTGACTTACAGTGCCCATGCTAGTTGTTGCAGCTAATGCTGTCATTAGAAGGTTGTGCGGAGGATGATTCAATTTGCAATCAGTTTTGGCACAGCGCCCATTAAGGTATTCTCGGCAAACTTCACCAAGAGATGCACCAATTCCAGGCAAAATAGCCCCACCTGAAGCACCAGGAATGATGCCAGGTATCATTCCCAACAGTCCTGGAAATGCCCCAGAAACAGACGCTGAATAATTTGGCATGTTAGGCATAGTTTGGTTAACTAGATTTGGATATGTAGATGTAGGAGCCAAACCCAGTAGCCCTCCACTAGCAGCGGTAGTAGTGGCACCTGATTGACAACAAAACAATTTTCAAATTAGTAATCACAGGGAACTGATGCACATACAATTAGTGTTCCAATCACAAAACAAAACCGTAAAACAATCCTACTCCCAAAGAAAAAAAGCAAAACCAATCTTCTCACCCAAAATTACTATCTACCACAGACCTCCTTATAGAGACCACATTAGGAATAACGTCAAACAACAAATCACATTCACCTAAGTTGTCCACAATGATACAAGGCCGCGAACACTTACTATTCCATTCACACAGTAGGCAATAAAATATGCACCATTACAACACTATGAAGAAAACCACAATGAGCAACAATAACAAAGAAACACACTTGCAATGGACTCACCCAATATGATGTTCCAATTATACCAACATTAACCACATATAAATATATAATACAACAAAGAAATAAAACACACCAAGCTCAGCAGCATTTTCGGGTTTATTCATATAGAAAACAACCCACAAGCAACATTAGACAACAATAACAGGACGGTTAAGATTTCAGTAGGACACTTCATATTTCAGTACGTGAATCACAACTTTCAATATATAAAGTTCAAAAATTTATCACCGTCATAAAGTATCAAAATCTCCCAACAAAACAACATCGGAAAGTTGATCGAAAGCAATAAGTTAAGCAACACTAAAAAAAAAAAACAAATTCACAGCAAAAAACATGAAAACCCCATGGATGAGTGATGAGTACCTGCGCTGAAGAACACTGGGAATGGGCTGCCCATGATGGGTTTTCCATTGCACTCAATGTTGACCATATAATTCCCTCTCTTCGGCACCACATAAGTAACCGTGTAAGTCCCATCACCCATATCCTTCACCACCCCCTCTTGCTCGGTCCCGCCGACTCCGACCCCGGGGGACACCTTCACCTTGATCTGGGCGCCCCCAATGGGGCACTTCCGGCCGTCAGCGTCCTTGGTAGTCACCACGAACGACGACGCCGCGCAGGCCGTCCCGCCCGCGATCCCCGCCCCGGCCGCCATGCACTTCGAGGGGTCCGCCGGGCCGATCGGCTTCCTCGAGAGGTCCTCCTCCGCCTCCTCGTCGCTCTCGCTGTCCGACGACGAAGAAGAAGCCGCCGCCGCCACCGAACCGCTCTTCTCCACGTCCTTGAATGTGGCCTCGAAAGCCGCTTTCGCCGCCGCCGCTTTCTCAGCCTCGCTCTTCAGCTTCGCCTCCTCGGCTTGCTTCATCCATATTGGTTTCGCTACGGCTGAGCTGCTTCGATCGGCCATTTGGAAAAACCAAACCCTAAATCCCCAAATGGAGAAAAATTGCAAGCCCTAGATGCTTAAGCTAGTTCTCTGAATCACCGTTTCAATGAATTTTCCCCAAATCTGTCAGCAAAAAAGCTCCATTTTCCCCACGGCGCTTCCAATCAACGCGATTCCAAACCCTAGAATCGAAGAAAACGAAGCACCAGAAACCTAGGCTCAAGAATGGGAAGAAAGATATTGGAAATTACCCCCTTTTTTTTTTGTAAATAGCTCTTGTGATCCCTGAATTTTTTAAAATAATGTGGATTGATCCCTAAACTCTTTTTTTATTTATTAAAAGGTCCTTAAACTTGTAAAAAGGGTGTAAATGAGGAAAAAGAAACCTAACGTCCGTTCAGAAAGAGACGGTTTTGACTCACGTGACTTGCACATGCATTCAATTAGAGGTATTTTGGTAAAACAATAAATATTAAGGCTACGTTTGGTAACAACGTTTAACTCCAACTAAACTATATTTTTTCATATCAATTTTTGTCTTTTTCTGAAAAGTCAATAGAGTTTATAACTACTTTTTAAAAAATCAACTCAACTCAAACTTAAAAATTTCAACTCAACTCAAACTCAACTTATTCACCAAATGGACCCTAACATAAAAAGAAAAACTTAAAACTTGCAGCCAAAAAAAGAAAAGAAAGAAAGAACAGTGACAAAAATTGGTTTTTTTTTTTTTGCCTATTCTTTAGGGTTATTTTAGTAAATTTGTCAATAATTGATGCCTCATGTGATACCTGCATTTTGTAGTTCAGATTTTAACAAACGTTTTGGTTTTACCCCATTTGGCACTATTTTTAAAAGTTCAGGGAACATTCAATCCAAAAAAAAAAAATTTGGAGAACCAAATGGCACTTTTATTAAAAATTCAGTGACTATTCTAACAATTTATCTTTTTTTTAGGCTTGACATTTTTATCCATAAAAAATTGGAAGCGAATGCAGTAGAGCTCTATTGAGAGTAACCATCATAGAACTCGTTTTTTAGATGGTTCAAATATGATCTATTGGCTGAAAAATTACATACTTATTATAACTATGGTGTTCCATAACCCATAGTATTATAGGTTAAGAAATTAAAAAAATTAATAAAACAAAAAGTACTCTTTTCTTGTTACCCCCCCCCCCCCTATTTCTAACTTGGCCCCACATTAAGAAGTAAAAAAGCCTTGAAAGCTTTTTCATCTGCAAGTATGTTATATTTTGTTCTCTCTCTCTATGAGAAAACACATTCAAAGCTTTCTCAAGAATACCGAAAGCTATTTTAACAATTTTTTTCTGTAATATAATTTATGTTTGTGTGTGTATATGGTAACTATTTTTAAACCTTGCCCGGTGAAAGCTATTTTTAAGTCTGAACTCTCTATAGGTTGCCTTTTCACAAAACTCCATGGAACCTTCGAACCCGCCTAAGCACCACTCGCTATTTTGTTTTCAATCCAGTAATTGTGCTTCACAGAATGACTAAGGAATCCACCATCGAAGGAGACGACGAGCGGAGCAATAGCTTCGAGTTATTCTTACGATGGCACCAGCACTGGACTCCACCCCTCCTAATGAGCATGTCAGAGTTCTTGCTTGGATCGGGCATGGACAGGTTGTTGAAAGAAGTCCCTTCATTACAGACCAAGACCCTACAACCCAAGCCCCCTTACCTCCAATTCGATTCCTCCCATCTCCGAAACCCATCTTCGAAACCTATCTCCAACAAGAGAAACAAACTAATGGTTTTTTTCTCAAAACTTTAGATCAAGCCCCAAAAATAGAGCACTAAGATAAAATCGATAATTGTTTTTATAGAAAATCTCTAGATAGTTACTGGCGATAGGGCACATTGAATAATGGCCGGTGGGAGAAAGTTTTCTTAGTCGGTAGCTATGGAGACGAGAGTTTGAGAGATCTAGAGAAAAATAAAAATAAAAAAATAAAGATTTTGCAATAATCCTCCATTAAAGCCAATAAATCTTTTAAATTTTCTTGATTGTTGTTAATTGCTAAAAAAAATAGCAGAGTTGTAATGGTAGGTTTGGATTTTGAGGAACATCTGTTGGAAAAAAAAATATATATATATATATAAAGAAAAAAAAACAAAGTTAATCGGAAATTGAAAAAGAAAAAAACATTGTGTACTTGTTAGCTTATGTTAACATTGATATGTCATACTTCATCACTATTCATTTCACCATACAATCATTTTATACCATTGAATTGCACTATACCGATGGTTACTCTCCATCGGTCTCTATCATAGACTCTCCCTAAAAAATTAGAAAAAAAATCTTTTTTTATTTTCTTTCTCAATTTTCAGTGGAAGCAAGCAAGGAAAAAAATATAACAAATTGATAGGGATTTTTGGAAAGGGATTTTTTTCCTAAAAAAAAAAAAAGAAATAAAGAGGGAGATGGGAGATAAATTTTCAAGAGAACAAAACGAGAAAGTTCTCTCTCTAACGAGTTTCTCAATCATTTTCCACTCTTAGAGCTGGACTTCGATGGCAACCTTCAGCCTGTTTCTAGTTTCTCGATCTTAGGAATAAAGGTAGGGATCATATGGTGAGGATCTTAGTCGATGCAAGCTCTTAAAAGGAGGAAGATGGACGTTGTGGTAAGAAGTATGGCAGTTGATAGTGGTGCATCATTGTCATGTGCTGAGAAGGTCCTACAGCGACTAGACTTCGGTAATCCAGTTTCTATGAACGATGTGGATCGGTTTCTTGACAATGACTTTTTTCTGTATGATTGTTCTTTTGTCTTGTCTTATTTAGGTTTTATATAACAATGATGATGTCTTCGCCGTCTTTTATATGGTCGTTTTATTTTTGTTAGTTATTTCTAATAACAGAGGTAGTTTCCCTACCTTCTGCATTGATTGTTTGTCTACTAGATCTGAGTCTTGGCAATATTTTAGTCCTGCTAAAGTTGTTTTTATGCTGAGTTAGTAGTGGCTTTAGTATTACTGAGTCTTGACCCTCGATTGATCAGGAAATCCCATTGATTATTCGGGTTTTATTAAAAAGAGCCTCGTATATGCTCGATTTTGATATGCCGAGTAGGGGTGAACGTCGGATAGATTGGATTGGTTTTGAATTTTTCAACCCACCAAAATAAGTTTGGTTAGGTTGAAAAAAAAATTTTACCCACCCAATCAAAAAGTCAGACTGGGTTGGATGAGTTAATCGGGTTGAGCATATAACAAAAAATAAAACACATAATGCGATTTTAAATAAAAAATGTGTGGAAAAAATAATAGTTTCGTAATATATTTTTGATATCAAGTTGACAATATCAAATATAGTTCAATTTTTAAAAAATTATAAAAAAAAAAAAGGCAAGTACAAAAATAGAAAATTATGTCATAAATTATAGTAAAAACTACTTAATATATAGTTAGAATATTTTTAAAAACATTAAAAAAAAACATAATTGAGTGGGTTGGGTTTATATTAGGTTACTAAATTTGAATCCAAACCCACCTAATTAAAACTCGGGTTAGGTGAATTATGTTAAGCTTAATATTAGATTAAATCAGATTGGGTTAATTGGGTTGGCTTCGATTGAGTTCGGGTGGGTTAATTATGTTTTGTTCACCCCTAATGTCAAGGTATATATCCATTATTAGGTCTCAAGAATACGTTTGTCCCTTAGAGCGTTATTAGACTTTACCAATAAATCCGTTCTTATTAAAGAATTTTTGCCTCATGTAATATGTGGTAATTTGTTATATTTAGTGATTTTATAATTCTTTATTGAGTTTAACAAAGCTTTCCCTTTCAAAAAAAAAATAAAAAACAAAAAGAACACAGATATATATATATATAATATATTTACAAAATAAAAAAAAAAAGAACACAGATATATATATATATATATATATTTACAAAATATAGAGGGGGAAGGTTTAAAAAAAAAGATATATGTTTACAAGATATAATTAAGTACCTTGTTATATGTTATTAAGAATTAGTATAAAGGAAAAGAAGTAAATTGAAGTAATCAATAACAATCATAATTTGGGAGGGAAGTTGGAATATGCTTGGACGTAATAAAGAGGGAAACGGTCTGTGCTTTCCTTAAAAGAAAAAAATGCTTAAAAAAATAAATATATGTTTACAAAATATAATAAATTATTTTATCGGTATTTATATCATTTTGCATATTTGAAAGGTATTTGTGAAAATTATGGTATATTTTTAAAATAATAAAAAATTATAGCATATTTTTATTATTCAATTTAAATATTTTTTTTGTTCTAATTTTATCTTTTTTCTCTCTCCTCACCATCTTCCCCATTTTTCCCTTATGTCTCTCTCTGCACATACTCTCTCCATTCTCTCTCTCTTTCTACACAGACTCGACTTCCTCCCCCTCTCTCTTAACAACGATGAGGATCGGACTGCCATCCCCCTATGTACTGTCATTGTGTTAGTTTTATTCATGTCATGTTTAAGCCCTCGGTTGCACTTTAACCATTGACCCAAACTCAACTCATTAAATAATCGTGTCAGAAAGCTTAATCCAAACCCAACCTTTTAATTAAAGGGTTGATATAACTCAACTAACTTGTTTAATATACGGGTCACAAAGGTGTCGTGTCAACCTATAAACCCATTTACTAATGGATTAAAGTGTCATTTTAACCTGTTTATAACTTATTAAACTAGCATGATTAAAATCAAAACTTAATGCTAAAAAATAAATAAAAAGATGTGAATGATGATTAAATGCCTAATTAGCAAGTTTATCCATCTATAACTAAAGTTTCAGCTATCAAAATCAGTTCACATAAGCGAAACAACACATCAATTAAAAGTCCACAAATCTAAAACATACTCATAAGAAGGCCAAGTTTGAATGTGAGGGATGGAGAGAACGAGTGAATGAGAAAGATGAAACTATGAGAAGGAGAAGGCAAGAGATTATAAGAGATGAAGATATATAAGGGTTGCTGGGATAGTGTGAATCGAGAAAGAGGATAAGGTATGCCGATAAGGAGAAGAAAACACAAGCAGAGAGAGTAAGGTGAGGCAACTATGATATTTGAAAAATAAGAAAAAAAATGAAACCTTTTCTTTTTTCTTTTTATATTTCCCTAAAATCAAATTTTGCTAAAGCTTCAAAATAGTATATATATTTTTTTTTCTTTTTCTGAAAATCATATAATGTAAAACTAAAACGGTTAGTAAATGGGTGAATGACTGGTCGTGTTCGTTTCAACCCATATATGATCCATTTATTAAACTGATTATTATGAGTTGGCAGGTTTAACCTGTTTTGACTATTTATTTAATCGTTTATAGCATGTTCAACCTATTTTGACCTAAACCCATTTAAAGAAAACTCAAACTCACTAACTTCATGTGGGTTTTGTGTCGTAACCCAAATTGTCAGCCCTAGCCAATAGATCTTGCCACGATGATGGAGGATCTCGACGACGATGACGGGATTCGCAATCGCAACTGAGCTTCGGCCACTGAGCTCTAGCAAACTCTCGAACTCATGAGTCATGACAAGGAGTACGACAAATTTGATAAAGCTTCCTTAGTGATGGTGCAATGGCGACCTCCCATCTTCGATAGTGGACTACAACAGTGCTCGGGTTTGGTTGTTGTTGTTGTTTTTTTTTTTTTTTTTGTTGCGGGCCTCAGGATCTCTTCAATTTCAGCATTGTATGTATCATCTGGCTTTTGATTCTAGGCTTGAAGTTTACTTTTTTGCAGGCCGGCCCACGATCACCTTCAATTTTCGGCACCGAAGCTGCTATCTTCTTCGGCATCAGCGGAAGTTTAAGGATTCGACAATTAGGGTTAGGTTTAGAGTAAAGATTGGTATATTTTTTGGGGTTGATTTGAAATTATTTAGTTTTGAAGGATTTATTGTAAAATTATTAACTAATAAAAATATGTTGTTATTTTTGTATTTTATCATGTATTTATCATTATATACGTTAAATAAATAATTACTAGTAAATTTAGGTACTTACTAGTAAATCCAATACATGTTAAGTACGAAAAATTTTACAAATGTTAGGTAAATACTGTAAATCCAAGGATATACTCGTACATCCAGGTATTTATAGAGGTTACATAAAAAAGTTCTATAAAAGTGTGTAAATACAATAAATCTAATTATATACTAGTAAGTTCGGGTATATACAGTTGTTAAGTTAAAAAGTTTTATAAAATAAAAATGTGTAAATATAGTAAATCCAAGTATTTCCTAATAATAAAAAATTAAAATAACTTAAAGAGTAATAGAATAAAATGGTCTCTAAACTCATTAGAAGGTGATGATTTGGTCCCTATTTTTTTAATTTTGGCCGAAAAGACCTTAAACTCTCTAAATATTGGCAATCTTAGTTTTTTTATCCAAATCCGTTAAGTTTCTAACGGAATGAATTATGTGTAATGTATGAGATCTAATTTGAGGGGTTATTTTAATAATTTAACAATAACTTTAATTTAATTAAAAAACTTATAAAAAAAAATCCTATTTTTCTCAAATCTCAACATACTTTTTCGCTCTATCTCCTACCTTTCTCTCTTAATCCCAAAACCCATTTTCTCTCTCTTCAGTAGTGCCCTAATTAGTCTTCTCCTCCTCTTTCTTGTCGTTTATCAGTGACGTCTCTCATAAGAGGCGTGCTCTCGAAGCTTCTACTGAATACATACTCCAAGATGACTAGCGAGCCACAGTTACCACAGTTGCAAAATCTGCCATTTTGTTCTCGAATTTGGTCGGAAGAGGTTGGTGGAGCTAGGGAAGGGTAAAATGGGAAAATGGGAGTGGGAAGTGGAGTTAGGCTTTTGGAGTGATGAGGAAACAGAGCAAGATGATACTTTTGATAAAAAGTTTGTGATAGTAATACAGCCATTAGAGGAGAGAATCATAAGGTTAAATTAAAAACAATCTGAAATTTTTTCCTCTTTTGGTGTTACAGAGGAGATGGGAAAGCTCAAGGGTTCCTTCTCGTAAGCATTTTTTTTTTCAAAAATAAATCTCTTCTATTTCAATTATTATTTGTTGTGAATATCTTTTCGTTTTGAGAGGAAAATCAGTTGAACAAGAAGTAAAACTAATTTTTTTTTTTTTTTTCCCACAATTTCTCTCTTGTTGGTCTTAGGATTTGGGAAAGGGTAATTTTGGTTTTGCATGACGTTTTCCTTTTTTTTTTTTTTTAATTTATTGTTTAAGATTCAATATTTTAGTTTTGGTCTTTTAACTTAAAAAATTATCACGTGATTGCTCATATGTGTGATTCCGTTAGAAACTTAATAGATTTATACGGAAAGAAATAAGATTACCAACATATAGAGAGTTTAGGGTTTTTTTTATCAAAATTAAAAAAACAATGATCAAATCGTCACATTCTAAAGAGTTTATAGACCATTTTGGTTAATTACTCTAAATTAAATATATAGATTTACTAATAAGTATTGTATTCATTACTACAGAATTTATTCGTAAATACCAAAGTTATTACTAAAATTGTCTCACAGTAAATAAATTTATTTACTAAGGCTTTGTTTGGTTGCAAGTTTAGTTTAAACTAAACTATACTTTTTTCATTATATTTTTTATCTTCTTCTGAAAAAGTTTTTTGTCTTTTCTGAAATTTTTTTTTTTATCTTTTCTGAAAAATTACAATTGAAATTTAAAAATCTTAAACTAAACTCATTCACCAAACACCTCTTAAGAAAATAATTTTTATATGTCTTCAAGCAATGTAATTGAAAAACTACGATTCATAAATTTAACATGAAATATTTAGATTTTATATGTAAATAATATATTATTAAAAAAATAAATTCTAAAAAAAATTAGGTAAATAAAAGATTTATTAGAAAAACATCCAATTTGTTGGTAAATATCAAGTTATAAAAATTTAAAAAAATATCATTATTTACAAATAAATAATTAAATTTACTGATTTTGTATATTAAATGTCTACTAGATTTTATTAGAAAAATATTGAATTTAGTAAAAAATTATTTGGATTTACTATATTTATCAATAAATACTGAAGTTATTGATAAATTAGATTTTCAAGTAAATATTAAGATTTCAAAAAATATGTGATTTATTTGATGAATTGATAATTTTTAAAAAGATAAAAATAGTTTTATTTTTTTTGATAAATACTTTCTTTATTAGTAAATAATAAGATTTACTTTTTCACTTTTTTTTTCTTGTTTTTATTTTTGTTTTTTAATTTTACAGGTCAAAAGTTTTAAAATAATTGACATTTTCTTAAAAAGCCCCAATTTACTAAAAATACTAAATTACCTCAAATTGAAAAAACCATAACCCAATCCCATGCAAATCGGCGCCATCACTATAGCCATGTTGTTGCCAGAGACGAAGCTGTCGTCGTTAGGAGATGGCTGCTCGTCGGTTATCGATGCTTGCCCATCGCATTAAGATTCTGATAATCTTTCGGTCGTTGCGATCTCGATGGAGATTTGAGTTATGTTTCACGAAAATCACGATCTGATCTCCATCCACGTGCGCCTTCGGATGACGACGATGAAGAGAAAAGTCTTCCGACAAAGAGTATTGAGCCTATCGCCAAATTAATCACTAGATCCTCCATGAGATTCTGGCTCATTTCCAGCAATATTTCGGCTATCGTTGGAGGAATCGTGAGGCTCCATCTTGGGCACCTTGATTTTACCTAAAACAATGCCAGAGTTTGTGTAATAATGGCGACAACGACATAAGTGAGATCTGGGAGAGAGAAGCAGGGTTAATCCCATGAGATCTGGGAGAGAAAGGATGGTCAAGAGCATTTTAAAAATTTTAAAAATTTTGAAATCTAAATATACTATAATTTTATATTATTTCAAATTCTGCTATTTTGTTAAATCTTAAACTTTAATGATACTATTTGAACTATTCACCCTTATTTTTTTTTATGTTATTAAAAGTATTTTAAGAAAAAAGAAGTAAAATAACATTTTTTAAAAAAGAATTAAAGTAAATAACAGATTTTTAAAATATTTTAAGTACATATAAGTTTTATTAAATAAATGATTTATTTAAGTCAAATTTATCTAGTAAATTTTTTATTTACTTGATAAATCTATTATTTAAACAAGTATTTTAAAATTCATTATTTTTCTTAAAAAATATTATTTACACTTCTTTAATATATTTTATATTTCATTAAAAGAGTACGTATGTCCAATTTATATTTTCGTAGTTCGTGGATAATGCTTTATTTTTAATTATAGGTATTTTATTTTATTTCCATTGGGATACTTGATTGTTTTAATTATGAATATGTGAAATTTAAAAATACATAAATATTATCATTAAAAAAAAATATATACGTCATGGTTCATGAGCAAAAAAAAAAAAAACTGAAAGGAAACACACGAGTTATAAAAGAAATAGATAAAATAAAATAAAATTTAAACACACGTCACGCACGTGACTTGTAAAACTCAAAAAAGGGTCGCTCCTTAAACCCTTCTTCTTCAATTCTCATATTTTTATTTATTATTTACAGGGCACAGCACAAACACGAAGCTTTAAAACCCTCACACCCTTCATTCAAAGTAGGCCATTTTCTGTCGTCCCAATCTCATGCCTGCTCATTCAAAACTTCATCTTCTTCACCCGAATCCCTAACCCTAATTCCTTTTTTTTTTTTCTTTTGCTCAATCTCTGTAACAATGGCGACTCCTTCTCACGCTCAGGCCGTCAAGTCGCTCAACAACTCCTCCGGCCGCCAACGCTTCGTTGTAAGTACTTGCTCGAATTTTTTTTTTCAATTTTTTTTTTCGATGTTTTTCTGCTACGAATTGAACCTTATGGACTTCGAATTCTTCCGAGTGAACATGGATTTTTGTTGTTGTTGTGGTTGCTGTTGTTTTTGTGCAGTTTAAGAATTTTTCTCAGAGAATTGGAGAAATCGATATCGATGTTTATCGAAGTCTTGATAAAGTGAAGTCGGAGCCGTCCGAGGGGTCGTCATTCTTCCGGGACTGCCTCATAGAATGGAGGGTATGACTTTTTTTTTTAATTTTTTATTTTTAAGGGTGCGTAAAGGCTTTGATGAATTATCTTTTTTTCTCCTATTTTTTAGCCTATCTCGCTAGTTCAAGCCCTCTTTAACTTGCCCTGATCTACCGTGGAGTTGCTGTGCGATTTTGTCATGTGTTACATGTTGTGATTTAACTATTATAAAGCATGCCTTCACTAGGAATTTTTATTGGCATTATATTGTAGGAACTGAATACTGCCGAGGATTTCATCTCTTTTTACGAGGAAATGTTACCGTTGGTGCAAACATTGCCCTTGGTGATATTGCACAAGGAAACTATTATGCTGAAACTTCTTTCAAGATTACAAATGAAAGCAAGACTTTCACTCGAGCCGATACTCAGGTTTGCTACTGGTGCATTGAAATTTTAGAGTGGAATTTCAAATATTTGTTTTGGCTTGTATTTTTACTCCATGGTTTCATTACATGTTTCTATTGCTAAATGGATAAACATGTAATTTGAAAGAAAAATGGTGTGGGATTAAATCAGTGGTCAAGATTCAGAAGATAGAGAGAGAGAGGAAAAAAAAAAGATTTCTCAAATAACAAATAGAGCTTTATGCTACTCAAAAAATAAGCAAAAGGATCTCGGAAGAAAATGGTTTCCATAGCCTGAAATAGTTTAGAATTGAGCAAATGAGTTTCAAAGCCTCTCAGAGACCTAAATACTGTAGAAATCTAGGAAAAAGGGACTTCAATAGCCTTAAAAAGCAGAGAATTGAGGGAATTAGACATCAAAGTCACTCTTGAAATCTCAACATTGTGAAAAAATCATCCAATTTTTCTTTTCGGTTAATAGACTTATCCCCACCTCAACAATGCACTTTCCTTTATTTTAAAGTTCACTTGTAATGCAACACCCTAATAAGGCAGCAAGGAGATTCCTCAATGAGCTTTGATTTCCTTTACCAGTCTTGCATTGTTTTTATGGAAGAAAAATGTTTCTATGTTCTCGATTTCTCCGGAGTTCCAATTAAACTTTTGCAATCTTGTAGTGTTATTTGTCTCTTGATTGGTTTTTACTTGTTTGGATTTCCCTCCTCAAATATAAACTGAACTTTGTGATCCCTTCAACAGGCTAATCGCAGCTTTATCCAGAGATCTGCTAGAGGAGTTTTTGCCGTGAGTTTAACTCTTCATTTCGTTGTTCCTATGCCTTATAGTTTAGGAGTATCATTGTCTATATTTGTCAACCTCTCTTCCCTTTCATTTTTTGTTCTGTTGTAAGTTGACCTTCCTGTTAATTTGACATATTATATTGTTCCTTTTTTTTATTTTTTTTTATTTGTGGTATTGGCTTCTCCAGTTTCTTGCCAAGATTTTCCGAGTCTCTAGTCTCTCTCCTTGAAAGTGGTGCAGATAGGGAGCCCGAAATTATTGAGCAGGTTAAAGATCTTTTATCATTCCAGCGGCAGATGTTGATTTTGAATTTCAGTATCTGATATCTGCTAATGTTCTGCTGAAATTTGTTTTTTTTGTGTATTTTTGCAGATTTTTACTTCCTGGTCTTATATTATGATGTATTTACAGAAATATCTCACAGACAAGCTTACATACATACTCAAGTAGGCATTTTTTTTTTCATATTTTGATTTCGAATGGTTAAATTTATGTCCAAGCATATGACAGAAGATCTTTTCGAAAATTCTTGATGGAGTTCCTAAGCGCCTTAGAATGTGTCATTTCCAAAATTTTTGGGACAGTGTTAGGATATTATCTATGCATATTCGTCTGTGTGTTACGAAAAAAGAAAATGAGTTTTACTAAGCTGTTTACGGTTCCATGAATGTAAAATGGTGTTAGGCTGTTTCATGCATAGTTAATCCGATGCATGAAATGGTTGAAGTTGGCTAGGCAGCTCTTATTTCCGAGGCAGGGACTTCAGATTTTAGATGTGTGGGCCTAATTTTAGTATCTAGAGTCTAGAATCCCATATGAATACATTTACCTTCATATGGAGAACTAACATTGTGGTGACATTGTACTTCTTATCATTTTGGTGCTTATGTTTATTTTTCTCCTTGTTTTGAAGGGTTACTCTAAAATTAAGGTACTACCCAAAAGATTATGTCCAAGATTTTATGGCAGAATCAGTTTCGTTTTTGCTTAGGAATGCACCTTTTGATCAGCTTAAACAAGGTACAGACATTCCATGTCCTGTTATTTTACGAAAAGCTATTTGCTTTTGTTGACATGCATAAATCTGGGTAAAAGTGAATGCGAATATACATTTGAAGCTTGATAGAATATATTTTATTTACATGAAGTAAAAGAATGTCTTATGAGAAGTGCATATATGAATCTTAACTGAACCTTTATAGTCTGTCTGCAAATTGTTTAGGGATTTGAAGAGAATTATGTTTAGTTTGAGTGACTTTGAATTGCAGTTCAATCAAATGGTAATCAGCTAATAGTTTATGAGTTTAGAATCGACTCTTTGGAAAGTATAAAATCCCATTTAAAAATATTGGTTTCTTCTCTCTTCAGTTCTCTCCCTCTATTTTATTTGACTATGAGAATGAAAAATCCATTCGTTAATATTGTTCATGGCCTAAGGTTAATCTTGATAAAAGTTGGAGTTACAGGAAGCAATGAAGCTTCTTTATGTACTGGATTTCTGTAAACTTCAGATGCTAGTTTATCTTATCTCTTCTTGTTATTGATTTCTGGTCTAAGATTGCTGCTTTTGGCTCATAAGATATTACACTTGGGAAGCTAACTAAATATAAGATTTTTTGGGATTTTGTGTGATAATGAAAATGGGATATTTCAAATGTGAGATTGTATGTAATACTTTTTTTTGTTTTTGTACCCCTTGGGTACCCGAAACAGGAAGTTGAATGATATTGATGTTGAAGGCCATGATTGTTATTAGTTGGTTTAATTCTCTAAGCGTGGTCTTGTGAAAACGTATTGGTTTTATTTATTTTTTCTGTTATTGATAAGATTTACTTATTTTAAATGATAACAGGTGTCTGGAAGATCATGCTTGAAGTTGTAAAGAAACCTTTAGCTACCAGAAAATATGGAGTCAGTTTCTTACTTTGTTATGCTATGAAAGGAACCTTGTCGAGGCTTCATTCTAAAGCAGAGAGAGTGCTGCGGTTAGTGATGAGTGATCCAGTACTCAATATTGGTGATAAATTCGGCCAAGGCAAGCTAATCTCTAACCTGGAATTCTTCTCAACCTGTTGTCCTTACTCTTTCATTACTCTTAATTCATCGTTTATCTCATTCTCTGGACATTGTTTACTCTATGAATTTGCCCTCCACTGGGATTACTCGGTATTGTTTGGCATTAGGATTCAGGATTTTGTTTGCTTTCGTTGCCAGTCTGGTTTTCATAATTACATTATGTACCATCTTCATTGATACCAATTTAATTTAACTTGATTTATTTGTTTATGTTTATATCAACATCAGCCATGACGCTTCACCAAAAAATAAGTATGGACATGTTTCTAATTTTCAGCGTCTCTTGCATCTCCCATTGATATAGGCCTATCTTGGTTAAATAAAATTTCACAGTAGTAGTTGATCATCTTCTACGAGAGAGTAACTTTTGCAAGTTTAGTGACATCTTTTCCCAATCTTGTCTTTCTTTTGCAGGTTCTGACAATGTTGTTGAAGTGTTGATTCTTGCGTTTGAAAGATTGTGCGATGTGATAGAGCCCAGAGAGTTGAATCTGATGTGGAAATGCTTATATGTAGAAATAATTGATTCTGTGAAAAACAAGCGTTTTAGGCGACTAAGTCAACTATTATCGCTGCTTATCTCTACGGTTCAGATTAATGATGGGGGAGTGGTTTCTGGTGAGTTATTATATATTACGTTCTCCTATTTAATCCCTTTAGTGTACTGTTTTTTAAGTATGATCGATCTGGTTCTTGAACTACCAACTAATACCTTCCGATTTTTCATAGATTACCATCCAGTTGTTGATGTCCTGGCACTGCTTTTAGAAACCTTGATATTACCTCTTGGCATCACAACGACTGAGGATCATTTACCTGAAATTTTTGACAAGGTTCTTGAATTGATGCTTTGCACTCTTGATGTGCTGCACAAAAATGATGACATGTCAACCATCTCCGAATGTTCATTGCAATGGGCTTCAGTATTTGAGTTGAAGAGCTCCAGGTATTTCATTTAATGATTTTGTCTTCTGTCTCAGTTTTAAAGGTTTTCGGTTCTTTCTGACAGTGTTTGGTGCGGTTTTCAGTTTGTTGAATTTTATTCGGAAGCTACTACTGAAGGACCTCTCCATAGTGAACATTTTCAGAGTTAATATATTACGGTAAATTGACAATATATTGTTTCTCTGATGCTTGTATAATTTACTCGTCTGAGTCATGGTTTCTAACTCTTTACTATAATTTGTTTTTGTTTTGTTTTAATTTTCAGTGCCCTGAGTTACTTGATAGAGATGTCACAAGAAAAAGTAGTATATCTATTACTTTCTTTATTTGAGAGACAAAGCATAGAAGAAAAAAATGTTAACTTAGGTCAAGTTTCTGAAGAAAGATTCCGGAAGCTTCAAGATTTTCTGCGGAGGAATATCCACAAGTGGATGGAGGATTTGAGAGATAATGTATCTTGTGATTCATCATTCGATCAATCACATGGAACCAACTTAGCTCTGCTGTGGGGAACTGTTAACTGTGTTCCGTTCTTGCTAGATCCCAAAGAAGATTCATCCCTGCTAACTGATTTAGTAGATGCAATTGATCATCGCCTCTCAAGTGAGCCTGATATTTCTTCCATCTTTATCAATCTTAGTCCACTTCTCTATAAATATAGATTTTGATCCCTGCGAACCTGTATCATTCTTATTTCCCGTATATAAGATGCAAGTCTGACCCCTAAATTTTTAAGGCACTGTAAACATCTTAATAGCTGCTTTTGAATGTTAAAAATCAGCCGCTTTTTCTTCTTCTTTTCCTCTCTTTCCTAAAAGGCGTACCTTTCCTGAGCTACTACTTTTTTGGCACCTGTAGTTTATTGGACCTCTGGCAAGTGATTTCTATATTATATCTATCTTACGTGTATCTATTTATCGCTTTCAGTGTGCTGGATCCCTTGAATTAATATATCATATTGATCTACACCTGTCTTTCAGATGATGTTTGTGGTATCCCTAAAAGAAGTTGGCAAAGCATAATTGGTGCTGCTATTAGTTCCCATTCCAAAATGCAGTATCATAGAGGTGGATTCGAAGAAACAAGCAAAGTTTTACACCTTGCGAGGAAGCACAGATCATGTTTGCAAGTATTATCTGCTGTTGCTGATTTTTTGGATTCCACATATGGGTAAGCTGATTGGTGTATAGACATATGATACGTTTCTTCAATCTATTGTTCAGATTCTTGACTTGTTCTTGGTTTGTTAGCTATGTTAAAGTGAATTTGGCTAAAATTTTGTACAATCATTGAAACTATAGGCCATTGACGGAAGCCGAGTGCAGCTCTCAAACATATCATCCAGAACTTAAAGCAGACAAAGCGATAGATGCATTAAGCCTATATGGTGACAATTTGCACCACTCAGAGAAGGGGCTCCGTATTGCATCTCTTAAAATACTGTCTCATTATGAACCTTTAATCCGTGATCTTTCCCCAGAAGATCAGCCTGTTCAGAAGAAATTAAAAACTGAAGCTTCTCAGATTTGCTGTGCTGATAGCCAACGCTTTAATGTATGATGTTCATATTTTTTCTGCTTTGATTGTTTCAGTCATTGTTTAATTTAGTCAATTCAGTGATGATTTTCCTTTGATTTACTAGGTTCTACAACTTCTTCTCTCAATTGAGACAACTCCTCTTTCGGTATCTACCAGCAGGACAATAACCCTGTTAATCTCTAAATTGCACATGGCCCTCTCTGCTGGAAGGATTGCTGAAGGTTATGTGCCTCTTCTCTTGAATGCAATGATTGGTGTCTTTCATAACCGGTTTAGCTACCTTTGGGATCCGGCATCCGAGTGCCTTGCAGTTTTAGTAAGCCATAATGTGAAACTTGTGTGGGAAAAGTTCCTTGCTTATTTTGAGCAAATCGTCTCCATGTTCCAGGCATCAAACGATCAGCTTGATAAAATGAACGCCAAATCCTCTGAAAATTCTAGTGGTATGCAGCAATATTAGCTCGTTCTATTGATGCATATCTTGATTGCATCATTTCATATGATTTACTATTTGCTTTACAAATTCATTTGCTAACCTTGTTTTTTTTTTTTTTTTTTTTTGTAACTCTTTTCAGATCTAGTTGAGCGCTTTAATTTGTTTGTTAGTCCTGCTTCTGATAGCTCGCCATTGGCAACCGTGTTATCCTTGTTGCTCAAATCTTTGCAAAGAATTCCAGGGATTGTTGATTCTCGTTCTCGATATATTGTACCTTTCTTCTTCAAATTTTTGGGCTATGATTGTGATGAGCCTTCAAGGTAATTGTTGTTTTCTAAATACATATTATTGATTCTTATTTTATGGAGGTCGTAACTTTGGTTTTGTAATTTGTGATTATAGTGTGGGATCATTCAATGCTCTAGTTTGTGGAGGCAAAGAGTGGAAGAGTATCTTGAAAGAATGGTTAAATTTGCTGAAGTTGATGCGGAATTTTTGGTCCTCTCATCGGAATCAATCCCTTAAAAGTGTACTGGAAAATAGGTTCGTAGATGTATAGTTGGTATATATCGATTTGGTTTTGGTTGTACATACCTTTTTGGTTTTATATAGGTGCATGGTTGAAATTTTTTGTGTTCTTACCAGGCTTCTGGATGCAAATGACCCTGAGATACAGATGAAGGTTCTTGATTGCCTTTTAATGTGGAGAGATAAAGACAAAGGTGAAGAAAATCTCCTGGTAGCATATGATCAGCATCTGAAAAACTTGATCAGCTTCAGTACTTTCAGAGAGGAGCTAACGACGTGGAGTTTATATAGAGAATCTAAGCTTATTAATGAGAATCACAGAGATAATCTTGTGCCTATTGTTATCCGTCTTTTGATGCCAAAGGTCAGGAAGTTGAAGAAGCATGCATCTCGAAAGGTACTTTTCCTTTTGAACTTGTGTTTGGCCGATTGCTTATATTTTTCATGCTTTACACTTTGTGTAAATAGTTTTTGTTTTTTGTTTTTCTTGGGCGACTGCTTGTCCTCAAGTTTTTGCACGCTTTTTCACATGTTTATTGAATGAGAGTCTATGTTCATTGTTTGCATCCCCTTCCTCCCATGCTTTCTTCCTAGGTTGTCTCTCTTTTAAACCAGCTGTAGTATCCAAATGAACGAATTGTCTTCCCTTTTTGATCAAGGATTTAAAAAATTATTCCTCAATCCACACATATCTTCATTTCCAATCTTAATTAAAGATGTATTTGCCTCACAGATGCCGCTTCCCCCACCCCCCCTTCCCCTTTCTCGAAAAGTAAATATTTTTGACAAATAGAGTAGTTAGAAAGGAAATAATATCCAAGCGTTTGTGTTGTAGTTTCATAAGCCCTTGCCCCTTGGAAAATTTCTGGATTTTTGCATGTGTTGTGTGAGGTGAAGTTCCATGATTAGGATCTTGTACTAATCCAGTTTGGTGATGTTACTATTTTGGTCAGCATGCAAGCATAAATTATCGAAAGGCAGTTCTCGGTTTCATAGCTCAGCTTGATGTTGATGAGCTCCCTCTTTTCTTTTCATTGTTAATAAAACCCCTGCAAATTGTTCCCATGGGAGGTGATGGAACATCTGACTGGTTTTGGACTTCATCGATAAGTTCTGTAGACAGGTTTCAAGCTTCCAAATTCTCAAGTATTTCAGCATGGATAACATATCCGCCCTTTCTTGGAAGAAAAGATATGGTTTTCTTCATGTGATTGAAGATGTTTTTGGAGTTTTTGATGAATTTCGCATCCGGCCTTTTCTTAATTTTTTAGTGGGATGTGTTGTTCGGATATTGGGAAGCTGCAGTTATAGTATCGATGCTGCCAAAGGCAATAGTTCTTCTTTGGATGAAAGCCAATACAGTTCCAAGCCAACTTCGGTTGACAAAGAAAATGCGGAAGCAAATATCGTCCAGGTAACCGTTTTACTACTCTTTAATGAGACATTTACTCATCAAAAGATTGATTTGTATTACAGAAATAGCTTCTCCATTGTCTTATTTTTCCAGTTAGAATAGATAGGTTATCGGTGAATTAAAAATTCCAATTTTTTCACAACTAGTTAAATACTTAGAAATATCAACTACCGATGGATACTCACGTGGTGTATTAGATGTCCAAAATGTCTGGAGTGGGAAACATTGTTGTATGTGTCGGGGTGTATAATGTATAAACCATCTGGGAAATCTGTATAATAATAGTTAACAGATTTAGTTCTCCTCATGATATGAGCAGGTAATGTCCTTAGTGTTAAGTTACCGAGATTGCTTTCAGCGGAGTTGTTATGCCCTCTAGCGTGCAACATGCCAAGTTTTGTCATAAGTAGAAATGTCTACTTACAAGTCAACTGATTACCACATGTGTTGGATTAATATATCTTGTGTTAGTCCAATCACTTTTTAGTTTTCTCATTATGAACGTCGAGCATGGCCAAATCAGATCTTTTCCTCTTCCACTTCTGGTTCAGGTTTTACCTGCATTCGATTTCTTGAAACTACTTTTGAGTTTTTACAGTCTATTGTTTCCTGTAAATCTACTCTTTTAATGGCCTATTGTAGCAGCTGTTTAAGAAAATGATTGTTATTGAAGAATCTTATAAAAGAAAAATGTTATGTGCAGAATGTCTCGACGCAAAAGCAGTTAAAGGAGTTGAGGTCTTTCTGCCTGAAAATTGTTTCTGTTGTCCTCGATAAGTATGAAGATCATGATTTTGGCGATGATTTCTGGAACCTTTTCTTTGAGTCAGTCAAACCTTTGATCAACAGTTTCAAGCAGGAGGGTTCTAGCAGTGAAAAACCTAGTTCGCTCTTTTCTTGCTTTGTTGCAATGACTAGGAGTCAGAAACTCGTGCCACTGCTGTACAGAGAGAAGAATCTTGTCCCTGATATATTCTCGATTCTGACTGTTACATCAGCATCTGAGTCTATTTTAAGATGTGTCCTTAAGTTCATTGAGAACCTATTAAATCTTGATAGCGAGTTGGATGATGAAGACAATGACGTAAGACGAGTTCTACTTCCAAACCTTGAAGCTCTCATTAATAGCTTGCATGTTTTCTTCCAAAGCGAAAGTGCGATCAAGAGGTATACATTATGTCATTTCAATGATTTGTTTCCACAGTACATAGTCCTTGTACGGTAACCATGAAATATATTAAATGAGCAGTCAACTTGGATGCTTACCAATTACCTACGTGACAGTTAAAAGGATGATTGCATGTTGCATAACGAGAGCTTTTCAAATACTTTTTAGTTTCTCACCGTTTGTAAATATCCATGCCTTTTTAATTTAATTTTTTTTTCTGAGGGAAAAAAATCCCTGCCAGTTTTAGGATTGGTAAAATATACTTCCACTTTCCATCCTTCTGATTTAAGCTCTCCCCTCCTTTAGCTGGAAAAAAAAGAAGTTTTTCCCCTCTTTCTATAGCACGTATTTGATGTTTATATGGTGTCAATGATTTTCACTTTCGCCATTTCAAATATTCCAGGAAATTGGTAAAATGCCCGGGGGAGACTGAGGTGAAGATTTTTAAGTCATTGTCAAAGCATATAAAGGACCCATTGCTGGCCAGGAAGTTCATTGACATTCTGCTTCCATTTTTAGCAAAGGGAGCTAAAAATTCAGGTAGCAGTATCTTCAAATTGTGATTCCCATTTTTCATATAAATTATTTTTCATCTTGTTTTCTTTGCTCTAGAGGATACCTTGTCCTCTTTTTCCTCGTATTTGCGTCATTTTCGCTATTTCTTTAATAGTATCTTCAGATTGTGACATTTGAGGAGTTAAGAAAATGTTCCTTGACTGAAAATCTACTGTTCTCTTGCAGATGTTTCTCGTGAAGTTGTTGGGGTCATGCAGGGGTTGGTACCAGTATTAGGAAGTCAGATCACAACTAGAGTCTTGAATGCCATTTCTCCATTGTTTGTTTCTGTGGATCGAGATGTGCGGTTATGTCTTTGTGATCTTCTTGAAATTATTTCTCAAGTGGACCCTTCCATACACGTTATGGTAATGCTTGTAAATCTGTTTCCCTGGTTGGAATAACGCCCATGGAGTTTCTCTATTTTCTAGGTTTCTTATTTCCACGGTTCATTTAACTTTTGTACCAAATGCAGGCCAAACTTGTCCATGATTTGAATGCAACCTCTGCTACGGAAGTGGGTGACCTTGATTATGACACCATAGTCAATGCCTATGAAAAGTTTAATGTTGATTTCTTCTTTACTGTTCCCGAAGATCAGGCATTACTTATTTTGTCTCATTGTGTGTTTGACATGTCATCGGAAGAGTTGATCCTAAGGCATAGTGCTTATAGGTTGTTACTCTCGTTTGTTGAATTTGCTTCCTTAATTGTTGGTGAAGTTAAGGATGACCTTGAAATACCTCATAAGACAACTGATGATGGTCATTGGACAAAAGAATCAGTTAAGCGCATGATAAACAAGTTTCTCTTGAAGCATCTGGGAAATGCGATGAAGGGAGAAGCTTCTGTTAGAAAGGTATGGTCTTGTATAGCCCGTGTGAACATTACTGCATTTTCCTCAAAAAAAAAAAAAAAAAAAAAAAAAAAAAAAAAAAAAAAAAAAAAAACCGTTTTTACTAATCTAGATTAAAAGTATGCAGGGAGCTCTCTGCAGATCAAGTATCAAAACATCCTAGAATTCTCTTTCCAATATAAGCCTCCAAAATATTTTTTACTATTATGCTATCACATCTAACCATTTTTTTTTTTTGCTCCATTTTATGATATATTGATGTGGTTTCAGGAATGGATTAATTTACTACGAGAAATGGTGTTAAAACTGCCAGATGTGGCGGACCTTAAGTCCTTGAAATCCCTTTCTGATAAAGACGCTGAAGTTGATTTTTTCAACAATATCGTTCACTTGCAGGTAAGATTTTTAGATCACATCCTGATAAGGCTCTAAATGTTCAGTTGATCAAATCAGATAAAATTACTTTTTTTAATAGCAGTTATGGTCTTTGTTACCATTTATTTTGTCAAACAACAGAGCATCTTGTTTGGTATTTCCATTTTATATAATATATATATATATATATATATCTCAGTCTTATACAAATATAACTCCATCAGCTTGCGTACCTCATTTATGAGAATAATTTCATCATTGTGGTTGCCAGGCTCCATCTCTTCCTTTTTGTTTTTTCTCATCCATACTAATTTTCTTTTGCAGAGGCATAGAAGAGCGAGAGCGGTGCTACGCTTCAGGAGCGCTATCAATAGTATTGCCAAGGCAGAGGTGGTATTCGTTATGTTGCTAAATTTTGGTTTTTCAGAATATTACCAAGTTACTGATTTTTTTCCCTTTGCTTTTTTGCTTCCAGGGCATAATCCGCAAAGTGTTTATACCACTCTTTTTCAATATGTTATTTGAATTGCATGAAGGAAATGGTGAAAATATAAAAAATGCATGTATAGAGGCCCTCGCTTCAATTTCTGGCCAAATGAAATGGGATTCGTATTATTCTATGTTGATGAGATGCTTTAATGAGATAAAGATGAATCCAGATAAGCAGAAGATTATAATACGGTTAATCTGCTCTATTCTGAGCCAGTTCCATTTCTCAGCAGCTGCAAACGCATGTGACAATGCTTCTGATACTGGAACCATTTTATTTGGTTCTTCAGTTATGTTACGTACGTGCAGTGGTTCTGCTTTGGTATCTGAGATACAAACGTCTCTTCAGAAAACTGTTCTTCCAAAGATTCAAAAGTTACTAGAATCTGATTCTGATAAGGTCAATGTTAACATCAGTGTTGCGGCACTTAAAGTATTAAAGTTGCTTCCGGGAGACATAATAGACTCGCAGCTTCCTAGTATCATTCATCGCATTTCAAACTTTCTGAAGAACCGTTTAGAAAGTGTTCGTGATGAAGCCAGGTCTGCTTTGGCTGCTTGTTTGAAGGAACTTGGGCTGGAATATTTACAGTTCATTGTCAGGGTTATGCGGACTACGTTAAAGCGAGGATATGAGCTGCATGTGCTGGGTTATACACTGAATTTCATTTTGTCAAAGTTCCTTTCAACTCCTGTTTGTGGTAAGCTGGATTACTGTTTGGAAGATCTCTTGTCTGTAGTGGAGAACGATATTCTTGGAGATGTTGCCGAGGAGAAAGAGGTAGAAAAGATTGCTTCGAAAATGAAAGAAACTAGGAAGCAGAAGTCTTTTGAAACCCTGAAATTGATTGCTCAGAGCGTTACATTCAAAAGCTATGCTTTGAAAATACTTTCCCCCGTTACATCTCAGTTGCAGAAACATCCGACGCCAAAAGTCAAAGCAAAATTGGAAAGCATGTTAAGTCACATAGCTGCTGGTATTGAATGCAATCCTTCAGTGAATCAGATGGACTTATTTGTCTTTATATTTGGCCTCATAAAAGAGGGGATTGGAAATGAACAAAGTAAGGATGAGAATTTACCAATTCCAGGGGAAGATGGACATCATCAGAATGGAGTGTGTGGTAAAAAAATTTCTTCAGGCCAAGTTAAAGGTGCTAAGTCTCTGTCTTCACCTCTTATTATGGTCTTTGCTCTCGGAATATTGCATAAAAGTGTGAAGGACGTCAGGAAAAATGATTTACCGGTGTTGACAAGGCTAGATCCTTTTGTCCCATTTCTAGCAAGCTGCCTGAAGTCCAAGTATGACGATGTTTTATCTGCCACTCTTAAATGCCTTACTCTGCTGGTAAGATTGCCTTTACCGTCCCTTGGATCCCGAGTTGATGAAATAAAAGGATCTCTTTTTGGCATTGCCCAAAGTACAGTAAATACCAGCAGTTCTTTAATGCAGTCATGCCTAACATTATTGACTGTGCTTCTGAGAGGAACTAAAGCCACCCTTTCCTCTGAAGAGCTTCATTTGTTAATTCAGCTTCCACTTTTCGTTGATCTAGAAAGAAATCCCACTATTGTTGCTCTTTCACTTTTGAAGGCAATTGTCAAACGTAAGCTAGTTGCCCCTGAAATATATGATCTTGTAACACGAGTTGCAGAATTGATGGTAACAAGTCAGGTAGAGCCAATACGCCAAAGATGCAGCCAGATTTTGTTGCAATTTTTACTTGATTATCATCTTTCTAGAAAGCGTCTTCAACAGCATTTGGATTCCCTGCTTTCTAATCTTAGGCAAGTATTGGCTAACAGGCTGAAGAAGTTTTCTGATGGCCCTCCTATTTTTTTTTTTTTTTGTCTTTCATTGTTGAATTTTGTCATAATTTGTTATGCTTGACTTGCAGGTACCAACACCCAAGTGGAAGAAAAGCTGTGCTCGAAATGCTTCACACCATCATTGTTAAGTTTCCAAAAAGCGTTCTGGATGATCAGTCCCAGACACTATTTATCCATTTGGTGGTTTGCTTGGCTAATGATCAGGATACTGAAGTTCGTTCGATGACCGGTGCTGCTATTAAGGGTTTGATTGGTTGCATTAGTGCACATTCACTTCATTCCATTCTTGAGTTCAGTTTATCTTGGTATTTGGATAAGAAGTCGCAAGTTTGGGCTGCTGCAGCACAGGTAAAGTTCTCTCAAATTTTCCAACCAATCTCGAGTCCTTTTCTTTTGGTTTATTCTTTCTTATTATCTTTCTTCTTGTAATTTCATTTTCTGGATATTTAAAGGTAGTCTGGTTTACCTTGTAATGCAACAGATGCATATGCCAAGTGAAGATTTGAAGTATACAAACTACATTGAACTTTATTAGAATAAGTAGGATAGGAGAAGGTAAAACAAGAATAGAAAATTGATTGACAACTAAATGAACTTCACGTGGTTATTTACTTTAATCCCATATTTTTTTCCCCGTCTTTTATGCATTCCCATGGTGTATCCTTGAGCCTTTTTAACCATGTGAAAGTGGAATTTAAATCTCATACATTCTTGTGGTCACATATTAGTTTACAAGTAGTTATGCTTTCTTTAGATCAGTTGACGGCATGGGATAGGGCTTGTGGACAAATTTTGGTCTTCCTTGCCCCTTATCTCTGTGTTTTAGTCTGTAATTTGTTTTTATGCATCAGAGATCGTGATGAAAATGGCTGTTTTTCTTTTTTCTTATTTTGGTAGTTCTGATGCCTTTTGTCCAGGTTTTGGGGTTATTAGTTGAGCAAATGAAGAATGAATTTAAAAAACATATCAGCAGTGTATTGCCAAGGGCTGGAACTATTTTAAAGTCTGCCATCAGTGATGCTACGAATAGGTTACTCGATAATACTGATGAATCTATTATTCCCTTCTGGAAAGAGGCGTATTATTCACTGATTATGTTGGAGAAAATTTTGCACGTGTTCCATGATTTATGCTTTGATCGAGATCTTGAGGTATGTCATAATTGCTCTCTTACAGATTTTTGGCAGTCGGTTTGAAATAACATCACAATCATGTTTCCGGGTTTCTGTCTTTTTTAGTTTGCTTTAGTTTTTTTTTTTTTAAGTAAAAAAAGTACATATAGAAGTTATGAGCACGAATTTTTAGATTTGATTTAGAATAGCTTCGTCATGTCTCCATATGAGTTTGAATCCTATGTACTTTCAAGCTTGTTGTCAGCATGGTCTCTCGGGATTTGAAGTTGAAAAGGTCATCCAACTCGGCCATCTTGTAACCATTTTTTCGTGTGTCATCTAGGATATTTGGGAAACAATTTGCGAACTTCTCTTGCACCCTCACATGTGGTTACGAGGCATCTCAAGTCGCCTAGTGGCATTGTACTTTTCTAATATGACAGAGGCCTGCAAGAAAAATGAAGAAGAAACTAAGACGACAGAGGCCTGCAAGAAAAAAGAAGAAAAAGCCAATCAAAGTATCTCAAGTCGCCTAGTGAAATTGTACATTTATACTGTGACAGAGGAAAAAGATGAAAAACCAGATCGAAGTTATTTTCTTATGAGGCCAAGTAGACTATTTATGATAGCCGTTTCCCTCTGTTGCCAGCTGAAGACAAAAGTCGGGGATGATGCAGCAAGTGACCTGATTGTGCAAAATCTCGTTCTCACAATTTCTTGTGTGCACTCTTTGATGGGACAGCTGGAGTGTGGAGAACCTCAGAAGTTTTGGTCAACCCTTGAACCGAATGAGCAAGGTTATTTTCTTAAAGCACTAAAGTTGCTTGATTCAGGGAAAGGGCAAAGCATGTTTTTATCACTTACGTCTGACAAATTTGAGAAGAAAGACGATACATGTGCCAAGGACATTAGGCACTTGCTTGTGTGCAACTTGCTTAAAAAGATGGGAAAGGTTGCCCTTCAAATGGAGGATGTTCAGGTTTGTATACCACTGTATTAAGCTCATTCAAGTATACTTCCTAATTTATGGGGTCTTTAGTATATTATTACTTACGATATTCTGATTGCTTCCTGCAGATGAAAATTGTCCTCAATAGTTTCAGCGAAATCTGTTCTCAAATCGATCAGGAAGATCGACGACTATATGCATATGAAATTGTGCTGCCCATATACAAAGTTTGTGAAGGATTTGCTGGAAAAGTGATCTCAGGTGATTTCTTCCGTTTCATTTTCTACTGATGCCTCGTTCAATAAAGCATCAGAGAAATTGGCCTATAATTAATTATTTGCTTTTTTTTTTTCCTTTAATAAGAAAACTTCCTTTCATTAATGGAACAATAAAAAACAAAGAAAAGTGGATATGGAATTCTAAAAAACAAACAAATAGAACAGGGAAGTTAGTATCTTTGTTTGCATAGGCATTATAAGTGTTGCATATCGATACAATGCATGCATGCACATAGATACAACATATGCATACGAAAGACGATAAGCATTCGCCATTGAACTTATTTATCTTGAAAATCCATGTCGATATTCCCTCTTCTTTTAGCGTTATATCACGTTGACTTTCTTCTTAATGGGCCTGTTGCTTGTTTTCCAGATGAAATCAAGCAATTAGCGGTGAAAGTTTCTGAGAGTATACGAGAAAAGTTGGGCATCCAAACATTTGTGCACATTTACGGGGAGATCCGAAAATCCGTGAAGACAAAAAGGGATAAGAGGAAACGAGAAGAGAAGATCATGGCTGTTGTCAATCCTGAGCGAAATGCCAAGAGAAAACTCAGGGTTGCCGCTAAACATCGTGCCCACAAGAAAAGGAAGATAATGACGATGAAATTCGGACGATGGATGTAGAGCCAAAGAGAAAAAAAAAAGAGTCGATTGCTCGTTTGGTTGCTTCAACAGGCTGTTGGAACAGATTGTCGAAAATCAAAAGTCGTCTTCTTTTCATGGGATGATTCTCTTCAAATGCCTGTTTCTCGTGGATAAACTTCCAGTGTAGCCCGGGAGAAGCAATGAGAAGCTTGGCAACGCCACTACGTGGAAACCATGATACCGGCACTGATCTTTGCAAATATCTATATATTTTTTTTATTCTTTCTATTTATGTTAATATGTCTTATCAAAATTTTGACCCACCCAACCTTGCATGTGAATCACTGATCAGTGGTTAGCATTGATTGAAAAGTCTTCTTTTTCTCTTCTTTCATTTGCCTCATTCCATTGCTCTGTGGCAGCACCATTGTCAATGGACGGGCATCCATTTTCCTTGTCGTACTCAGATATAGAATTATCGCTAGCAGTGTGTTTCCAAAGAGGTAATTGTCCAAAGCAGTTTTGATGCGAAAACCAACTTTGGCGAGGTCTAAAAATAGAAATGGTTATACGTAAGTCATTTTAAAAATTTTAAAAAATTTATATTTACCGTTAAAATCATATTTTAGAAATTAAAAAGTTAAAAATAATTTATTCATGAAAGTAATTTATGAGGTAAATTAATTGTAAATATGCTTGATAAATAAACTATATATATATATATATAGTTTTTTTGGAAATATATTGTTTGTTTAAATTATTTGAAATCTGTTATTTTTCTCTTTAAATTTCAAAAAAGCCTCCAACGTGATTCCTGGTTCGGCCGTCGCCCCTCGTGGGGAACCTCGCACAGTTGGTGGTGGGATTGTCGGAAATTTACCAAAAAAAAAAAAGGGTAAATTTGTTGGATTGGGTTGGTCCTTGAACTTTTATTTTTTGGTAAAAATACCCTTAAACTCTTAAATTGATGAGAGTTTGGTTCAACTATATTATCCTAAAAATTTAATAAGTTCAAAAATCCCCAACAAAAAATAATCTTCTGTGAATTAAAAAAAAAAAACACCAAAACATAAGTAATGAGAAAAATAAATTTTTACAAATAGACAAATAAAAGATGGTTATTATTGACTGTCTTTTATTTTAAACTGATTTGTCTCTTCACAATAAACAACATTTTTATTTCTATCTTTATCTTTTTTTCTTTTTTTTTTTTTCTGGTTTTTGAAGATTTGTAAACTCCCCCCCCCCCCCCCCCAAATTTATGTTGGATATTGCTATGAGCTTATTTATATTTTAGGTTAACATAATACTTTTATTCAAAAACAAATATATGTCGTCATACTCTGCTAGTCGAGGTAACCTCCCCCATCGGTGTCACGCCATCGTCATAACCCCATTTTAGTCCAAAATTTAACGTGAGGACCAAAATACACATTTTAAAAAGAGTTTAGGGGTATTTTAATAATAAAAATAGATTAAGGATCAAAATCTCACTTACTTAAAAAGTTCATGGGTACTTTTATCAAAAAATAAAATGGACTAAACTTTTGTCTACTTAAAAGTTTAGGGATCAATCAAATAATTAACCAAAAAAAAAAATTCCCTTCCTATTCTCCGCCATCCAAGGTTGCTCCAGCATCGGCCGATGACTCGTTACACGTGACAACCTTCGACTTACACAACGGTGCTGTTGGTGACTATACGATGCCCGGCATGGTTGCTGCTCAACCTCTGTAATTTCTTCTTCATTTTTTTTTTCACGAAAGTTTTCCTTTTTTATTTGTTTATTTTTCAAGTTTGATTGTGTGTATAAGATCTTATAATAATATTGGTGAAAATAAAAAATGATCTAATGATAAAAAAAAATTTCTCCATTGATGAGTTAAAAAAAGTGGTCTCACTGTAGTCTTTCCCCTTCTAAACATTTAGCATTTACTAAAATGATGTTTCAAAAAGAAAAAAAAAACTCCAACTTAAAGCATTTACCAAATATATATACACAAAATCTATACCAATTATAATGTGGCAGGTTATTTATGTCTAAAGTTTCCTTTTGGTTTTCACAGTTTTCTATCTTTTATTGTTGTTAATATGTCGTTTGTATTCTAATTTTTGGTTGTTCAGGAATTAGGATATAAAACATGACTATGTTTAGTGTACGAATAACTTGTTCAAAACACCATTGGACATTTTTGTAGAGAGAGAGGAAATTTTGGCCTTTTTTATTTTTTGGTTTCTTGTTTTGATGGCTCTGCTTTGTGTCCAGGGTTTTGGTCTTATTATTTGAAGTTTGGGAGGAAAGAATTTCAAAAATATATCTGCAGTGTATTTCCAAGGGCTAGAACTATTTTCAACCGTTCTCAAGCAGATAGTGGTTGGTTTTGAATATTATTACACTCACGTATCCATTAAAAAAGGGGGCAAAAAAAAAAAAAAAAAGCAAGTGCAGAACTACAGATAGAAGTTATGAGCACGTTTGTAAGTTTTAGATACAGAATAGCTTAGTCCTGTCACCATGGGAGTTTAAGTGCTATGAACTAGGTCTGCTGCTTGTTGTCAGCATGATCTTAGGGACTGTTTGGGAGGACGTTTTAAGACATTGTTTTGGAGATTAGGTTGGACACGTGTGTTTGGAGTGAAAACTTTTAGAAAAATTTTGTGATAAAAAGAATGGCACAAAATTTGAAATGTTTTAAAGAAAAAAAGATGCAAAACCTAATATGCCTAAACTTTTTTTCCTCCCTCTTAAATGGCCTAATGACTATGTTTTGATCGATCAATTTTCATCATCTTCCCCATACTCCCATCTCTCTCCCCATCTCTTTCTCTCTCCTCCCTCTGCCCATTTCTCTCTTCTGTCCTTTGGAGGGAGGGAGGGAGGGGGCTTTGCCAGAGAATAGAGAGAAAGTTGCATTTTTTGTTTTTTTATTTTAATTTTTTAATGGTAAATCACTATAGTTAATCATTAATTGATTAGAAAAATACTGATTTTGGTTATGGTCAATTAATTAAGAAAATTAGTTATTCATGTTATGGTCAATCAGTGATTTATCATGATTAATCAATAATTTACCTATGATCAATAAATGATTTATCTAAAGTCAATCAGTGATTAACCAAATATAATCAATTATTAAATATAGTCAATTAGTGATTGACAATTCACAAAATTGAGAACAAAAAGTATTTAAAATAATTTTTAAAAACTTCTTTAAAAAAGTAAAAATTATTTACCTATAAATCCTTTATTTTATTTCTATGTCCAAGACATCTTTTGTCTAGAGTACTATTTAAAAAAAAAAAAAAAGTAAAACTCCAATCATGTATTGTAGAAAATAAATTCTAGAAATCAACCAGAATAACTATTAAAAAAAAAAAAAACTTAGGAATAGCTATTCCAATTGTGATTCCACAAAAATGACTGAATACATATTTCTAGAGAGATTAATTGTAATGCTCTTTTCATCCCTTTTTTTTTTTTTTTTAAAGAAAAAAATTGTATTTAATTAAAGAACCATAAAATCATCAATTCAAATGATCCCGTGGCATATGAGATAAAACACTCCACCAAATGCGTATACAATGAGTACTCTGCTTCATGGGCTTTTTCCAAGGAAGGCTCGATGGCAGCGGAAACGAAGTTGCTCCGGAAAATGAAAGAGAAGGATCTCCCATGTAATGAGATCAGTTATGAAACTGCCATTAATGGGTTTTGTAAGGCTGGAGAAACTTGGAAGGCTCTTCAGCTGCTTAAGCAAATGTCCAGCAATGGAGAGGATTAAACCCAATCAACACTGTTTTAGTCCAATCATCGGCAGCCTCTGTAAAAGAAGGACGAATAGATGAGGCCTTGATTTTGTTTCAAGATATGACCAATTTTGGTGTTCTGCCAGATGTCGTTTGATATACCTCTTTGGTTCATGGATTGTGCAAATTTGATCGTTGGGAAGAATCCAAGAGATTCATAGTCGACATGCTTGATCGTGGAATTTCACCTAATTTACATGCCTTTAATGCTCTAATCGATTCTCATTGTAAGGGAGGGAAAGCTCAAGAAGCAATTCACCGTTCGGATTGATGACTAGAAAAGGCATACAACCAGATATTTTCACGTTCACTTCTCTAATTTCTTCTTTGTGCAAGTGTGGTCGATGCGAGGAGGCATCTCGATTGTCAGAAAACATGATCGATCGTGCAAAAATGGAAGGACTAGAGAGGCGCTTGATCTTATGGCGGCAATGACCGTTCGTGGTCTAAAGCCCAATATCATCACCTACAACTCTTTACTCTATGGGTTGTGCCATTCAAGCCAATGGAGTGAAGCCATCAAGTTGTTTGAGAAAATGAAATGTCCAGCTATTTCCCCTAATGTGATTACATATAGTGTTCTTGTGGATGCTTTTTCCAAAAAGGGAAGGATATATGTTCGAAGCTAAAATGATTCGGAGAGATTTATGCTCTAATGTTGTCACTTATAGCTCATTAATTAGTGGATTGTGCCTTTCGGGTCAGTTAAAAAAGTTCAAAGAGTTTCTTGGATGATATGGCGCGTCGGGATATCTCTCATGATGGTGTAACCCTGAATGGCATTTTGAATGCTTATTCTGAAATAGGTATGATGGATGAGGCGCAGAAATTTTTAATTGAAATGACTCGCTATGGTGTAGATCCTGATGTGATAAGTTACAACCTTTTAATTAAGAGGGGTTGTTTGCAAGGTGACATGGACGAGGCTCAGGAGATCGTCGAGCAAATGGCTTCAAAGGGTGTTATGCCAGATGCTGTTTCCTATTGCACATTGGTTGAAGGCTACATAAAGGTTGAAAGAACAGATGTTGCTCTCAAGCTTCTCAAGGACATGATCCAGAAAGGGATTTTGTCTGATAATACTGATGTGATGCGAAGAATCTCGAAAAAAAATTTGTGCTCAAAGTTTTCAAGCAAATTTACAATAACTCTTTTTAGCTGGGATCTTGAATTGCTAACAATTATGTAACTCACTTTATGTGCTAATTATGACTCGTTAGACTTAGTAGATGCTTTATGAAGTATTATCTTGAATGGCTTTTCTTCTGATATTTAAGATGACTTAAGTTTAATGATACTAAATATAATCAACATGTTTTCTAGGTTTAAAGTCTTCTTTTGTATTTCATAGTTTTCTGTCCTTAATTTTTGTTAACATACCGTTTATGTTCTAATTTTTGGTCGTTTAGGATATAAAATGAGATAATCTTTAGGTTACGAATGGCATATGGTTGAACCAACCATAGGATGTTTTGTTTTAAATAGAAAACATAAATTCACTTTATTCCATTATTGAGTTCAGTTTATCTTGGTATTTGGATAGGAAGCCGTGGCTTGGAGTGTTGCTTCCCAGGTCAAGAAATATGAATTTTTCGATTCGCATATGTAATCTTGAAATCCTTTTCTTTTGGCTTATTCTTGCTTTTTCTCTTGTTCTTTTTTTCTTGTAATTTAACTTCTCTTCATTTCATTTCCTAGAATATTCGAAGGTAGTGGTTTAGTGAGTAATTTAAACGACGCAAATGTCTTAGTGGACTCATTTAAGTAAACAAACGACGTTGAAGTTTTTGAGAACAATAAGAATATGACATTAAAATTAGAAAAGAAAATTTTTAACATAAAAATTTATTGATAATGAAAAGAATTTAAAATGAACATTTTATGTAATATCACGCCCTTTTTCTCTCTTTTTTGCACTTCTGTTTGTTCTTCCTTTGTGTATGATGTATCTGATAGGATTTATGAATATGATCAGTTTGTTTCGGTTTTATTATTTGAAGTTGTGAAGAAAGAATTTCAGAAATATTACGACTTTTGTTGCACCAGTTGCATTCAAATGCAATTTTTTTTTTTCAGCTTCAATTATTCACTGTTTACTATTATGATTTTACAACTCAAACTTTTTAAAGTCCATAACTTTGCACATACAAGTCCAAATAAATGATTTTTTTTAAAGGCATAGAATTTTGAACCGAACGAAATAAGCTCCATACAGATTTTTTTTTTTTCCGAACACATTCATGTTTTTATACTTTTTAGCTCCTGTTATTTAAACCTGTGCACCAAACGTATAAAAATTCAACTCAAATCTAACCCAAAAAACTCAAGTCAAACCCGTGCACCAAGCGGAGGTAGAATGGCTTAGTCCTATCTTCATGGGAGTCTGAATCCTTCATTTACTAGGTCTGCTGCTTGTTGTCAACATGATCTTAGACGGAATTTTTTGTCCGAATTTAAAAAGGTCAGATTTTGTATATGTCGTTAGTTAGTTAGTAGTATAACAGATTAGTAGAAGTTGTTAGTGGCTAGTTAGAGAATATAACTGATCAGAGAAAGTGGTTCGTAATGTGTTAGGAATGGAGTTAGGAGTCTAAAAGGAGGGATGGGAGGTTAAGTGGTAATTAGGCTAAAATTGGTGAGGGTAAAATCTTGGTTAGCGAGGCAAAGAGAGATTCAATGGAGTTTCGAAGGTCTGCATTGTTCTACGGCTTTGTAGCTGCCCTAATTCATCAATAAAGATTCAATAACATGTGGCTGGACCCAGCTAAATATGGGCTGCCTACGTACCCATGTTAAGGAATCAAGCCACTGGTAGTTCGTCTATATTCTCACAAGAAAACGTTTGAAGTACATCAGTAGTTCTTAGAACGTGAAAAAGTACTAAATATACAAATTAACAAGTACTAACTATCATTTGAGTAATCATTACAAAATCGTCCTCACTTGCTCCGGTCACCTCCAGTTGCCTCTATTTAGATAAGATGGATATATCGGACTAAAAGCTGTTTCATCGAAATTAGTCGTTGGCAAGAATTTGTTTTTTCAGCGAAATTCTTACCTTCGTTGTATGGTAGACGAAAATGTCAGCCTCTTCTAGGTTTGTCTAAAAGCTTCATAGAGTATATCCGCTCTTTCCCTTTTGTGAATCCCCTGTTTGGCTCAATGTTCCAGAGACTGCATCTATTAGAGCTCATATAATTAGTGATAGTGATAAGTGAAAACATAGTGATTAACGGGAATCTTAAACTATAGTCCTAGTTTAGCATCCATCTCTGAATGTCGACTGATCCATAGGCGAGGACGGATTATAGTAATTTGTTCTAACCCAAAACTTAAACAAACATAAAGATAGAGAATTTTTAGAGAAAAAGGGGCAAGGGAACTCCATAAATCTAAAGCACCCAATGTTAAAATAAATAAAAATAAATAAAAGCTTTGTTTTGATGTCAAATGGATATATCCATTTATCTCTGGCTTAGATTTATGAGTATAGTTTTAGTTATTTCTGAAGCTTAATAAAGCTATTAAAAAGAAAGCAAGCATTCAAATTACTTATATGTAATTTGATAGTTTTTAAACACTTATTTAAATAAATAATTAATTTTTTTTTAATTTAGGAGAATGAATGTTAATAAGTGATTGATCATTGACCATAATAAATTAGTAATTAATCACAATCAACCAATGAAAAAATACATATTAATATTGATTAATTACTGATTAATCATGTCAATTACTAACATTTTTTTCTAACTTCACATAACTTCTATTCATTTATGAAAAAAATTCTTAAAAGAGGTTATTTATTCACAATTCAATTTTCTTTTAAATCAATTTTCTTTTAAATTTAAAAAGTAAAGTGAGCAATCAAAAAATTTAAAGACAAAATAAAGTGATCTTAACATTAGGAGTTTATGTAGAGAATTGTCCAAAACAAATTTTAATATTTCACCAAACTTAAATATTTCATACGAGATTTATTAACACCCCCATTTTACTTTTTCCACCCATTTTTTAAAAAATTATTTTATTACTATATTGTCCATTGGTAAAATTACATATAAGCACAACAATGTTTACCAAAACTACTTATTGCACCCTCCGTTAAAAAAAAAAAAAAAAGCTATTTACCTTAGTTTTTACTTAAAAAAAAAAAAAAAAACCTCAGGTTCCCTAATTTTTAGAAGAATACAAGATGAACACAAATAGTGATTGTGAAAAAATAAATCGTTTTTTTCCCTTGACAATTTTTAATTGTTTTCTATATGTGAATTCTTTTATTTTTTGAATTTTTTTTCCTGGAGTGGATTTTTTTTTGAGCTCATTTACTATATTTTTCATTAACTTTTCCTTATTTTTTCAATTCTTCTAATATTATTTTTTCACACGACAGAGAGGAAGGCACCGACTTTAAAAAACGACATGTTAATTACACACACTCTCTCTCACAATGGCTTGTTCGGGAACAAACCCGAGGGTTTAAACCGTACGGAGCCCAGACGGCTGAATACTGAAGAGGAAAAAGACCGTCACAGGCGCCACAAATCCATTTTAGAGAGAGAAAGTTAGAGAGAGAAAGAGAGATGAGGAAGAGGTTCGGCGGCGGCGGCGGCTCCTTCTCCCAACCGATGCGTCACGTCCTCCGCCGCCGTCTCGACGCCTTCAAGCACCTCCATTCCTCCACCGTTGATGAGATCGTCGACCACCTCCGGTCGACCTACCCCGACTATCGCCGCGACAAGCTCGCCGTCCTCACCAGGTTCGTCCAACAAACCCTAGACTCCTCTCCTGGGAAACCTCTCCCCAAGAAGCAATCCCGATCTCCTCCATCGCCGCCGTTCTTGTTCGCCCACGACGACGATGATGATGACGGAGATGGAGGTCGGACCGCTTCTCGAAAGAAGCCGAAGAGGTCCGCCGATGACGACGGCGAGGAGAGGTTGCGGCGGATGGAGCAGGTTCACCTCCGGAGGATTCAGCGGAGCGATCAGAACGGTCCGTCTACTTCGGAGGTATCGACGTCCGGCAATGAATCTTCGTCGGGAGCGGAGGAGGGAGAGGAAGACTCCGATGATGGCGATGGAGCGGTTTCGACGTCGGAGGATGCGGTTTACGGAGAGAAATTGGAGCCGAAAGTCGACCTGATGAAGTCGATGCTGCGAGATTCCTATAAAGAAGCTAATAGTGCTGCCGCGAAAGTGAAGTCGGCGGCGGAGAAGGACAAGGAGAAGGGAAAGGAGAAGAATTTGGAGCTCGAGCTTCCCGACAGCCGCGAGAAAGTCCGTATGATGAGCGGCATTGGCGGTGGAGGAGGAGGACGGAAGAGGTTGCCTGTTGAGTCTAAGAGGGAGGCCAAGGATGGTTCGAGCTCGGTGGCCGATGTCGAGGTGAAGGGAAATAGTGAAGGGCCGAGGTTTAGGGATTTTGGAGGGATGAAGAAGGTGCTGGAGGAGCTGGAGACAGAGGTGCTTTTGCCGCTTTACCACCCTCAGATTCCACGGCATCTCGGAGTTCGGCCGATTACCGGAATCCTCTTTCACGGTCCTCCTGGCTGTGGCAAGACCAAGTTGGCTCACGCCATTGCCAATGAGACTGGGGTGCCGTTTTACAAGATTTCCGCCACTGAGATCGTCTCTGGTGTATCAGGTCAGAGTCCCATTTATCTACCAACTTTGTCGTGTTTTTGCTCATACTCATGAACCTTGTTTGGATTGGAGTCTTCTTACATTAAACGAGCCTTGATTTTACATCTGAATTGTAAAACACAGTTGAATATTATAAATAAGAACCAGAGGATTCTATTTCTTATGGGATTGTGTGACTATTTCTAAACTGTTTCTGATAAATCATGTTGGTTATTTCTTTTGCTCAAACACTCACGAGAAGTAAAGATAGTATAAAATGTAGCTAGGAGTCAGATTCAGAATCAGAGCGTTGGAGAAGAGTCGAGTACTTGCTAATCGTGTTTTTCCTTTTAAGCTTAAGTTTTCGCGTTTCTCCCCAAAATGCTGATGCCGTGATGGAGAAATGTCTTATTTTGTGACACGTATTTCAATAATTACTTTTACATGGGCACTTATTCAGGTGCATCTGAAGAAAATATACGGGAGCTTTTCTTAAAAGCGCAAAGGACTGCACCTTCGATTGTGTTTATCGATGAGATTGATGCTATTGCTTCAAAAAGAGAGAGTTTACAGAGAGAGATGGAGCGGCGGATTGTGACACAATTGATGACGTGTATGGATGAATCTCATAGGCTTGTGAAACCAACTGATGTAAATTCAGAATCAAAATCTCCTGATAGTACACCTGGTTATGTTCTTGTTATTGGAGCTAGTAATAGACCTGATGCTATTGATCCTGCACTAAGAAGACCTGGGCGTTTTGATCGTGAAATTTCTTTAGGTGTGCCAGATGAGGCTGCAAGAGCAGAAATCCTTTCTGTTCGTATTAATAGCAACAGGATGAGACTTGAAGGTTCTTTTGATATTCATAAAATAGCCAGGTCCACGCCGGGTTTTGTTGGAGCTGATTTGGAAGCTTTGGCTAACAAAGCAGGAAACCTTGCCATGAAGAGGATTGCAGATGAAAAAAGGTCTGAGATATCTAAAGATTGTAAAGATGAGGAGCATGATAAAGAGTGGTGGAAGGAACCTTGGCTGCCTGAAGAAATGGAGAAGCTTACCATCACTATGGAAGATTTTGAGGTAATCTTAAATTTTTGTTTCTTTTTTAACCCCCAAGTATAATTTCCAACTTTTCCGAATATATAATGTTCCTAGTGTTATTAGAAGAAGTAATATTTTTCAAGACGAGTTTCAAAATTTGTTATAAACAACTCTCTGCTGGAGAAAGGTATCCCGAATGTCATGCTGAAAAATAGTATAAAAGTAGTTCAGCTTTTGAAAATTAGTTAATCAGTTAGAATATTAGCCATCAAAAGCATACGTCCTGTCACTTTTGGCTACAAGTTTTTGGTGGTTGGGGGATGTGGGGTGGGGGGTGGACTCTTTTTATTCAACAAAAAAATTTATTGTGTTTGCTCAAAAGATGGTGAAGATAATCATCATTTTATTGCCTTAAGTAGGTCTTTGACATAACTATGTGGATTTTGTTTTTGTGATATCTTGCAGGAAGCAGTGAAGATGGTTCAACCTTCTTCTAAAAGAGAAGGATTCTCTAGCATTCCTGACACAAAATGGGAAGATGTTGGTGGGCTCGATCTTTTGAGACAGGAATTTGATCGTTATATAATTAGGCGTATTAAATGCCCTGAGGAATATGAGGTACTTTTCAACATGATAATGAACAAAAAAACCTTTCATCAGTTTGAGAACTATTTATAATTTTTTTTTGGCACATTTGATACAAGCTTAGCATGTAAGCAAGTATAATCTATATTTTGATATATATATATATATATATATATATATATCTCTTGGTTCTTCAGATTGTTAAACAATTCAGATGGGGTTAGTTTGTTTAACAATTGAGTTCTTGTCTTTACTATTGTTTGATAGCTGAGTAATTTGATTAATTAATGAAGACATGCTGCAACCATGCTTTGAATTGTTACCCTTCTAAAGCGTTGTTGGTGGAGTGAAATGGCTGCTTATGAATCTTGAAACAAATTTTGTCTAGGCATTTGGAGTAAATTTAGAGACGGGATTTTTGCTATATGGGCCTCCAGGATGTGGCAAGACTTTGATAGCAAAAGCCGTTGCCAATGAAGCAGGAGCTAATTTTATTCATGTTAAGGTCAGTCTTTTCACCTTCACGGGAAAGAAACCTTTGAAAATTTTTTCATGTGAAAGTTATATTTTCCTTTTAAGTTGTGAAATTGCATTCATATGATTCTGTGCTTTTTTGTTTATAGGGCCCTGAACTTCTGAATAAATATGTTGGAGAGAGTGAGCATTCAGTACGAACCTTATTCAGTCGTGCGAGGACGTGTTCACCATGCATAATTTTCTTTGACGAGGTTTGTGGTTGTGGCTCCTTTCTGTCACATATAACACTGGAAACTTCACCAGAAGCAAACATGAAGAGGTTCCTCTGCTTTGTAGATAAGGCTTGCTGCATAATTGACTAAGAATCTCTTGTGCACTCACCCCCATCTTTATAGGGGCGTATGCTCTCCGCTTGCTGTTTACTATATGAGGCGTGTCAAAAGCGTTAATTTAGTGTTGTCTTGCATCTCACCCTACTCTTTCATTTCTGCTTAAGCTTCCCTTGGAATTTTCATGGGGGGAGAAAAAAAGATAGAAAGCTTCCCCTTAGAATTATTAACACCATTCAAACACTAATCAACTATTTGATATTGCCTTTTATTGGTTAAAATAATATAACTGGATTACTTAGGATCATAGTGAGGAAAGTAGGTCAAACTCGAATGAGGCACTCTACATTATAGCTTTGTGTTTAATTTCTTCCAAGCTTGATATATGCTACCAATAGAGCACCTATAAGATAACATGTTCGAGTTATGGTTTCTGTTCTTTGAATGTTGGCAGAAATTATCTTCTGCTTGCTACTCTATTTTTCTTTGAACTTGTCTCCTTTTTTTTTCTTTCTATTTTTTCTTCTAGGTGGATGCCTTGACAACTAAGCGGGGAAGTGAAGGGGCACATGTTGTCGAGCGGCTATTGAACCAGGTCAAATAATTCGCAATGATTTCAAGTTCATTCATATGTATATTTCAGAAGTTCTATTCCATTGCACAAAAATTGACTTTTTTTTTAATTGCAGTTACTGATAGAATTAGATGGTGCAGAACAACGGCGGGGTGTATTTGTAATTGGTGCCACAAATAGGTAAGGGACATTGTTTGTTCCTTGGTTTGTTAGAGCATCATGATTTGTCTCTTACATGTGTACCTGTTCATGCAGACCTGATGTGATTGACAATGCTCTTTTGCGACCAGGCAGGCTTGGTAAACTTATCTATGTACCACTGCCAAGTCCGGAAGAACGTTGTTTGATCTTAAAAGCTCTAGTAAGGAAAAAGCCTGTAGATGAAAGCGTGGATTTGAATGCCATTGCTCTGATGCCGGCTTGTGAGAGTTTTAGTGGTGTTGACCTATCTCAGATGGTTAGTTTTCTGTCAAATGAAATTATCAATGTGATCTTGCTTTATTTCGACTGTGCATGTGAAAAGTTGAGGTGGGGAAAAAAAGAAAGCCTTTTTTTTTGTTTGATATAATGTAGTATCAAACTTGCGCCCTCCTAACCCGAGCCCCGGCCCACCCCACTCCACGCCACGCTTTTTGACCTAGTGATTATTGGGGGAAAACAACAAGTTATTAGCGTTTACATTACTTTTAAATGTGATAGGTCAACGACGCTGCTATGATTGCTTTTGAGGAGAGATGGACCTCAACCGATAGCGATGTAGCTGGAGTACCTCGAGTCATCAAAACAACTCACTTTGAGCTAGCAGCGACTAAAGTGCGTCCATCTGTGGGTATCGAGGTATAATTTCCAGTAATTCTTGTAGACATAAGTTTTGAATGGATAGTTGATAGTTATCCACTTTTTATAATATGCACTCACTGCTTGTCCGTCCATGTTGGCAGCAAAAACTGTACTACAAGATGTTATCAGAGAAATTCAAAGCAGGATGACACAAAACAAAAGCCAACTTTCCACGTCTTTTGGCAGAGGTTGCGAATAGTCCGTTACTGCAAAAAGGGATAAATTAGGACGGGAGGGTGAACTTCATGAGGCAGTGAATTGTCATTTAATTTTAATTCTTGATTTCTGATTTTCTCTTTATTTAATACAAAAAAGGGTCACTTGTACATCCCCACCAGGGAGAAAAATTTTGTGGTGCAGGTAACCCTCAGAGTTCAGAGAAATAGTTGGTCTGAACAAGCGAGTGGTCGATGTAGAGGCATGCGTTTTCATTTACAGGTGTTGTATCAGGGACAGTTTTGTGGTGTCGAGTCCATTTGTGTATCGAAAAATGAAAATATGTTCGTGTGGGAGATGAATTTATTTGCTTTTCCAAGCTTGTTCATTCTTTGTTTTGCTATAGGTCTGCTGGCTTCTTACTACTCATGTTGTGTGTTTGTTAGACCAGTTGTTAGAAAAAAAAAACAAAAAACAAAAAAAAAAACAAACAAAAAAAACACAAAAAAAAAAAAAAAAAAAAAGAAGACGACGAAGAAGGAATAATCATTTGGGGTTGATAAATGGAAAAGCCACGACCATCTCTAATGGTTCAATATGCAAAACAAAAGGTCATTAAAAAAAAAAAAAAAAAACCCACAAAAGTATAGGGTAATTAGTCTAGTTACTCCCTCAACTATTCATTTGTTATTTTGGTTCTTTTATTCATCGTTAAATATATAAGAATTACCTCTTAGAAGTGTATAAATAGGCTTGCATTTCTCGTATAAAGCCATTTTCACTTTCTGGCCAACTAAACCCCCAGTAGTTTGTCTTTGTAGTAAAAATAAAAAATAAAATAAAATAAAAAAACACTTCCCTCATCAAAGAGGACGTAGTTTTCATATTGAACACGAATCTCCAGGAATCTATCTTCTTTACGTTTTCTGCATTCCAATTTACTATTTTATGTATAATCTTGTTGAGTAAGGATCTGACTCTAGCTTTGTTAGACGGAATTTTACCGTCTAATAATCCTCAATATTGCTGTCCTTTTTTTATTTTTATTTTTATTTTTCATGTTCTCTTACCACATCACAAATTTGCTCAATTGGTTTTATGCTGTCGGTGGGAAACAAAATTTTGATAAACGCTTTTCCTATATATATATATTTTAAATCATATGCATAAGTTGTAACTTTATAATTCGGTATTCAAGTTTATGACTTTAATACGAAATTCAAGTGTTTTAGTATGAAAATGATACAAATGAATTGCTCTTAAAAAAAAAATGGTATACAACCTCATTAACGTGTGATATATGTCCTTATCGTGTTATGTGTGGTTTCTTCTTCTTCTTCTTCTTTTTTTTTTGGGAAAACTAACGTGTGGAGTTATCTTCTTGTTTTAATTAATGTGTAATTTACACGTACAATATGGCTACCCGATTTCATTACATATAACTATATGTATTTTTGATAAAATTATCCAAATAGTCATCTTTTTTTTCCCCTATATTAATCAATACGATATAGATTCTCCTTTTGATCAACACAATACAAACTTATTTTTAAATTTTCAGAAAATTACCTAAATAGCCATCATTTTTTCATTTATTGACCAACATGATATAAATTCTCTCCTTTAACCAACACGATACAAAGAAAAAAAAATACCAAATTAATATGACACAAAATTAAATTAAAAGAAAATAAAATTGTGTCATGTTAGTATAATGATATTTAAATTTATGTTATTCAGATGCTTTCTTCTTTTATTTTTGTATCATATTGATTTAATGTCAAATTTGTATGTTATACTGTTGTGTCATTCCGTGTTTTTCCCAAACTTTTTTCATTCTGCAAACAAACCAAAAAGCCAATACCATGTTAGATTCAAGGATGCAATAATCCAGATATGTACTCATCACCTTGAAACCACCACTTTATAGGCAAACCAGCTTCTTTCCTGCGCATATAACAACTAAATAGCTCTGTGACCTAGCGATGTGGGACATTTCTAACACAACAGCATTACCATGAAGGTCACTATGAGTCATCCAAAATGCACTTCTCATTTGCCCAGTGTAAACCTTACATGCTCATTTTGAAGACAACTAGTCCGGAATTTTGGAACAAAACCACCGAAATTATTTGAAAACATTTGTGCCTCACTATAATTTTTGCCAAACTAGGCATCGCAACTACCTTAATGATGTGTTTGATAGGGATGAAAAGTGGAGGAAAGAAGAAGGTGGAAGGATTTTAGGGTGGGAATTTAAAAACCATGGTTTTAATTGGTTTGAGTGATTTTTAGAGGACAAGGAAAAAGAAAAATAAAAGGGATTAAAAATCTTGTGAGACACCTGCTTTTTAGCCAACATTGGAGAGAGAACTTTCTCAAAAGTCTTCTTTCCCTTCACTTTCATTTGCAATACCAAACAACAAAAGGTAATTTTAACTTCTTTTACCAAACTACATAAACAAAAAAAACAAAATCCTTTTTCTTTCTCTTATTTTCTCTCTCTCCCATTTTTCCTTTCCGTCTTGTTTTCTTTGCCTATTGCCAAGCATAGGCTAAGTGAGACCTTTGACTGATCAAAAGTCTGCAGTATTTGAGGCGAGCTTAAGTTTCAAAAAGAAAAAAAAAAAAAAAAAAAAAAAGACCTTGTTTTTGTAGGTTAGATAAAAGATATGACTCTTTTTTCTTTTATTCTTGGTTTATATTTTGTATTTATCCTTGTGCCTAAAAGCAAAGTTAGCGTCCTCTCAAGGGAAGACTTGTATCGGATAGAATCATGGAAGAGTGTCCTTGTATTTACCACTACTTTGGAGCAAATGTTTGGATTATAAAATAAAAATGTTATTATAATTATTATTTTTTAAATTCACACCACATTCATTTTTTTTTCCTCTCCAAAACACTAATCCAGTTTTAAATAACAATTGGAATTGGAAGCTCGATATCATATTCTAATTAACAGCAGTTTAGTCCTTTTTTTTTTTTTTTTTTTTGAGTAATGGTAATCCTAATAATATGTAGCTAAAGAAGTTACAACACTTCACCCCAAAACCAAAGCTTCTATAATTCGCTTTAATGTCAAGTTCCGCATTTTTAGCAACATAAAATTGGAAGAGCAAAATGATTTTTTTAGAAATGAAAATCATACTCCAAATTATAAATGGTAATATTATGACCAATTTAAGAGAAAAAATAAAATTAAAAACCATAATTCACACTAGACCTCACAATACAATACACCTTACTTATATTACACTACAATATGTCGATGGTGCTTGGCTCTTGAGAGAGATAGTGTCAAACCATTTGTATTTTCTTCTTCTTCCGTTTTTGTTTCTGTTTCTGTTTTTGTTTTTGTTTTGTTTTGTTTTTTTTTTTTTTTCTTTGTTTTGTTTTGTTTTTTGTTTTTGGTTTTTGTTTGTTTTTTGTTTTTTTGTTTTTGTTTTTTCTGTTTTCTGTTTTCTGTTTTCTGTTTTTTTTTTTTTTTTTGTGTGAAACTACGTACATAACGTATGGCTTTGCATTCCAGAATTTAGGGAAAATAAGTAAATAGTAGTTTCAAAAAACAACTGAAGTAAATATTAAGTTTTAAAAATATTTAGAGAAGTTGGAAAACTTTGGTTTGAACTGGTATTGTAAACAAAGCTAGTGACAAATTTATTCTATAAATGATTTATTTATATCTTGTAAAATTCAATAAGTTTTCTATTTACCTAATAAATTTTCATTTATTTAGTAAATTTAATATTTATTACAAATATTTTAAAATCTTGCTATTTACTTCAACATTTTTATAAAATACCTTAAATTTAAATTAAAACTCCTGCGTACCCGACTTTCTTTCCAAAAAAATGAATACTACCCGACCTTTTATTTGCTTGGGGAACAAGCAAGATACACGTACCTAGATTTTTTTTGTCCTCTATATATAAAGGAAAAATCCATCTCGGAAACCCTAAACATATTAACGTACGTAGGTTTAATACTTTTTTCTAGGATTTTTAAGCTTACCATCACCATGGCAGATTTTGAGGTGATATCTGATTTCCCTTCTTTTGGCTAGTAATGAGTTAAAATGTTAGGCATCGCGTCTTGTTATTATTTTTTTGTTTTTTTTTTTTTGCTGAAATTTTTTTTCCCTGTGTTTTATGTTAATTATGACCTGACTGTTTTGATTATTTATCTATTTATTATTATTTTTTGTGATATCTTGCCGGAGGCAGTGAAGTTTGTTCAACCCTTTGCTGAACGATATTGATTTTCTGCTAATATCCCCAACATCAAATGGGAGGATAATTGTGGGCTATATTATTTGCGACGGGATTTTGATCGGAAGAAAGTCTGGCATATTAAAAATCCCGACGAATATTAGGTACATTTTAACAAGCATTTGAAATTGTATAAAACTGTTAGGAGTGTTAAAAAGAAAAATCAAGCAGAAACTGAAATGAAATTTCTTAAGACGGTTCTTTTATTTACCTTTTATGTTGTTTTGTAGCCAAGTAATTTGATTTATTATTCATCTTAATTAGCAAAGACATTGTTGTTCTTAATATGAATTGTTGGAACGTAGAGTTAATTGGCTGCTAATGAATCTTAAAAAAAAATTTTTTTTAAGGGATTTGGAGTAGATTTCGAGACGATATTTTTGCTATACGGACCTCCGGGATGTGGTAAGGCATTGATAGCACAAGCTGTTGCCAATGAAGCAGGAGCCAATTTCATACACATTAAGGTATGTCCTTTCACCTTCATCGAAAAGAAACCTTCGGAAATTTTGTTGTTCAAAATCTATTTCTTTTGCATTTGTATGATTCGGTAATTTTTGTGAATAGGGTCCTGAACTTCTGGATCAATATGTTCGAGACGGTGAGCTGGCAATAATGACCTTATTCAGCCATGTGAGAACATGTTCACCGTGCGTACTTTTCTTTGATGAGGTTTGTGGTCATGTCTCCTTTCTGTCTTGTGTAACATTGGAAGCTTCGTAGGATGCAAACTAGAAAGGTTGCTCTGCTTTGTAGACAAGGCTTGTTGCATAATTGAGTTACTAGCTTGCGTGCACTCGCCCCTTTAAGGGCTTATGCCTGCACTGCTGTTTGATAAATTAGGTGTTGAAGCGAGCAAACAAAGCGCTAATTTTATGTCCTCCCTTATTTCTCGCACTTGGAATTGTTAGCATTGTTAATCACTGATTAATAACTTGGCGTATCATTTTTGAAAATTTTAATTGGAACATTTTTGAATGTTCGATTCTATTGCACTCTGAGTTTGAATTTTTTCCTCCCCCCCCTCTCTCGATTTCATTCTAGGTGGATGCCTTGACAACAATGTCGGGGAAAGAAGTGGGATCGGTTGTTGAGCGGCTATTTAACCAGGTCAATTAATTTGTGAAGCTAGTCTTGATTATTTTTCAAAATTTATTTTTTGAAGTTGAGGTGAGGAGATTCGAACTCTTCACCTTTTCATGGAGTTAGAGGTGAAATTATCGCTTAGCTGGCTATGCCTGTAACCACCCGGTCTTAATTTTCAACTTCATTCATTTATTCATTTCAGAAGTTGTATTCCAATGAAAACATTTTCCAGTCATTGCAGTTACTCATAGAGCTAGATGACGCAGAACAACGAAGGGGTGTATTTGCAATCGGTAAACTTCTCTATGTACCTCTGCCAACTCCGGAAGAGCGTGGTCTAATCTTACAAAGCTCTGGCAAGGAAGAAGCCTGTAGACGCAAGCGTCGATTTGGATGCCATTGCATGGATAAAGGCTTGTGGGAATTTTAGTGGCGCTGACCTATCAGCGCTGGTTCGTTTCGCTCAAAACAGTTTGATTTTTGTTGTACTGTACGTATGCATGTTGAAGGTTTAGGGAAAAAATAAAAATAAAAATAAAAAGGCTTCCTAGTTTATTTAACATTTAAATGTGGTAGGTCAATGAAGCTGCTATGGCTGCTCTTGAAGAGAAACTAACGTCGACGAATAGCAATTTAGACGGTGCGCTATGTAGCATTAAAAATAACTCCATCTGTGACTATCAAGGTATTCCTGAGCCCAATTTTTTGTTAATATTTCACCATGATATGTGCATTACCGATATTCATTTAAAATTTTCAATCTCCGCGTACCAATTGCTTGTCTGTCGATTTGGTATGCAGCAAAAAAAGGACTACCGGACATTATCAGAGATCTTCAAAGCAGAATGAAGCAAAACTGAAGGCCAATATTTTGATATAACAATATTTTTAGAGACCCTGAATTGCGTTTTATTGCATTTTGATGTTGAGTTCCGATTTTTGGTTTGTTTAATATATATATATATATATATATATATATATATATTTAAAAAGGTCACTGTACACCCTTCAACTGGGAGAAAAATTTTGTGTGGTAACCCTTTGAGTTGGGAACAATTTTGTAGTGTCTAATCAAAGTGAAATGGGCGATGAATTTTATTTACCTTTTCAGGGTTTGTTCATTCTCTCTTTACTTTGCAGGTGATGCAAGCTTAAGTTTATGTTCATAAGAGCAGCATTTTTTTATTTTTATTTTTTATTTTTTAAAAAGAATTAAATAGTTCGGGTTTGATAAATAGAAATCTTGGATGCAAACCAAGTGTGTTTTAGGAGAAAAAGATACATTCTTATTTACATATGGATAGGTAAAGAGAGACTAGTCGGTTTGATCCTACACTAATTAAAAGTGAATCATGTTGTAGATCTACAAATGATATGTCCCTATAAAATAATCATGACTTGATCTATCAATCACTTTATATATATAATATATATATATATATATAATGCATGCATATTTCTTGTTTTCGATTCCAAAGAATTAATTTGAAGTCATGAAATTGTCACATAATTACAGTTTCCTTGAACACATGAAATTTACTAATTCAAAAGAATGCTAATGTAAGCATAGCCAAATATTAATTCCTTTTGTTTTTGCCAAGCATGCTTGTTCTATATTTGCATGATAGAGCTTTATGATCGATCCTGATACAATGTCATTATTTTTTTTTTTTTTTGTGTATCAAAATGTATTTATTTTTGCACTTAATTAAAATCAATGATGAGAAATGGCCGTGTTCAAGGCGAGAAATTATTCAATAGATCATATATATTATGTCATTATACTTATGTGATACACCCACCCAATTAAAATCTGACAGTTGGACTATATGTTTATATCAATTTTCTATAATAATATTTCTCTTTTCTAATGTATATCACATTAATTATACTAATTCAAAATCCCCATAAATTTCCTACTTAAATCCCTTGTAATAATTAATTAACATTGAAAATATTTTTTTTTATAAGTATGAACACTTTTTTTTATCCGTTATTTCTTAATTAACAATATCATTTTTTAATTCAAAAAATTTTACATTATATTTATTTTGGAAGGATATAACGTCTCCTCTTTCCTTCTCTTCCTTCTTCTTCGTTAATGAACGATTTTTTTTTTTTTTTTTTTTTTTTGTGTGAATAATGAACGAAAATTATGCTTGGGGAAATTATACCGTTGGACAAAGGCAATATATTTCGAAACCAATCCATTCAGAAAGAACAACAAAATTATAATTTATATACATAATATATATAAGTAATTCAACGTGTATTTTTTGCCATTGCCCTACATAACAACACTTTATCTTTTCTTTTATGTATCTGTATAAAGAATGCAATCCTTAATATAGATTAAATTTATGAAATAATATTTAAAGTTAATTACATAATAGAAGTTTTTTTAAAAATCATTTAATAGAAGAGTATGTATAGAGATTTTGCCTCAAGAATTAATGTCATACTAATTAGGAAAGAGAAACATAATTAGAAAATGTCGACATAAAAACTGTCCAAATATAAAATTTCTATTCGATAGGTGTACCATATAAGCATGATGATGTGGTACCCAGTTCATTGAATAATTTCTCGTTCAAGACAGGCTATGAGGTTAATTAGATGGGAAATTTCTAATCATAGAATAAGCTGGAAAAATGTTACATCTGGCCTTTGATGCTGTTGTTGCTAAATTAGTTTAGGCTTCAATCCAGGTTTGATTTTTGCTATTACTATATACACACACACACATATATCTATATATGTGTGTGTGTCAATAGGTAATTAAATCCTTCCCTAAAAAAAAAAAAAAAAAAAAAGAGAGGAAATTAAATCCTTATAATGGAATTACTGTTTTTGCTTAATTAATATTTATATTAGCTTCTTAATTAAGAATTATTTTGTGGCCCTATGGTAATTAATTAATTAATTAATTAACCTCCATAAATATGACTTGCCCTTTTGCAGTCGCATTTACAATGCAATGAGCTGTTCTTTTAAACAGGTCGCTAAACATTTGGTTCTACAGTTGTGATCAAGTGTGAAATATGTGCGTGTATATATATATTCACATATAGACAGGGATTGAACTAGAAAATTTTTTTTTTCAATGGGCACTTATAAGTTAATTTTTTAAAAAAATTCACCACTGTTATATATATTTTTTCATTTTTCTGGGTACTAACAAAATTTTTTTTTCAAATTTTTCTATGAAAGTATAGAGAAAGAAAGTGAAGACAAAAAGAAATAGTTATGATTATTGAGCTAAAATATAGTGGCTAGGATATTAAATGGGAAAAGTAGTTAAATAGCTTTCTTTCAATGGGATATATTTAAGAAAAACCTTTTTTGATGGGGTACATTTGAAATATTATGTAAAAGTATAGGTCAAATTTAAATTATGAGAAATACATGCCCCCACTAGTCTTGACATGCAAAAAAGAAAAAAAAAATTCTCATATGTGCATATTATATAGAGCTATACCATATACATTTGATGACAGAGTTAGTCTATTATTTCAATTATCGAGTATATTAAATGATAAAAATTTCATGATAGAATCCAGATGGGAATGTTGGAGGTAAAGTCTAACAAACAAAAGGACAACTTCAATACCCAAAAAATATAAGATAACAAAATACATAACTAGCTGAAAGGTGAATCATCTTATTACCATGAGGAGAAGAATGGGAACACAAACCGCAACAACAAGATATCCTTTATAACAAAAAGAATAAGATTTTATATACTTTATTGTTTATTTATATCTTCTTTTTCTTCTTTTAAGTGAACTAAACTTAACTAAGTTTTCCTTAAGTAACTTTTTAGAATTTTAGAATACCAAGAATTATGAACTTATATTAAATATAAATATAAAAACTATGAACTTATATACTAGTTCAATTGTTTTTTGTTGTCTAAAAAAATAAATGTTTTTATTTAAGGTATCAAATTTGAAATAATTTTCTTTAAAAAAAAAAAAACTTGGCAATGGGAATTTGAACTCTACAATTTAAGATATTGAAATAAAAAAAAAAGTTACCAACAAATATAGTTTAATGATTATTTCACACATGACTCCACTAAAAGATGCAAAATACATCATATTTTTCTAAATTAATTTTTTAGCCGATGTCTTCTCTGAATTGTTTATTGTCCGATTTAGATTTTGCTTGATTAATTATCTTAAGAGAGCAGGTAAGTTTCTTTTGGGTGATGTTTCCCTTTATAGATACAAAGATATGTATAAATATATAATTACGATCAAGTTATAAATATGAAATTTTCTTTGGGTGATATTTCCCTTTATAGATATACACAGATGTGTATAAATATGTAATTACGATCAAGTTATAAATATGATTTTTTTTTTGTAAATTTAAATATGGACATTAAACTCTTAGACGTACGTTACAATCTAGAAGAAAGCAAATTAAAAAAAAAAAACATAAAATATTGTTAAAAAAAGTGTACGACAATTTAAACTTATACACTAAATCCCTTTCAAAAAAAAAAAAAATATACACTAAATAAGGCAACGAATATTTACCTGAAGTGCCAATAATTGCAAGTTTCGTAAATCTAATATGATAAATCATATGGAAAAAATGATAATAATGTAAATCTTATATATGAACAAGAATATATAAGAGATTAATTTAAGGGAAAAGAATATCTATGTCTGCACATATTTGAACAAGAATATTTAGGAGATAATAAATTTCAAGGAAAAGAATATCTAGGTACGAACCAAGTAAATAGCTTCCTCCTTCAAAACAATAATAAGTAATAACAACAACAAATAATTGGTCTCTCACTTTTGACTTACACTGTCATATTACCTGAAACTTTTATACTATTATACAAATAGACAAAAATTGAATAGGCTTTGATTGATTAAGGTTAAAATTTGGAAAAAAAATTATACCTCCAAAGTATCTCTAGTGACATAATTTTATATTTGATAAATGTACAATTTACTTTCAAAATATCTCTATTAGATGCGTAGTTTCCTTAAAAAAATGTATTTAAAATTTGTCTAATATTTGATAGAATATCGACGAAAAGACCGCTTATGTAACTGTTGTAAAGTTTAAGATAATGTATATGTAAAATAAAAAATCAGGGATCAATATGTGATGGTTATATAGTTCATGGCCATTTATAAAATTAATCCCTTATAATAATAATGATAATTAGTTCTGTAGAAGTAAAATAAAAAGGTAAATTAGAGCGTTAAAAATAAAAGAAAAAAAATAGTGGGGGGAAGATATGAGAATATGCAAAAGTAGAGGGAGTTACAAGAAAACCATGATCGAACTAAGCATTTAAACGAGAACGCGCGATTCGGAGGCCATGATAAATTGTGGTTGCATTTTCTATTCGTGTTTTTTTTTCCTTTTTTTTTTTCCTTTTTTTTTTTTCAATAATTTATCATTTCCAATTCGATCAGGCGATTTTCCTTCAACACAAGTTTCTCTCTTTTATTTCTCTCTCCTATCTCTCGACCTATCTTTTCTTTTCTGCACCAGAGCTTCCTAATTCCAAATCAATGGACAAAAACCCAGAAACCCATTGAAATCAAAATCGCCAAACAACACCCCCTCATGATGTTATGGATTTGGGATTTTAGCTAGGCCCCACCCAATCTCCATTGTCGCAGTGTGCCAAGAAACGTATGGTCATCTCTCTTCATCTGTACACACACACATATATTATGTATATATATATCTAATATTTGTATGCAATAATTTACAACAATTCTTGCGTTTCAGATGTGTATGAATATGTGTATATGTATATATATGTAATTGTAATCTGATTTGGGGGTTTTTTTTTTATCGGATGTGTAGGAATTGTGGAATTGAGTACGTCTGAAAAAATCTTGGCCCTGCAATCTCTTCCTCTCTCGTTTATATATTTGTGTCTGTATACCTATATATACATACATATACATATATATACATATATATATATATATCTGTTGTTGTGATAATCAAAATGGGGATGTCATCGGACAATATTCATGGGCTTGTTCTCGCGGTCTCTTCGAGCATCTTTATCGGCTCTAGCTTTATCATCAAGAAGAAAGGTCTAATCAAGGCTGGGAATACTGGGATTAGAGCAGGTTTGATTCTATACATATACATTCATATATATATATATATATATATGTCCTTAATGGGTTTTCAATTCTTATATTTTTGTATCCCCAGAAGGACTCCAAATTATGTGTGTATTGTTATATTTTGTCTACATCTTGTTTGATATTGATTCTGAGTAACCTTGCACCATCAAAAACCTAGTTCCAAAAAAAAAAATATATTGTAAAAATACTTAGTTTACCATTTATTGGTGTTAGTTTTTCTCTTTCACGTGTGATATCAGTAAATTCTTATAATAATATTCTGAGGGTGTGAAGACACTTGTCATCTTTTATTTTTTAATAAGCAAATATATGCTTATATATTGGTGTTGGCATGGGGTGTGAAAAATATGAAATTAGCTAAAAAACCATCTTTGATAGTAATTAATAATGACATATAACTAGTCTGTACCAACTCAATAGGGTATAAAAGTGATAATTACGATACATATATTTTTAAGTTTTAACAAAGTGGAGCTGTTTGGGATCCCGGAGTCTAGTTTTGCTCCCTCTTATTGTGTGGATCCCACCCCCACCTTCACTTCGTCTCATTAGGTTAGTGGGGGCCACTTATTAGAGAATGCGGAGCTGATTTTACGATGCAGTCCGTCTTAATATATTTATCGGATTTATCGGAGTTCCAAGGCTGAGTTGAGATTTTTAAATTTTAATAGTAAATTTTTTTAAATTTTTAAAAAGATAAAAAAATTTAAAAAAAAAAATAAAAATTTTTAAAAATAAAAAATAAAAAAAAATTTAAATTAATTAATTTGAGTAATCGTATCAAACACTACTTAAATGTGTGGATTTGACCCCACCTCTTCTCACGAGGTCGGTGGGGCCTACCTATCAGAGTGCCGAGCTGATTTTTTGATTTAGGCTCACCTCAACATATTTCTCAGTGCTGTGGTTGAGTTCTGCCCTCTCTCATCGTGTGGATTCTCAACCCCCCACCTCACATCATGAAATATGTTAGAATACACGTCCGAATTTATGTGGGGCCCACCTAATTAATGCAAATTTCAGAAGATTTTGTGATATTTAATTTTTTCTGTTTTTCGTTTGTCATTGATTGTGCGTGTGGCTATAATGTGAGCAGGGTCAGGAGGATTTTCGTACCTGCATGAGCCCATGTGGTGGGCAGGGATGATAGCTAGTAAGTTCTACTTTGACTTGTTATTTTCTTTCTGGAAACATCGTTTAGAAAATTCACTATTTTGCACTTTTCTTTCTTCATTCATCATGCTCTAACGTTGTGGAATGTCTTCCTCTATGCCTTACCTTGAGTTGTGGTAATGAAATCTTCCAATATTTCTGTTCTTATTTCTCTTTGGAACACAAAAATAATCTATCTATTCTCTCTCTCTCTCTTTCTCATTGGGGTGTGTGTGTGTTTTTTTTTCCTCCTTATTTTTTTTTTTGGAACATAAATACAAGTATAGCGTTATATTTGAATATTTATTTGGAAAGTCATTGTCTGATCTTATAATTTTTCTTTTCTTTTTATCCTTTTTGGTATTCTCTTATGATCTCCATCCACGGATCTTGATAAAAATTTCAAAGAACATTCTAATTCATACGGACTCAGATCTTCCGTTTAATTTTAGTGTCTCAATTAGTGTTTAACCATCCATATTATACCAGAGTATTGATAAAAGTTATAATTCAAAAATATAAACATAATATATTTGATTAAATAATCATGTCATAATATGGCTAGTTAGACATCATTTTTAAACACATAAAAATTGAACATGTGATCCGAGTCCTCTTTTTAAAATATAAGCCCAAACTTAGAGGACACTGTTCTAAATTTTAATTTTCGTCCCTTTTTTTTTTCCCACGTTGTTGCGTTAAAGGAGATTATTTGTACATATAAAGATCTTCTTCTCCAAGTCAACGTTGACTTTTTTCCCCCTTTTGTAGTGGTTGTTGGGGAAATAGCCAATTTTGCTGCTTATGCATATGCTCCAGCAATTCTTGTGACTCCCTTGGGTGCTTTGAGTATAATTTTCAGGTATTCAACATTTTGTCATTGCATTATTCATTAATTTAGGAGAAGCTTTTTTCATGAACCCTTTTCGTTGAATTAATTTAACAAGTTAATTACAAATATCTTTATGGCTATAAATCTGATCTTGTGTTCAAGTATAATCATATGACAATCCTGTTATGCAGTGCAGTGCTCGCTCATTTCATTTTAAGGGAAAAATTGCATATCTTTGGCGTGCTCGGTTGTATTCTCTGCATGGTCGGCTCGACGAGCATCGTTTTGCATGCTCCGCAGGAGAAGGTTATAGATTCAGTCAAGCAAGTGTGGCACCTTGCTACAGAACCAGGTATTTGATTTTCCTAATTTTACTCAACTATTAGATCCAGCATGATCAGTGATGAAGCCACATTACTATAAATGGAGGCACGTGTCCTCACTACTCTTTTGAGATTCTCCTATTCATGTATCCTCGTCTTACAAGAAAATCCACTCAATAAATGAAATACGTCACTGTGCTCCTTTTTTGATAAGAAAAGTTATAAATGTACTACCACATATCAATTAAAATAAACAACTGAAAAAATTTCTGGCTCCATCATTTGATGTATTTTTGCATTCAAATTATGTGGATTGAATAGGTGGTTATTGGTCACCATATTGTCTCTAAAGTTGATGGAATTGCATTATTTAAAATATGAAAATGATTTAATCTTCTAATAATAATTATTACCTAGTTAATCAAGCTTTATCTTTCTCTTACTAATTTTATAGGACATGCTAGCTTAATAGAAAATAGTTATAGTTCTAAAGATTTAAATACTATATTCCAAGTTACTGTTTCTGTCAACAGGTTTCATCGTCTACACAGGTATAGTTTTGGTCGTGGTTGTGGTGCTAATCTTCCGGTACGTTCCGCGCTACGGAAAGACCCACATGGTGGTGTATGTTGGAATCTGTTCTCTCATGGGTTCGCTAACGGTTTGTGATTTCTTCGTTTTCGATTCTTCGTTTCTTCCGTTGCAGAAATTGTCTATTTTAGTTCTTAAAATTTTTTTTTTTTTTTTATTGTTCTATTTGTAGGTAATGAGTGTGAAAGCATTGGGAATTGCATTGAAGCTGACATTTGAAGGATCAAACCAGTTTATTTATTTCCAAACATGGATTTTTACAGTGGTAGTGACAGGCTGTTGCCTTTTGCAGATTAACTACTTAAACAAGGTAATTTTTTTTTTTTTATTTTGCACGTTAAAATTTTTTCCTATCCGGTGGATTTCGAATTCTGACTTTGATTCATCTTTTCAGGCATTAGACACCTTTAATACGGCGGTTATATCTCCGGTGTACTACGTTATGTTTACGACGTTCACCATCCTTGCAAGCATGATCATGTTTAAGGTGATTTTGACAAATTCGCTTTCTCTAGTGTTCAGAATGCTTTTTCTATCTAGTATATTTCTCGTCGATTTTTCTTAAGATGATTCGGCTTATGAATTTCATTGTCTTTCATTGTCTTGTAACCAAAATTCCCTGCTAAATGCACTAGAAAGTACAATTATTTTTAGTCCATGTTGGATTATAAGATTATTTTACGCTAATTTGAAATAATCCGTAACTCGTGAAATATTCGATTCATCGACATTTCATGTATCTTATACCTAAATGTTCTAGAATTTATTACTGTCATTTGTGATATAGTTGAAAATTTCTTGCTAACAGTCTCATTTTATGCTCTTTACTTCTTTTTTTTTTTTTTTTCCCCTTCTTGGGTGGCATTTCTTTTGTTACCAACAACAGGACTGGGATTCACAAAATGGAGCGCAGATTGTTACTCAACTATGTGGTTTTGTAACGATTCTATCTGGCACATTTCTCCTTCACAAAACCAAGGATATGGGAAATGCTACACCATCGGATTCCCCGGTCTTTCAGAGTCCGAGCCACCCTAACCAACGACGGAGTCCTGAACGTTGAAGCAAATATTGAAATTTAGCACCATTCTTTCAGTCTCGTCTCCCTGTGACCCCTACAGCTTTCGGAACTTAACTTGACAATTTGTTAGTCATGCTAAGATAAGGGTTGAAGCTAGAAAGAAATTACAAGTTCTTAGGTGAAAGATTATTCTTTGTTCTTAGAAAGTAACATAAGTGTTGTGAATAGGATTTGACTAATTATTGTGAAGTTTTGATGATGATGATTGTTTTTTCACATTTCCTGGGCCAAATTTTTTTTTTTTTTAATTATCGATGCATTTCATTAGCGAAAGATTGTAGCTTTTCTGTGTTGAGCTTATACCAGTGATAAAATAAAAGACAAGAAAAGAAAATACAGGAGAACCTTAAAAGATATTTCTGAAATATTATGTTCTAGTTTTTTTTTTTTTCGGATTTTGACATTTTGTTATGGAATTGGCCGTTGGGTCAGAGCTCATGTCCCTCCAACAAAGTTTGTGGTTATGCACCCACCTTCAAAACTGGCAGACCCCTTTTAAAATTACTAGTGTATAACAAGCATAGGGTGGAGATACATAGAAATTCAATATAAGAAAAAATTATCACCTCGTTCAGGAATAGGGTAGTCCATTTTCTTATTAGTTATGCTTTGTCTAATTTTGTTGATTCCATTTGAGATGTTTCTACTCCCCATTTATTAGTACCTTTTTGTTAGGGATTGCAATTGATTTTTTTTATTTTTTTATTTTTAATACCAATTGAATTTTTACTAAGTATTGTAATTAAAAAAATCCTAACTTTATCTAGATAGTTCAATCATAAGAATGAAAATAATATATACATATATATATAACTAAAATAAATGATAATGAAGACGAATTAGAAAATAATTTGAAAAGAAATCAATATGAAAAAAGTCTAAATGTTTGATTTCACCTAGCTGTTAACTATGTCATTTCAGGCCAATTTATTACTTTCCTAGTTTACAAGCCAAAGAATCCTAATCTATTCAACTCCTTCTCCTGAGTGCCAATCTAAAAATATTTTTAAAACCCAATTTTGATATCCTTATAAAAACAAAGAAATTAAGAACTCATTACGATCTATGATTCTTTTTAATTGACTTCAAAGGACTTATAGGTTTCTCGAACTCTAAAAAAACATAAGTTGTATTATCCCTTAACAATATTTAAAATTCCCTCTCTTTAGTACCAGATTCTAACTATAAAATCACCTAATTCATGACCAATAAATTAGAAGTATTAAAAACGATATAACACAAATGAACTGAATGAAAAACCTCTTAAAATAAATTGACAATAACATCAAGTGCCGGCTATATCTCTCCTCTAGAACAAGAAAATTAGTTCATGATGAAATTTAAATAAACACAAATGATGTACTTAAACATTGAAAGAAACGACAACGAACTAGAGAGCGAAGTTGAGTTAAGCTTCTCCGTCTCCGGAATTCGCCATCTTCTTCTTCGTACCCTCGATTCTCTCTCTAAGATTTATTCTCAAAACACTGCCAAAAGATTGCTTTCTTGTGTCCCCAACAAATCCTTTTATAGGTTTTAATTAAACAAAGGAGGGGGGGGGGGGGGGAGGGGTTTGGAATACAAGGATTTTTAAGAACTGGAAACTAACTGATTGGGCGAGCATTTCTTATTCTTCACTCTCCCACCTCGAAAGTCTCAGTTTCATTTTTTTCTACAAAATAACAAAAAGAGAAACAAAAGCACATAATAATGTCTAAAATTAGGAAGTTACTAATTAAAAAAAAATTCAATAAGTAGGTACAAAACCAATCTATGATTACGTAATTTATATTAAATTAGATATATCCATCATTTTAATTCAAAATAATATATTTTTGAAAATATTTAATTTTAATTCATTTTATTTAACAATCTATTTATTTTGAGTTTGTTTTATTTTTCTTTATTTTCTCTTTCCTTTTCTTTATTTTCTCTTTCCTTTTCCTTTTAACACACTCTCTCTCTCTCGCTCGCCCCTTAATTTTGCCTCTTTTTATTTCTTTTCCTTTCTTCCGCAGGTCCAGCTCATTTCCTAGGTACGTCATATTTGGGCTTCTGCAAAGCCAGCCATGCGCGAGAATGGGACCGTGTCTTCAGCCCAGTTTTAGCTAGCGGAGGATGAATAAGTTGAATGGGCTACCACAGTTTTAGCCCAGTTTAGAGAGAGTGGGCTTCCACAAGTTAGACTAGATACTTTGACGAGACTAGTAATGAATTTTTACTGTGGAGTGACTCAATTTGAGTTGGATTTTCATTTGTTTTGTAAAGTTTATATATTTTAATAGATTGAATTTCTCAATCTAATTTTTTTATTTTTATTCAAAATATTTTCAACCAGTCTTTTATATAAATTCAGTCATGTTTTATTTATGTAATATTGTCACATTGCAATTTTGACAAGATTTATTTTATAAGTTATCTTTTATTGTAATTTGCTAAAAAAAAAAATACTTTGTCGATTTTGGATAACTTGTAATGATAAATCCTGTTAGTTCAACATCGAGATTTAATCCACTAAAACACATTTTTTACTTTATTGATCTTTAATTCCATATTTTCTGATTATTTGTTTGAGATATGAAATGTACAATTGAGTTATAAATCAAAGATTGGATTCAAATTAAAGAACGGAGCATATGAAAATTCATGACACCTAGCCTCACTTATGATTGAATTTTTCTCTAACAAAATCTCATTTTTCGTATTTTACTTATTTTCTTTATTACAAAAATCCACTAAAAATATCTTCACTTTTTGTTATTTTCTTTCCTTTCCTTTCCTTTTTAATGTTTGTCTCCACTAATATTATTTGCTTTTGTTATAGCCTCCCTGTGGATATGACCGCTTTATCTGTGCTCCATTTGACTGCTTTGCGTGTGCATTTTTGGGCATCAATCAGTCCACTAGGGAATGTTATTGCCATTGAGCTATCCTAAACACCTGGTCACATGTGAAAAGAAAGAGTAAAATAATATTTTTGAAAAGAGTAATGATAAATTATAACATAAAATTTAAACTTAATAATAAATAGAATAATCAAATTTATGATCACACAATTGAAAGGAAAAAAAAAAAAAAAAACTCATTCTTCCTTCTCCTCTCTCTTTCTCCACCTCTCTTTTTCTCTCTCTAACATGAAACTGTGAACATAAATATATTATTTAAAAGTAACCCTACATATGTTTTATATACATATATATTTTAGAAATCCCAAGGATTTATACATGAATACATGCTATAATTTATCATTTAAAAAAAAACGTGATATAAACTTCAAAAGTACATATATAATAAGTTTATATACAAAAATACCACAAATTTGATATCTCTTTATATTTATGATCACCATAACATTAAAATTAATATTAAAGTAGGTCAAATTACAAGAAAGTACTCAAAACATTACTTTTCACCTAATTTTCTTTATATTATAATATGTTATTTATTATTATAATTTTCCTCGCATTTGTCGTATTAGGCCCATTATAGCATTAATGATTATGTAGATATTTAGTTTGGTGCACAACATTAGAGAGGATAACAAACCGGATTAGGATAAGGAATTTTAATATCTTGTTTAGTGAATTAAAAAAAAAAAGGATTAACTGGAATGAAGTTATCCTATGCAAATCTCCATCTTGATAGTAATAGCAACACCTTCTGTTCATGTCTTCTGCGCCCTTGTTAGTGTCACATGAGGAATTTTTAACTCTCTCTCTTCCACATTTTTGGTTTTGCATCTCTTGTTTGTTTTTGTTCGGCTCGCTAGAAAATTGAGGAGAGAGAAGAATGATAAAGAAATTGGAGGTTCTGTTGATCCAAGGACCGTCAATTTTAGGCTTTATTTGCTGATGAAAGTAGAAGTTTGCGTCGAATTAAAATTTTGATCTGTATTCTTCAAAAGTTGCAGACTTCAAGATAAGCTTAACACAGTCTCTTTTTATCTTCACAAGAAAAAAAAATATCAATTTTCTTTTCTGTTTGTTTTCACTTTTTCAAATTCAATTACAATTTATCTTTGTTGATTTTTTATTCTAAAATTTTTTAAGTAAAAGAATTACAAAACAAAAAAAAGTCTAGAAACTAGATAGATACCCATTTGAACCTTTGATTTTACGTTGTTTTTTTTTTTTTTTTTCTTTTTCTTACATATATCAACTTATTTTTAACTTTTCTTTTCTTTTCTTTCTTTTCTTTTCTTTTTTTTTTTGTTTTGTAATCTATTTAAGAAAAAATAAATTTAAAAATTTGACATTTAATATGTAATTAAAATATAAAATCCAAAGTGGTTTCAAACATTATATATCTAAGCTAATGATAATTTGACACATGACTTCACTATAAGATAAAAAAATTAAATCCCCGAATCATTAAATTCAAATATATAGATAAATATATGATCTAATATTATTCGAACAATGCATACCAAACAGAAGATTGGACTAATAATTAAAATCCAATCCTTTCCATTCATTTGCACTCCAATTCATGAGCTGAAATCCACACAATTTTTAGTACTCTCCCCAAACTTTTCGTTGCATTGAAGCACCAACTTTATGATTTAAATAGGGGAGGTAATGAAGCATTGCAGATGGGAGTGAGTTAGGTGTAAACAGACACGTAGAAAAGTATAGCCCTTTCTCCTGAAAGTTCCAATTTCGCCATAATCAGTTAGGAATGAGTGCATTTTTTCACATTCACAGAAATGCAGACAAACCAAAACAACTAGCTTTTACATACAACGGATTAAGTTGTGGATGTCTCAATAGTAGCGATCTTATGGGAGAAAGCATTGCATAGAAAAAACTTTATGTGATTATAGGTATAATCTAGTGATAATTTTATATATGAATTTATTATAATATTTATGTCATGTTTGGTATAGATCAAAAGTGGAAGAAAAAAAAAAGTAGAGGAATTTTCGAAAATAGGATTTTAGGTTGTTTGGTACTTGGTATGATAGAAAGTGGAGAGGAAAAAATGACTTTTACGTGGATCATTCCATTTTATTATCTCTCCAAAAGTGTAAAGATTTTGAAAGGAAAATCTTGTTTAGTTTGTATAAATAGTTAAATTACTTTTTTTTCCTTATTTTTACACTAAATTAATGCTAAATAATTAACAAAGTAGCCATTTAGTTTATCACATATTTTCTTTTCCTCCTATAATACCAAATAAGACAAAAAGAAAATTAACCAACTTCTTGTATTTCATTTACATTTTCTCTCCGGCCCTAACATGTTTTTTTTTTTTTTCCTTTTTCTTTTTCTCTTATCAAATGAAGTGTTTAGATCGATCGAATCTCCCTTTTCCCAAGTTAAATAAATAAACAAATAAAAATTCAGTTGCTTAACTCTAACTTTATGGCTCATAACCTCCTTATACACATAAGATTTAAAAAAAATAATCAGAGACCAAGGATTGACTAGAAAATAATTAATTCAAATTGGTGACGACGATGATGTCAACAAATGGACTTAATGATGCCAAACATCGTTTAAAAGATGTCCACCAAACATATTGTAGATGTAGCTGTAATTTTTCATATTTATTGTGTCTATTTTCAATTTTTGGCTGGTCGTATTTTTCATGCTCTTCTAAGTTCTACCTAACATTAACCAACACTACAATCACGTTTTAGGCATGTTGTACCTCCAAATATGAATAATGAATTATATATGGTTATGAATAATTGATCAAAAATTTGAGTGCTATCCTTTTGGAGGTCTTAAATATGAAAGTTAGTTTCATGTCTGACATTAATTCGATTTAGAGTATCTGTTATCATGCCCCAAAAAATTCTTATTGTTAGCACATTATTTGAAGCTGGGGCACATTCCATACCCTCGCATAGGACATGCAATGGACATTTCTGTCAAAATGTAGTGAGTTCCTTTAATAATGCCCAGATGAGGAAATATATTAATTAATATTGATCACCCACTTTCTAAACTTTTTTAAAGCAAAAATAGAGGATAGGCACTAACGGGTCTTATTTATAATTTACAACGTTATACCAAATCATATTCACTTTCTCCCCTCCCATTATTATTTTTCTTTTTAATCAAATAATATTTGCACAGGGTATATGCATGACTCACTACAGGGGCAAAAGACTTCGTACTCTTAATTCAGACATTTTTACTTTCAAACTTATGTACGAATCACCTAAGTCCCTAAGGACATCAAGATTTGTTTCCATTAAGAGTTAATATATATATATATATATATATATATATATGTACATATATGTATGTATGTATCTATATGTCTAAAATGAGTGGCCCGGCTTTCGATTTTTTGTCTACTCATATTAATAAAATTTCAAAGAAAAAGCTACAATGTAGGAGAGTGAATAGAAGAACATGTACTTCTAAGAGGGATCTAAGAGTGTATAGGTCGTGTTTCTCATGTTCTTCTACCTAACATTACCAATACTACAATCACGTATTAGGTATGTTGTACCTCTTGTAAATTAGAGCTAATGGGTACCACCATATATGGTGGTCTGATGATAATGGATTATCGTGATGAATAAGTGATCAAAAGATTGAGTAGGTGATCCTTTTGGGGGTCTTCAATATAAAAGTTAGTTTCATATCTAACACTAATTCGATTTAGAGTGTCTATGATCATGTCCTAACTATCCTTATCATTAGCACATTTTTGTGCAGCTAGTGTCCTTTCGAAGAATATTTAACGAACATTCCTAGTGCCTGTCTGTGTGTGATGAATCCCTTTGATAATGATCAGATCAGGGATTGTATTAAAATTGATCATCCTCTTCCGAACTTTTTTAAAGAAAAAATAGAGGATAAGCACTAACTGGTCCTATGTATAATGTACAACATTGTATCGAATCATATTCAATTTCTTTAGCAACAAAAAAAAAAAAATCTTATTCGCTTTCTTCCTTCTCATTTTTTTTTTCGTTTTAATAAATAAGATTTGCACAGGGTATACGCATGACACACTGCAGGGGCAAAAGGCTTCATGCTCATCAAACTATTTTACTTTCAAACTAATGTACGGGTCACCTAAATCCCTAAAGGCATCAAGACCTGTTTCCATTAAGAATTAAAATATTATATATATATATATATATATATATAGAGAAATATATATATATATGTCTCAAATTAGCGCCCCGGCTTTCTGTTTTTTGTCTACCCATATTAATAAAATTTCAAAGAAAAACTACAATATAGGAGACCGTATAGAAGAATACATGTACGTCCAAGAGGGATCTAAGAGTGTATATAGGTCGTATTTCTCATGTTCTTCTACCTAACATTACCAATACTACAATCACGTACTAGGTATGCCGTACCTCTTGTAGATTGGCGCTAATGGGTACCACCCAATATGGTAGTCCAGTGATGATGGATTATAATGATGAATAAATGATAAAAAATTTGAATAGGTGATCCTTTTAGGGATTTTAAATGTGAAAGTTAGTTTCATATTTGATACTAACTCCATTTAGAGTGTTTGTGATCATAACCAAAATATCCCTATCATTAGAACATTTTTGTGGAGCTGGGCCCTTTTGTAGAATATTCAACGAGCATTCATGTCAATGTATTGATGACCAGATAAGGAAATGTATTAATATTGATCATCCTCTTTCCGAACTTTTTTAAAGCAAAAATAGATGATAAACACTAACGGGTCTTACGTGTAATTACAACATTGTACCGAATTGTCTTCACTTTCTTTAGCGGGAAAAAAAATCATTTTCGCTTTCTTCCCTCTCATTTTTTTTCCCCTTTTAATCAAATAATATTTGCACAGGGTATATGCATGACTCGCTGCAGGGGCAAAAAACTTCATACTCTTCAAACTACTTTACTTTTAAACTTATGCACGGATCACCTAAGTCCCTAAAGGCATCAAGACTTGTTTCCATTAAGAATTAAAATAATATATATGTGTGTGTGTGTGTGTGTGTGTGTGTGTGTGTGTGTGTGTACGTATCTATAAGTCTCAAATTGGCGGCCCGGCTTTCTGTTTTTGGTCTACCCATACTAATAAAATATCAAAGAAAAATCTACACCATAGGAGAGTGTATAGACGAACAAGCATTTCTAAGGGGTCTAGAAACGACAGTTTTCGACAACATGGAAATTTGGAGGGTATTAATATATTTCTCAAGAGATATGCACTTAGAATAAAACTACATATTTACTTTAATTTAAAGGTATCCAACTTAGAACAATAAATCATGCATGTGGCTCAAAGTCATCCATAATATCTCTCTTTATTTTAAGGAACGTTTTTTTTTTTTAAATTTATTTTCAAAAAAAATTCACTTTCTTCTTTTCTTACAAAAAAGTACGTCTACGTTCTAACTATTTTTCTTCTGTGCGGACAATAATATTCTTGTTCAATTCAAATTAATTTTCTTTTTTGTGGGCTAAATTACATCAATATTCATAAACTTATCGCATAGTTGCAATTAATTAACACCCTATATTTTAATTGTAAAATTTGCACCTACAATTTATAAATATGTAGCAATTTGTCCCTTCCCCTTCCCAACATGTGTTGATCACATGGTTTTTTTTTTTTTTCATGAAAATTGACATATTACTAATTGTATATAGGTTGTTAATTGAAAGTATAAATTGGTCTCTTTTAATCAATGTTAACTCAAATTTATAGCTAAAATAAAATTTATTTAAAATTCTATATTTTAATAAAACTCAATTAAATATCTAAAACCTCAAAAAATTTAGTTTAAAAACAATAAAAATAATCATTAATGTCTTTAGTTAACAACTCATACAAAGAACACGTCGATTTTGTTTAAAATAATGTTGAATTCAACCACTTAGAAAACAGGTCCAGTGCCTCAAAACAAATCTACTAATGAAAGTTTACTTCTTAAAGTTGTAAATGTATCTAACGCGCGTCAATGGATTTGGATGTTGTTCTGCATATAAATACCATTATAAATGAGGAAGAAGAAGATCATTTATGTATTGTCTAGTTTGGTTTTGAATCTAAATAAAAAATGCCATCTGCTCTTAATGTTTTTACAACTTTTATTAGTTCCATATTTAGGGTTTCTTGTTTCAGAATGGGTTTGGGGAAAATAGCCGAATTAGGGAACCTTCTTTTGGTAGATAGCAAAGTTTTAGAAAATTAGATAAATGACCGGGCATTTACAAGGTTGGTTAACCTATAATGGCAAAAGTGGCCTAACACTAACCGAATTAATTTGATACTCTATCCACAACTCACTCTTTTTTTGTGATTTCACATTCTCTAGCACATCCTCTCTCTCTCGCCCCTCCCGCAAGACTAAAATAACATCGTTTGTCGAGAAAAGGATTTTTTTTCATCGTTCATGAAATGAAATGTACAGTAATACCCTCTTATTTACGTTAAATTTCACTTTTAACTCTATGTATGTTCATAATACCCAAAAATTTTATCAATCCTCCTCTATATTTTATAAACTTCAATAATTATGATTTTATGTAAGGTTAATTCCTCAATATCTTGAATCATGCATGTGGCTCAAAGTTATATATAATTAATATCTCCCATTATTTTAAGAAACATTTTTCTTTTTCATCTTTTCAATAAAGTTCACATTTCTTCTTTTCTTTAAAAAACTTTAACGTCAATTTTTTAATTTTTTTTTTCATTTCGTAAAGTATAATTTTTCTACACATTTCCTTAAAATAATTCCTACTTTTTTTTTTTTCCGAAGTAATAATTCCTATTTTGAAGGACAATAACGTGAAAGAAAAAACTATAATGTTTTGGGATTTAAGTTTGTTTCCTTAAAACCGTGCTACTTGTTTACATTTTAAAAAAAGAAAAACGTGTTAATGAATTGTTAGGTGCGATTGTGATCTAAACACTACAAAATCACGAGCGTTAAAGTCATTTCTACACAAAACACTGAAACAAACAAAAAACAATGGAAGCTACCACTTTACTGATCACATTGCCCTTGATCCTTTTCCTTTCCTTCACAACAAATGGAGTCTCTGCCAGGCATGGTTTCTCCATTGTTGATGAGCCTCTGGCAGTTCTTGACACAAACCGAGACAAACTCCTCGAAGGCGAATATTATTACTTGGTTCCTGTCCTTCGTTTTTCTGATGGAGCCGTCATTATCCCGGGTGTATACCGTAATGATACCTGTTGGTTTGACCTCAGGTTTGAACCAAATTTTCCTGCCATAACAGGTCTTCCAGTAAAATTTTCACCTGTCGTACCCAACAATGACAGTTCAATCAGCGAGTCCACTGATCTCATCATCAGGTACCCTGATGAGCTAGCATCGGCATGCGGTGGATCATCGGTGTTGAAGGCAAAATGGTTTTTGTATCTTGGAGCTTCGGGAGATGAAACCAGTAAGTTCAAAATTGAAAAAATTTTTAGCCCGATTCACCGCGATTTCTTGTATAAGCTTGTTTATAGCTCCGGCCACGTTGTTGGAACCTCAACCAGACCCGATGGAACAGTGCGTCTGGCTCTTGCTTCTGATCAGTTACTGTTTCGGTTCCGCCCCATTTGAAACACCTAGCGCATCAAATAAGAAACTTCTATATGTAAGTTTCAAAATGAAAGTTTACTTCTTCCAAGCTGTAACGCATCTATTAATATTTATAAATAATATATAGATGCTGATCTATCATAAATAAGGAAGAAGATGTATATCTTTTATGTATTGTGTTGTTTGATTATGAACCTTATAATTTAAGAATATGGCATCTGCTCTTTATATTTTTGCAACTTCAAAATTCCTACCCATCGGCCATAACAAAGACGAAGGCAGATCGAGATTCTGGCATTTATTTGTTTGTGGTTGAGTTCTTTCATTTTCTCGATGAATTCTAAATTGAAAACATTGTTAGCTTGACCACCTAAAATTGTACTCTTGGTCAAAATACCAAAAAAAAAAAAAAAAGGTGATATTTTGGTAAGCAGAGCAGCTCCCAACACTGACTGCTCAGGGAATTCCCGCTACTGGCCACATTATTTTGTGAAAGCCTGGAAACGGCTCATACATAAAAATCCATTCACCTTTTTTTAATAGTAATTGGAAATTTAAATTAATTTAATCTATTTTTAAAAAATAAATAAAAGTGGACTCTTAAATATTAATTTAAGGATTTGTTTGGTGTTATAATCCAAACTCTACAACAACAATCCAATTTTTGTCTTTTTCTGTCAGTTTTATTATTTTCACAGTTTTATAACTCAAAGTTTAAAAGTACATAACTTTACATAGATAAGTCTAGATGAGATGATTTTTTTCTTTAAATTGCATAGAAATTTGTGACGAACTAAACAAGTTATTTATTGATATATATATTTTTAACAAATTTTACATATTTTAACTCTAGCAATCTAAATGTCTCGACAAATATATAATCAATTTAAACTCAAATTCTAGAATTCAAGTCTTAGCACCAAACGCATACTAGGTTATGTTTCTCATGTTCTTCTACCTAACATTACCAATACTACAACCACGTTTTAGGTATGTTGTACTTCTCGTAGATAAGTGCTAATGGGTACTACCAAATATGATAGTCCAGCGATAACAGATTATAATGATGAATAAGTATTCAAAAGTTTAAATTTAGGTGATCTTTTTGAGGATCTTAAATGTGAAAATTAGTTTTATATATGATAATAACTTGATTTAGAGTGTCTGTGATCATGCCCAAAATATTCTTATCATTAGCACATTTTTGTAGAGTTGGGGCCCTCTCATATAACATTCAACAAATATTCATGTCTATGTATGGTGAGTTCCTTTGATAATGCCCAGATCAGAAAATATATATTAATATTGGTCATCCTTTTTCCAAACTTTTTTAAAGCAAAAATAGATGATAGGCACTAATGGATCTTAGGTGTAATGTACAAAGTTGTACCGAATTGTATTCACTTTCTGTGGCCAAAAAAAAAAAAAAAAATCATATTCGCTTTCTTCCCTCTCATTATTATTATTTTTCCCTTTTAATCCAATAATATTTGCACATGTACAGGGTATACACATGACTCACTGAAGGGGCAAAAGACTTCATGTTCTTCAAACTATATTTTTACTTTCAAACTTATGTCCAGATCACCGAAGTCCCTAATGGCAGCAAAACTTGTTTCCATTAAGAATTAAAATATATATATATATATATATATATATATATATATATAAGTCTCAAATTAGCGCCCGGCTTTCTGTTTTTGGTCTACCCATATTAATAAAATACAAAGAAAAATCTGCACTATAGGCGAGTGAATAGAAGAACAAGCACTTCTAAGGGGTCTAGAAACGACAGTTTTTGACAGCATTGAAATTTGGAGGGTATTAATATATTCTCAAGGGATATGCACTTAGAATAAAACTACATATTTACTTTAATTTAACGGTATCCAACTTAGAACAATAAATCATCCATGTGACTCAAAGTCATCCATAATATCTCTCTTTATTTTAAGGAACGTTTTTTTTTAAAAATATATTTTAAAAAAAAAATTCAATTTCTGCTTTTCTTTAAAAAAAAAAGTACGTCTACTTTCTAATTATTTTTCTTCTGTAAGGACAATAATACTCTGGTTCAACTCAAATTAATTTTAATTTTTTGTTGGCTAAATTACACTAATGTTCCATAAACTTATCGCATAGTTACAATTAACTAACACCCTGATTTTTAATTGTAAAATTTGTACCTACAATTTATAAATATGTAGTAATTTGTCTCATCCCATTCCCAACATGTGTTGATCACACGGTTTTTTTTTTTTTTTTTTTTACAATGAAAATTGACATAGTACTTGTATATAGGTTGTTAATTGAAGTATAAATTAGTCTTTTTAAATCAATGTTGACTCAAATACATAGTTAAAATAAAATTTATTTAAAATTCTAAATTTTAATAAAACTTAATTAAATATATAAAACCTCAATAAATTTAGGTTATAAAAGATAAAAATAATCATTCATATCCTTAGTTAATTAACAACTCATATACAAATAACACGTCAATTTTGTTTAAAATAACATTGAATTCAACCGCTTAGCAAACTGGTCCAGTGCCTCAAGACAAATCTACTGACGAAAGTTTTCTTCTTCTTAAAGTTGTAAATGTATCTAACATCAATGGATTTAGATGTTGATCTACATGTAACAACATTATAAATAAGGAAGAAGAAGATCTTTTACGTATTCTCTAGTTTGGTTTTGAATCTAAATAAGAAATGTCATCTGCTCGTAAAGTTTTTGCTACTTTTATTAGTTCCATTTTTTCTGTCCAATCTTGTCCAATCTTGCGCATGAAACGAGAATGTAAAAGCAAGTTTTGCTTATATTTTAATTTTTTTATTAGGCACCTTTTAAACACAAGAGGACATGAATACTTGATTATTTCTCTAAATAATAATATGAATCTACGTAAATATACGTAGTTAATATTATTTACAAAATACATTATATATGACACACAACGGAGATTAAAATGGTGACGTAGAAATGTACATGTTGCCGTCAAGTCCGCGCAATTCTGCAGCAAACTATTGAGAGTAGTAGCAACAAAAACAACGTCAGAAATGTTGTCAATAGATTGACTAGAAAAGGCACAACTTGCACAACTCAGGAACTGTCCTGACATAGAACGGGGTGAGTGTGTGTGTCTGTGTGTGTTTTTTTTAATGTACACTCATCAATATGTGTTGCTTTGTCAATAGAAATTTGTATTTACATATCTTGCGTGCCTAAACTTCCCGAAATAGTAACTTCTACTTCCTAAATTCGTGAACTCATTCTGATTTGACACTTCATTGTTAGAGTGGATCGTGGTTGTTATTTTTATATTACTTTACTTAATAAAGTTTTATCCCAAAACAATGGTTTTATTTATGAAACTTGACTTCTAAGTTTTAATGACATTATATTAGATGAACCTAATTTATTTGCGTCTTATCGTGCCTTAATAATTAACCTCTATTAATTATTAAGAATTTAATTAAAAAGTTTCACTAATTATTAATTTATAATTTATTAATAATCAGTTAACAATTAATTAATTATTAGTTAATCTTTAACTATTACTTTATTTAGTTAAGAAATTAATAAGTAATTAGTTGCATAATTTTTCTTGACTAATTAATTATTAGATCTTTAATAATTAATTTTGTTCCTTAAATGCTTCTTCATTATTTATCAATAATCAACTATTAATCAATCGGTTTCTAATTAATTACCATTTAAGTTAAGTAATTACTTTACATAATTATCTTGATTACACAACTCTTAACTGCTTATTTCTTCTTATAATTAATTAGTTAATAATTGCTTAATTTAGATAATTTATTGTTACTGATTATTTTTCTTAACTTAATTATATTTTATGATGTATTTATTAATTCATTTGTTAGTTACTTAAATAATTTTTCATCTCGATGACTAAAAGTCACCAGAGTGTATATTCCTAAGTGAGCTTATTACTTTCCTTAAACATTGGGTTTGTAAGGCCCATTTTCCTAGTTGTGATAATTAAGTTAGACTAAAGTAGTCTCTTGGTTTATATTAGTGATCATCTAGGTTTCTTTTTTATTTTGCCCACCTTTGACCCATCTAAATGCATTTTTTGGATCAAAATTGATTAATCTAAGGTATTTTAGACTTAATTGACTATAAACCTATGGATCGTTGTTGGATTTTAACTTATAACATTTATCAAAATTTGAGTACAACTATGTTTTCGATACTTGACGACTCGTTGGAAAACTTAGGAACTCTAATTTATGTTTTTGTGATTTATTTTGTAAGATTCCAAAGGTTTAAAATTTAGACATGGACGTTGTTTGTAGAGTCTCATAAGGTTTTTCGGCTTTCCAGATTTGTTATCTTATTTTGCATAATTTATTAAAAATTATGTGCATGTCCAATTGGGATGCATGATAACTTGTTTTCAACCTTGAGATGTCTAGGTTTTAATTATATAATTTCCTTTTCTATAGTTATACATGTTTGGGACTGATTTGAAAGTTTTTGTATAGTTGGTTTCACGTGTTCATTGAGTATTCAACTTGGCAAAATCATAACAATTTGTTTACAAGTTCAAATAAGCAAATGATAAGTTATTAGAATGCTACCAATATCTAGATTGTATACATGAAACAGTTTTTCTAAATACTAAGTTTCAATAATCTAAAATATACTCAACTCGTCGATGGTATAGGGCTCTAGTGAAATTTCTGGGTTCATAATCATAACTTGTATAATCATTATAAATTATATATTTATCCTTTTTGGGCACATGATATCTTGTTGAAAGTTTAACGTGTCTAATTTCTATATCTATAACTTTTTTTCTTTGATTTTAGATTTTAAGTTTCCGATTTAAGTAAACCCATGGTTGAACTATGCCTTGAGGAAAAATTGTAGTTTTGAATATTAGTTGTAAAAATCATTATAACTTGCATACAAGTCTAAACGGAGTTCAAAATAGCTTGTTGGAAAGCTTAACATATAAATTTTAGATCCATAATTTTTGATTTTATATTAAACATTTTAGGCGTCCAAAATCTCAGTACAAGCTACTGCAGTCCACAAATCAACATAAAAAATTGTAATATAGTTACTAAAACAACCATACCAACTTGTTTTAAATCAATTAAAAGCTCAAAGTGCAGTACATAAACTCTAGAATCATGTCATAGTTAATATTTTTTTCTGACATGTATATTTATGTCATCCTTCTTACAAGTTCACAACGTTACTAAGGAATTGTTCCCAGTGAATGAAAGATTTTTACCTAATAATGCTTCCAGAGTGTCTTTTTGCTTATTTGACCGCCAAATATCCTCTTGAAAGGTTGATCTACCTCTAGTAAAAGCATAAATATCAAGTTAGTTTTATCATCAAAACTCTCTTTCAAAACCACAAAAGAAATTCCTAGAGAACTATTTCTCACTTCTTGACAACTTAACGTTTCCTATACTTTTTGAATGGGAAAGAAAAGATAGAGGGTGGTGATTGTGGTTGGTTTTTAGGGTGAGTGTGGGTGATTGTTTTGCACTTTGAGAGAGCTAGAAAAGACTGGGCTGTAGAGGAGAATAATGGTGAGAGGCAAATGGGGCATTAAGTTTTGGGTTGGGTTCATCCTTTAAGTGTTTGTAGGCTACAAAACGGGGGATTTAGAGCACAAAAATATCAGGTGAAAATCAGCCCATAGAAAACATTTTTGGGAGGAGAAAATGGTGGAGTTGTGACCACTTTTGGACCACTTTGACCTAGTACACGTGCTCGTGGCACATGCCATTCCTATCCTTTTTCGCCATATTAGTTCATTCATATTCTACATATCTAAACTATGCATTGTCTAATTTGAATTTTTCCCATAAAATTTTCCCCTAAAAATCTATCATCTTCGTCGGTTAATCTCATCCACTGATTTCTTGATCAGCTCTCTACTATTAAATTTATTCTAGGCAATCCTAGCCATCCATTCTAACCTTGTCACCTACTTAATATATTTAAATCTTAATCCAACAACAAATTGTTGGTCATATTTAAATTTCGTAAATAATCCTACATTTCTAGTACCCTCTCTATTGTTGGTAAAGAGAGTTATGAAAAAAGTTGTAGTAGACTCCTAGAGCTACATATTTAACTTGCTTTTAGTAATTAATTGCAAGTGGCAAAATGGCGTAGCACGGAATAGCCATCAAATCACGAAGAATGACAGTTTTCTTTTTTCAATTCTCTTTGTACGTAATTTTCAATATGTACTTTTTGAGACTATACAACAATCACTTTTGACATTTCTAATGAGATTTGTCGGTCCAATCAGATAGTGGGCGTATACAAAAATTTCAAATCATGTTGTCTGTGACTGCGTTTAAAAATAGTGTCGTATGTTTATGTATATGTGTGTACAGGGAGGAGGAAGAGGGAAATAGTCTTAGTGGCCGTTTGGCTCACCAGTTTGAACTCAAAATTTTGAGTTCAAACTCAACTCAAAGCGTTTGGAAATGGAGTTCAATTCCAACGTACCTTTGAACCGTTACACAGTAAATCAAATTTGATTTACTGTGCAACAAATCCAAGGCAAACTGCAGGCCGTTTCCCTGTTGGCCATCTACAGGCCGTTTCCCTGTTGGCCATCTGATGTTCATCCACCGCTTGACTTCTCCCTCCCTTCTCACCCATCGCAGCGCCTTCCCTCTCCCTCCTCAGGGCCTCGCCGAGATTACGACACCCGCAGACGAACGGAGCTCGGAAATCGTGCAAGCTCCGGCGTCCTCAGCGAGCTTGGCTTGGTCGATAGCGGTGACCCTGAGAATGGCGCCGCCGCACAGCATTTGGTCCAAACAGGGATGAGGCCGACGACGATGAGGATCCGAATAAGAAGTCCGACATTCGCTCTCTCTCTCTCTATCTCCTCTATTTGTTTGTTTCTCTCTCTAAAAATCCCACTCCTTCTCCTCTGTTTGTTTGTTTCTTTCCTCCGAGCTCCGGCGTCGTCCACGCGACACCCCGTGATCGATGATGAGTTGACGAAGAAGTAGTGGCCGTGGCTATGATTGTGGCCGTGGCTGTGTCCGCCGCCGAGCGCCGAACTCGCCCGCTGCTCCGATGACGACGTCGACGGTCGTGGCTATGAGCGAGCTCGGAGTCGAGCCGTAGCGAGTGAGGCCCGGTGGCTACGGCGGCGGCGCATCGATCGGCTTCTGAGATGGTGAAGAGGAGGTCGAGAGAGAGAGAAACAAGAGTTGGTCAATGAAAGAGAAAGCGAAGAGAGAGAGAAAGAGAGTTTTTTATTTTATTATTATTTTTATCATTTATAATATGTTATAATTGTATTATTGATGTGTGTTTTTAATTTAGTTTATTTTAATTTTTTTATTTTTCTGATCAGACACCTACAAGAAATGTTAAATTTGATTTAAAAATTTTAACTCAATTTTTTTCATTTTGCGACATCCTTTGTTGTCTCAAGTTGATTGGCTTTATTAATTCAGTGCATTGTCATTTTTTTCAATTTGTGCGTAACAAGAATATTATTGATGATTTTGACATTACGAACAATGTACTTGTTGTTGGGGTATAATATTACAAAAAAATAGTAATACGACATATTTTGCATTCTCAAATTTTCAAGTTGATCCTTATTATTTTGGCATATAGTCATCTTATCCTAATTTTATTTACTAAAACATACGATATCATCTTTTAAAAAATCCAAAAAATTGATTCCCATCACTTTTCTTAACAGCCAAACAAGGCCCTTGTTTTTTTAAATTTCCACTCAACTTAAACTTTTCCACCAAACACTCAACTCAACTTAAACTTTTCAACTCAAATTTTTTATCAAACACCTACCATTTAAACTAAACTTATCTCAACTCAAACTGAACTTAAAAATCTTAACTCTAACGTGTGCACCAAACAGGCCCTTAATAGAGGTTATAGAAAATTATAGTATAATTTATTAATTAGTGAAAATTATAGCATATATTAGTAATTAACTTTCAAAAATTCTCAAAATACCCCTACAAACCTTTTTTTCTCCCAAATCAATTTTCATCCTGTCATAGGCAACGACGTCATTGCTGTGCACTCTGGCGTTGTCGCTAGTGATGTGGATCACGACTCCGTTAAGTTGAATTCTTTGTGCTACGTACTGGAAGGAGCTCTCAAAGCTAATCTCGTGCGACCCACAAATCGTGACAATTTTTTTGCTAACGACGTCGATGGCAAGTTCGCAAGTGACATGGATTTTCAAATCTGATTTTTCTAGTTTGATTCTGGGTTTTCTAATCGCCGATCAAGTCAAGTTTCATCATCTCACTATCTCAAGATGTGACAACAGGTCAGCGACAAAGCTTCGCCGTGTTCTCTTATGACGGCGGCATGGGCCGAGGCGAGAATCACGAGTTGCGCACCTCACCATGGCGAAAACATGTCGGTAACATCTTACTCCAGTAAAACATTTGTTGCGACTATAGAACAAGCTTTGTCGCACATTTTGGTGGCGGTGGCGCCATGGGGTGGCTGCAACAGATATGGATTTGTCAAAAGTAGGGCTTCTTTGCGTTTCGTATAAAATTGGAAATTAATTTTAATAACCAATAAAATTGGTGAAAAAAAAAATCTAAACATACTTTAGTGTGAAAATAATATTATTTTTAATAAATAATCCAATATTTTCTTACAAATATCTTAATTTTCAATAATTTTTAAGTAAAAAAAATCCAATATTTCTTGAAATATCTAATTTTCAATAATTTTTAAGTAAGAAAATTCAATATTTTCTTTGAAATATCTTTATTTCAATAATTTTAAATAAGAAAATCCAATATTTTCTTAAAAATATCTTATTTTCAATAATTTTTAAGTAAGAAACTCCCTATTTTCTCCAATTATTTTAAATCCGATATTTTTTTAGTTTCTTTTTAGATAATAAAATATAAACCAACAAACACAAGACAAAATACAAACATATATATACATATATATATATTACTTAATAATTTCCCTATTTAACTATCAATCCCATAAAAAAAAGGTAATTTCAAATCTGCCCTAAATTCAATCCTAAATGAAAATGTAACTCTAACTTTCCCAAACCATCATCGTCGCTGCCACTGCTTTGTCGCCATGCAGCAAAACAACAAAGCTCCCCATCGCGAACTCTCCTTTGCCGTGAAACTTCTCTCTCCTTCTCTCCCCTCTCCCTCTCTCATCTCTCTTTATTGTCATCATCGCCATTGTACTTGCCAAATGTCAAAGCACTACATGCCAAGTTAATTTGGTATTTCCAAATAAATTGAATAATTTCAAATAAAAATATTTTGGATATTTCATAAAAAATACGGTATTTTTAAGTTGATCTAATAAGATTGAGTTTTTTGATATTTCATTTAAATACGATATTTCTAAGTAAATATAGTATTTCCAAATAAATCCAATATTTTCAAATAAAATTCTCTTTGATATTTCATTAAAATACTGTATTTATTACTTATACGATATTTACCCGTAAATCTAAAATTTTCAAGTAAATTTAATTTTTAAATAAAAATCTTCCAGATATTTCATAAAAATATGATATTTTTAAATGATTAGGGTATTTCTAAAAATATTTCTATTATTAAAATAAAATATTTTCAAGTAGATCCGATATGGAGGAGTTGTGACTACTTTTGGGACACTTTGGCTTTTAGTACATGTGCATGTTGGCACATACTATTCTTATCCCCTTTAATCATATTAGTTCATTCATATTCTCACCTAAATTATGCATTATCTAATTTTCTTTATGCATTAGAATTTGAATTCTTTCCACCAATCATAATAACCTATCATCTTGATTTTCCACCATTGGATGATACACATCACCTTAATCCTTCCCTTAACTCCTCATTTGTCCATTTAGCATCAAATTTTGAACATTGGTTAGTTTTAGATTCTTTCTAGTTAATTTCATCCATTGGTATCTTGATCAACTCTCTACCATTAAGTTTATTCTAGCTAATCCTAGCCATCCATTCTAATCTTGCCATCTACTTAATCTATTTAAATCTTAATCCAACAACAAATTGTTGGTCATACTTAAATTTAGTAAATAATCCTACATTTCCAGTGCCCACTTTATTAATTTCTTAGTTTGGCGTTTATTTCCATTTTGTGGCATGATCTATTCTTGAGGTTACATTTATTTATCTATTTATTATTTAGGTTGTCTCACTTAAATAAACAATGTCATTGATGCATACTTGCATGATTCTCATAACCAAGCACAAGAGCCAAATCATGTCATAAAAGTATAGTGACATTGAAATTTACTTGTCAATTCATTAAGATATGTAATAAACACACTAGTCATATTAATATTCTTGAAAAGAAGAGATTTCACTACATGCTTAAATCAAATATAAATTTTTAACTAATCCTCGATTTCACAAGATTAATACTTGTAATTTCTCGGGTTCTATGACAAGAAGAAAGAACATTCTTATGTTTTTATATATTTATATACATTTGTGCTATATTAATATATTATTATTTATGGTGGAAATGAATTTATACATGTTTATAGGCTAGGGTGTAAGCCCTAGTGCTACTCATCATACGTATAACTTTTCTTTTTTTTTTTTAATACCTTTCGTAGATAATTTTGAATGTGAACTCTTTGAGAACATACAAAAATCACTTTTGACATTCCTAACATTTTTAAGCTTTCCATTTCTTTCTTATCAAGGGAAGACAGATAAATCCTAGTATATGTATGCATCAATTAATGTTATAGAAAAATTTTGCACTAATTAATTAATATTCTATAACCCACGTTAATTACGCTTTCACAACCTAATGCTAGAGTATGAATGTATAGCTTGTGTTGTTATATTTCTTCATTCTTCCACCAGTACCTGACATGCAATACTATCATTAACAATGAGCACATACTGGATATTTTTTAATCGCTCCATCTATATAGAGGCCATAAAACAAAATCAAAAGTAATAAAATGCTTTTATTTTTTTGGGCTATACGTATATGTATACATACATACATATATATATATATATATATATATATTTGAATTCGAGTGGTAGGAGGGGGGAAGTTTCCAATGTACAAGTCAATAATCTTGTTTATGTCCACATGCCTTAGCATACATGTACAACATGTTCTGAGTGCAATCAATGGCGAGAAAATATTAAAGTTAGCACAAATACTTTAATTAGGTTGACACGCACTACTGCATTGACTCGTGCTCTACCAAATCTTTTTAACTCATAATTTTATTAATATATGAAAGAAGAAAATTACAAAGATTAGGGGGGAAATGAAAAAGTCACGTCATACAATAGATCCAAATCCTAAAGTATGAAAAAGTCAATTAAAAAAACATTTTGTTTTTCTTTAAAACTGTGGCATGATGTGAGTGATTATACACCACTCAATCTGAAACATTTTTTTTTCCCCAATCAAAACTTCACTTTTTCTCTCTTTGTAGGTAATTTTCAATATGTATTTTTTAGAACATACAAAAATCACTTTTGACATTCCTAATATTTTTAAGCTTTCCATTTCTTTCTCATCAAGGGAAGATAAATAAATCCTAGTACTGCATCAACTACTGTTGTAGGAAAAATTTTATAATAATTAATTAATGTTTTGTAACCCACGTTAATTAACCTTTCATAACCTAATGCTAGAGTATGAATATACATCTTGATCGTGTGTTGTTATATTTCTTCTTTCTTGTTCCAGTACTTCTTTACATGCAATAGTATAATTAAAAATATGCACAATATTTTTCAATCACTCCGTCTATATTTAAACCCTCTAATTGTTTCTGCTAGACCAATATATTTTCTTGGGGAACCGCACCCCCCCCCCCCCCCCAAAACAAAAAGATTCTCGGTTGATCATAACATTGACGTACCCTACTAATATTCTGACGAAATATCCACCGAAATTGGCCTTGGGAACTTACTAAGAAGCTTCGCTATTGGTAGCAATTAGAAGCCTAAGAAAAACTGTGGAAAAATCTTTTTATTTAATTATTTATTTTTAAATATGAGGTAAGGTGATTTAAAATATGTATTTTTTTATAATACTATCATTAATTAATACCTTGTACCTTTGTAGTCAATATAAAGAAAATTTTGTATAGAATTTTTTTGTGCGCATTAATTAGGGTTTGAAATTGATATTTTCGGCTTCCAAGCTATTTCTTACAAACTGACAAAGTCAGGGGCCAAGGAATTAGCTCATAAGAGTTGATTTGTAGATTCGTAGGGTAGGTTCTAAGCTAATTATTATTTTGTCCCCTAATTACCTGCCATTAAAAAAAATAAAGAAAAAATAAATAATGAACCGATGACGTTGCCCCAACTCTATTTATGGGCGTGAAATTCTTTGGCTGATCATCGTCAACTTTAAAACTTTTGCTTGCAATCACTCTAGAGCTTTACGTCAATAACTAAAGAATGACACCTGTTCATGTTCCTGCTACTTTAGTAGCTCTAATTATAGTTTCTCTTATCCTTCCGATCGGTTCAGGTACGGATCTTCCTCGTAAACTATACCAAGATCTCCTTCTGTTTGTTTGGTTTTTTGTTTTTGTTTTTGGTTCTTTGTTTCCCAAAGGACGACAAGCAGGAGGGTCATTCGGTACACCCGATTAGGTCGGTACCCTTTTGTCTTGTCTCCGGATTTGTACTCACAGGCCTTTTTTGTAGATAAGAGTAGCGCAGATCCAGCAACAACTCTGACCATCATCAACCAATGCGACCACAAAGTCTGGCCGGCCATTTTACAGAACTCGGGGAATCCACCGATTCCGGCCTCCGGGTTTTTCCTTAAACCCGGCGTGTCAAAAAATCTAGCCATGCCGGCTAGTACTTGGTCCGGCCGCCTGTGGGGCAGGACCAGATGCAGCCACGATGACGCCGGGAAATTTTCGTGCGTCACCGGCGACTGCGGTACCGCCATCGTCGAATGCTCCGCCGGAGGAATCACTCCGAGTGTTTCTGTGGCGGAGTTCTTCCTGAAAGGCAGTGCCGGAGGGCTTGACTGGTACGACATCAGTTTCGTCGATGGCTTCAATCTTCCCATGTCGGTCGCTCCGACAGATGCAACCTCCGGCGGCGGAAGCTGTTCGGTTTCTGGGTGCGACGTGGACTTAAACCGTCTTTGCCCTACGGAGCTCCGAATCACTCACAAAAGTAAAATTATGGCCTGCAAAAGCTCGTGCGACGCAAGCGCGGAACCAACTTCCTGTGAGCCTAAATCTTACTCCGAGAACTTCAAAAATTTGTGCCCACGCGCTCGAGTCTATGCTTCTGACAGGACTAGACTCCTGTCGTGCGCATCTCTGGCGTATGAAGTCATTTTCTGTCCTTCATCGTCCTCTCCGTCCAACAATTCCCGTTCTTCTCCGGTCAATTCTTGGGGGTAAGCATATGCCCGTCGTCCAAAACTTTTTATGTTTTGATTGAAAAACTTTTTTCTTCTTTTTTTTTTTTTTTTTTGGTATATTTTTCTTTTAGAACCTTTTTTGGTATTGGCTTTTTTTTTTTTTTTTTTTTTTTTCTAGTTTTTGGTCTTTTTTCCATCCTCCCTTATTTTTCAGTTCCTTTGCTTATATTTTTTGTGCTTTATCTTTTTTTTTTTTCCTTCCATTTTGGCCCTTCGTTCGTGTTGGTCTTTTGTTTTGGTTTCAGTCATTTTTTTTGGGTATTTTTTTCATGTTAGCCCTTTTATTGGTTTTCCCTCAATTTTTTTCGTAATTAATAAATATGTCTCATTAAATTATTTACTATTTTACTTTTTCTTTATTTGGATAAATTCTTTTAAACATATCCAATTCCTAAAGGTTAATACGCATGTGCATCGCATATGTTTTCAAATAGTTATACTAAATATTAGAAACGATGCACATGTGTGTAAAAACAACCAAAAAAATACCCCTAAAATAGTTATAATTTTTAAAATATCAAACCTATATTAAACACAATAAAAAATAATCAAATTAAAATATTTTATAACATAAGTCTTAAAATAAAAAAAAATGTTCTCAAAACAATTGAAATATTTATTCGATAAGCTTATATTTAAATTTTTTATTATATTCATTAGGAATCATAGTCTTGATTTTTTTTTTTTATTAATTTGAGTGTATTTTGTAACTGGTTTTACAAATGCATATTTTTGATATTTGTATAATAAAAAAGATAAAAGTAATATTTTGACAAAACCAAGGGATATTTTTTGATATCTTCCCCTCCCCTAAATAATAGATAAAGAGGTGTTATCATTACCAAAAGATGATGATGATGATGATGATGATGATGATGATGATGATGATGATGATGATGATGATGATGATGATGATGATGATGATGATGGTGGTGGTGGTGGTGATGATTGCCAAATGATGATGATGACATCATCATCAGTTGACGTAATTAGCTATGGTGGTCGGCTATGGTAAACGTAAGCAAAGCTAAGATATGATTAAATCACGCGGAAAAATACAGGTGGGGTATTATATTTGAGGATAGAGAATACGTATAGTTTGTTTTTTTTTTTATTATTTATAAATAAAGTCTAGAAACACATTATTACACACATTATTTATTATTTATAAATAAAGTCTAGAAACACATTATTACACACATTATTACACAACAGTCAAATAAGTAACTACTTAATTTCGTGAAACTGAATTTGTCAACGAAAAGAAAAAAAACAAAAAAAAAAAAAAAAAAACAAGAAAAAAGAAAGAAAACCAACGGCTTAAGGGGCTTGCGCCAGCCACCCATCCCAACTCAAATTCCTCGGTTTTTTTTTTTTTTTTTTTTGTAGATTAATATAATATACCAAGTGCATGTTTTCAACGAACCTAGTATTTATATATATATATATATATATATAATTGAAAATCAACAAGGCTAATTAATGTATATATATACCATAGAAAGTTAATTAATTAATTGCATTTTTTTGCTGAATAATTAATTGCTATAGATACGTGTTATATACTATCTGTCCACACGACATGCTAATATTTTACTAGTCTGAGGGACGTGCTTCACGTCCCAAGCCTGTTAGTATAATTAATCTGTTTTTATGTTATGTATATGTGTGTGTGTGTTTCTTTTGAAAGAAATTATGTTAAAGTATTAAAGTACGATTAATACATTTCAGTATAAATTGTTACTTTTTTTGCATAATAGTTTCTCGAAGATACGTAATTATATATGTGTGTGTGTGTGTGTGTGTGTTTGCATATACTGATCTCTCTCTTTCTCTAATATTATAGTAATGGCTTGGGTGCAGTTTGAATACGACGAATGAGTCCAATTCTGACGAAGGTGGCAAAGTAAAGCCGTTTCCATTTTCGGTAAAACACCTGATGAAGAGGTTCCGACAACATCTCGCTATTGCAGTCGCAATACTTTCGGTACTTATTATTGGTATAGTAGTACTAATATATAATATGGTGTTGCAGACGCAATCCGCAAATCTCCGTTGCTCCAAACGGCCACTGCCACTGTTTCCCGATCACCCTTTTCAAGGTTAATGCCTAAATAATTAATACCTTAATTTTTATTATAACTGTTTAATATAACGACTAAAATAAGTAATCATTTAACAATATTTATCTTATTTATTAAGGTTGATATTTTATGCGTAATTGATATTCGTATAATCAAATAAATGCGTAATTTATTAAGCTGCAGAGCCACGCCAGCAGCCGCGTCAGACATTGGCCACACGACGTTTCTTCTCTAGCCCAACTCTTCCGCACGAGTCAGCTACACGCGCGCTAGTTCTTATCCAACACGCATCCCACTCGCGCGCTTCCCATTTCCTTGTGGGTCCCACGTTTCCGCAATCTGACATCTGCATCCCCACTTCACCAACCTAGCTTGTCTCCCACGAATCCAACACATGATCCGATTTTCTCTTCAATGCGAACGTCACGTGTTAAAAATCTCCCATTTTGCATCAATTTTTCAGCACTTTTCTCACTTATGATAGCAACATTTCCATGAAATTGCATTGCTTTTAGCTACACCTTATCCTCCCAAAACTTTATAAATAAGGGAATTAGTCAAGATTTTTGTGGTTGTTGTCATACAGTGTATTTTTTGAGATATCTTTTTCTTCGTTTTCTAGTTTTTCTTGTAATTTATTTTCATATATATACTTTCTTTCTAGAATTTGTGAAAAAGAAAAGCAAGCTATAGGCTAATTCTTCCATTGGTGAGGCTAGATATGAAATTATGCATTGAGTGTTCTGCTAGTGATATCAATTATCTTGTTTTGTAATGTTTACATTTTGAATGAATTAAGTTTTCTTTATTCTCATTTTTTTATTCCAAAATATTATATGTCTTATTCATATAAATATCAGTCTTGTTTTATTTATATAATTTAATCACATAATTATTTTTCTTGAATTATTTTATATGTTATTTTTTTACTGCAAATTGCTACGAATATTATTTTGTCAATTTAGGATAACCTGTAATAATAATCTTTTGGAAATCAAATGTGAAGACTTTCAGGAGCTTAAAGTCCATATTTTCTGATCGTGTATTTGAGATGTGAAACATGCAATTAAGTTATCGATGAATCAATTTTGCAATTAGACTACAAAATACATGAAGGATTCTTAAAGCCTTACCGTTTTTTCTCTGGTTGAAGTCTCTACATTGCACTTTCTCTTTTAATTTTTACGAACAAAAATATCAAAAAATATTTCTCTCTTACTTTTCTCTAATTATTCACTTTTCTAATGTTCTTATTCTGTTAACATTTTCTTGGTTGTTTCTGTCACCTCTCAGTGGATTCGACCGCTCAATCTAACTATAATTAAATGCTTTAGAAATATAGTTTGGGTGTAACAACATGGCCATTTGTCATTTTTTCATATTTAATCAATAAGTAATTGACTAATTGTCAATCAGTAATGGTGACTTATGTTACGTTCAATATGATTGATCGAAAGTCAATAACTGATTGATCAAATTAACTATATATATATATATGGTCAAACATTGATTGACCATTTAAGAAAATTTATTAACCATTTTAGGAAAAAAAAAAAAAGGCTTTTTAATGTTTAGCATAATTAATTACTGATTGATTGATAAATTATTGATTTTGGTTATCGGCAATCAATGATTGACTATAATTAATTAGTGATTGACTATAAAAATTGATTATATGTATTATGATCAATCAGCAATTTACTAATAGTCAATCAGTGATTGACTATGGTCATACCAATGGTCAATCAGTGATTAACTATACAATATGATCAATCAATGAATAATTATTTATAAAATTAATTGATCATTCTACCAAAAAAAAGAAAAAAAAAGACTTTTAATTAATTTTTAAAAACTTGATCATTTATTAAAATAAGGTCCTCTAGCTATAAATTCCAATATGCTTTTCTAATACTTCAAAGTTGTTTCCTTTTTGGCCAAATATGTGTCCAGATCCATTGTGGTTATTAATTGGTGTTCGTCTGGAATTATATGGGTCCGCACTCATTGAGGCAAATTATTCAAAGATACTTTTGTGTTTTATACTAGTGTGGGGAAGTGCCCACGGCACTTACCTTACTTTTTGGTTTTACTTCGTCAGAGTGATATTGTTTAGCACGCAATTTTGAGAAAGCAATAATCAATATCAGAGGCCAGATGATATCAAAATAAAATAAAATGTTTAATAAAGTAGTATTACTAAAAAAGAATATTAATAAACAAGATTCCCGTACAAAACAAGAGCGACTACTGTTTTGAAAATTTAGAGAGCACTTCTCAGAGTTTTGAGTCTCATTTAGCAAGCAACCTGAAATCAATGCGACCCAAGCTCTCAGTATCCATATGAGACCAAAGACAAAGCATGCTGACCTTGATCAATAAATCCCGTCATAGGAAACATATTAATGAATTGTGCAAACCAGAGACAATCTTGATCTTGGAAAGCTATTTTTTACACAAGTCCCTTTCAAAAAACCTGGATTGTTGTCAGTTTGGCATAAAAAAGATCTCAAGGAAGATGTAACGACATGACTTTTCAGACCGTTAACTAATTTACTTATTTTTAATTTATTTAATCTTAACATTTATTTATATTAAGTGCCAAAAATACAATTTTTTTTTCATACAGATTATACTTATATTTGAAGAGTTTAATAAACTAAAATTTTAACTAAGAAAATTGAAAATTTGAAATCATAAATATCATATTCAAATTCGTACTTAGATAATATTTAAAAAGCTATAATTTCATGTGAGTTAGAAAAAAAAACTCTAAAGTTTTTCTTCGTAAAGTACTTCTACTAGTTTAGTAATACCAAAATATTAAAAATATAATTATAACTAAAGTTGATAAAAAATAATTTAAGAAATATAAATGCGGAAATGAAGTTCGTGGGGATATCTCATTCACTTCCTTCATTGCCTTTGCATAGTTTCATCAATCCATAAAACATTTAAGTGGTAGGCTGCCTACCCGTGCTACCTACAGTACAAACACACAGTATGAGCTTTCGCTCAGCAACTACAAACAATATCTCACATAAAATTTTCATAAAATCGTATCATCTCATGTAACAACATGAATGTTAAAAAATACATATGATATATATGTGTTCAATTATACTTTATTATATACATGTCTTGTCTACTTAAGAGCCCCCTATGTCATACCTATATGCTTGAAACCAATGGGGAGTTGAGGAAACGACCCTCCAACCACCTCCAAGATTATAACTTTTAACTTTCATTCTTATCATATCTTCTCACTAATTGGAGGTTGGTACAACACTTATTGCTATTTTTCATTAGCCGCATTCTCATTAATTATGAAAATGTGAAGGTTTACATGTCACTATGTATCTATCATTATAGCATAAATATCTGTGAGACAGGTCGATCATATTAACGCAAAAGAAATTATACACGCCAAATGCTTAATTAAAGTAATACATATAACTCATATACTCATTACATCATCAAGGTAAATCATAGCAAATGTAGAGTATCAACAATGAAAAGCATTTTATTCCATGCTGTAAATAAGATTTATACTTACTTTTCTTATGTAATTAAACTTCCGGAGTTATACCTCCTACTACGCAAGCTTGAGAAATTATCTTGATTTAACAATATATCATCATTAGATAGAATTATAGTTATATTACTTTATTCATTTATTTATTTATTTATTTTATAAATTAAGATAAACTTAATTTACTTGTATCATAATTAACCTTAACAATTAATTCACATTAATTATTAAGTATTAAATAAATTTTTACTAATTATTAATTAATTTAACTTAATTTAATTTAATTCAATTGATTAATTAATCAAGTAGTAGTTAATTATTACTTTATTTAATTGAGTAATCATAATTAAATTACATAATTTTAATTGACTAATTAATAATCATATTGTTAATAACTTAATTATGTTACTTAAATATTTTTTTTAATATAATAATTATCAATTATTAATTCTTATATTAATGATTAATAATTAGATTATTATAATAATTAATATTTGATTAATCTCTAATTAATTATCCATAGTTTTATTAACAATTATATTAATAAGTAATGATAAATTAATCTCTAATTAATCATGTATTATAATTATATAGTTATTCAACATAATAATATCTTATTTACACAGCTAATTATCACTTATTAATTCTTATAATTACTTTATTAATTTTTAATTAACTTTCTTAGCATAATTACATGTTGTTATATATTTAGTAGTTTATATATTTATTTATTTCTTAAGTACTTAATCAATCAACATGACAACAAGTCATCTAAATGTATATCTCCTATCTAATATTGGGCTTGTAAGGTCCAATCTCATTAGTTATGATCATTTACTATGGCTAAGATAATCTATTGGTATATGCCCAGCAATCCTCTAGTGTACTTTATCTTAGTCTGTTTAAAAACTTGTTATTCAACTTTATAAAGTTAGGGTTTTTCTGATTATTTAATCATACAATTAATACCAACTCATTTCATAAGTAAATATGTCCATATATTATGATTTACTCTTATGTCACATTCTAATGTTTGATCGTTTTGTCTGTATATGATTTTAAATTATAAAATTTATTTAAATTTGAGTATAATCCTGTTTTGGACACTTGATAACTCATTGGAAAGCTTGAAGTATTTAGTTTCTATCTTTCTAATTTTTTTTTTTCAAGATTTCAAGCATTTCAAATATTAATGTGGACATTTTCCTAAGTATCTTATGGTAAAATCTCAGTTTACCAGATTACAATACATTATTATATGATTTATTAAAATTTACGTACATATCCATTTTAAATGCATGTTAACTCATTTCAAATTTTGATATGTCTATTTTATAGTTATAAAGTTATTTCTTTTAGTGTTTGAGTGTTTCATACCGTATACTTAGGTTTTGTTACTATTAGTCCCATGCATGTACCATATATCCAAATTTATAGGTAAATTTTTAAAAAATAATAACAATTCACTTCCAAGTCTAAATAAGATAAAGGATATGTCATTGGAAAGTTTATGATATCTAGTTCATACATTGAGAATAGTTTGTAAAACGTTATGGTTTATTGACCCAAAATATATAAAACTTGTGGCTGGTATGGGGTTTCAGCAAAAACTCTATGTTCATAATCTAAATTTGTAAAATTCATCAAAAACTGTATATTGATCTATTTGAGGCGCATAATACCTTGTTGTAAAACTTAAAGAATCTAGTTTTTAGATATATAACTTATAATTCAAAATTTTGAAAGTAAAAGGTTTGGAGTATATAAAAGCCCTGGTTAGACTGTACCTCAGTGGTTCCTTTTCTCTCTAGTTTTATGTCATAACTTCAAGTTTACATAAATTTAGACATACAAAAGCAAACCAAGTGATTCTAAAGCTTAAATAAAGCTTATCATGTATAAAATCATATCATCTAATTTATTTTTCATACCAAAGTTTTTTATGCATGCCATATTACCACAACATCCTCAAGCTCTAACAAAGTTCATAGATCTTACTGAAATACTCTGTGGATCCTTTAAGATCTCGAACCTCCAAAGTTCTTCTCAAAACCATTTCCTAGGTAACAAGAAGTCTAATATTAAGATTCTAACTAAATATCATGCTTTAGTTCTCAAAAAAAAAAAAAAAAACACACAAAGAATAGCACTAGGTTATCTCCAGTAATGCATCATCTAACTCCGCTTCACACTTCTTCGAACTTAGTAACGGATTTACTTGGAGCTTGAAAATGGAGAGCGGAGGGTGTTAGAGGGGTGTTGGAGATGGAGAATAGTGTTGGTGTATTTTTTTTTTTTTTTAGCTCGGTAGTGGTTATAAAAGCTAGGGTTTTTAAGCTTAATGTCTTTTTTTTTTTTTTTTTTTTTTAAGCTTGGTGGTGGCTATAAAAGCTAGGGTGTTTAAGCTTAACTTATGTGAGAATAAAATGAGATGTTGGGGGCTTGTTTTCAGTCAACATATGTTTTAAAAGAGTTGTATTTTGAGAGGTAAAAATAGAAAATTTTTGGCTAATTCTCCCTTGTGTTGCCACCACTTAACGTAGAGAGTTGGTGTGAAAATTTTGTTCAACAAAGTGAAGACAAGTGGTCACTTTCACTTGTACCTTCTTTGTGTCATATTGTCAAAACAAGTCATGACATCTCTTCCATGAGGTTGCATGCATGCACCACTTTCTTTCTTTTTCTTTTTTTCTTATTTGTTCAAATTCTTCTTGCTTTTGACCACAACAAATCCGGATCTCCCTTTTGGTTTTCTCTTTTTTTTTTTTTTTTTCCTTTCTTCCAATTTTTTCACCATTGATCAAAGGTTGTCATATTTATTCTCATTCATTAATTAGATCTTGCATCACACCAATTATTATCTTAAGCTCTAATTGATCACTTATCATCCAAAGCCTGGCCATTGATTTGCCCAGGATCCTTTAAAATAAAATCTACGCCATTGATTTCAAATCTAAACACAATTCTTGATCAATCTTCCACCTTTGGATTTTCTAAGAGTAAATCCTAATTATTCATCTTCTATTTATGTGACACATTAATTTTCCCAATCATATTTTCAAAACTTAAATATTGATATGACAAAAAATAAATACTAAGGTCATCAAATTGACATACTAATAAAAATCGAGATTCTTTACTAAAAATTAACATTTATCCCACTAATACGACATGATAAATTTTTTGTATAAATTTATATATCGTTCAACTCATCTTTTATGTATTTATAATCTCTCATTTAAATAGAGAAACTCAACATTATTAGATCCTCAACATCATTAAACTGATGATACATATACAATCATTCATGGTATTAAAATTTGATATTCATCAAAATAATTCATTAGAGGTATATTAATAAAGGAAATTCATAATAACAATTTATGAAATCAAGTTTATAAATTTTCAAGACGTTATAGGAGAAAAGAAAACAACATTAAAATTAATCTCACATAATAAGAAAAACGCGTTAGGCAAAAGAAATAAATAATGCAAAATGAAATAAATAATCACCAACAGTATCTATTTATCGTGATGTTAGCAGGTCTTTATCAATCTCAAAAGCAAAGTAAAGTATACAAAACTTGGTATAAAGCAAAAGTAAAACCAAATACTTCATCACAGTCATCTTGATGACTCTCACAACATTAATGAAATAGATTTTGACAATTAATATTGCAAATCACAAAGGCTTTTACCCGAAAAAAGGATGGTACCATTTATAGCTACTATGTCCACAATCTCAAATGGTGGACTCTGAAGATCAGCAACCAAACACTAAATCATGAAAACCGTCAAAGCCACAAAACAAGTAGCTAAAATCTTTGTCACCTTTATTTTACTAAATGAAGACCTAGCCGGCAACATATGAATTGCTCCGCACAAGATGTCGAAGATTTAATCAAGTGGAAGAGAAATAGAGATCAAGAAGAAGTAATTGGTTTGGAGGAGGGAAGTTTGGAGAGAGAACTCATATATTAACTTTTGGAGTTGGTTGATTAAAATAAAGTACTAAACTCCTCTAAACTTAAAAAGAACTAAAACCCTCACTGCCTCACACAAACAATTCTGCACACTCGTGCAGAAGACAATATACCTAAATTAAAGACTAACCCAAAATTTTTAAAGAAAAAAAACCCATGAACCAGTCCTTTAACACCACTCCCATCATGAAGAATCCTCTTTGTCCCGTCATGGGTTTTTGCATTCCAGGATCTTTTGGGTCAAAAGACAAATAATGGATTAGACGACTTACATTCACATATGCTTAGATCGTCAAAAAAAAATCTAGAGGAAAAGAAAATATTACGTCCTTTTCTATCAGAAGTTAAGTTTACAAAACAAAAAACCTATGCTTTAAAACCCCATTTAATGTAAATATACTGAAGAACCCCCTTGACATTTGAAGTAAAATAAGTCAGAATAATTCTGCTCATAAATCACATATCTTCAATTTCGTTTATTTTTCAGTTTTACATTTCTCTCAGGAAGAGGGAAACATGGATCATTTATAAAGAGGTACATCTTTTCATCTCTCCAAATTAAATTTCATGCAAAAACTGAATAGGCAAATGTTTATCTGATGACTGAAGATCTAGTTGCACTAATACGCTCTAAGGTACTTGAAAACGGGTACTCCTCTCAACCTCATGTAGGATATGAAATCACTTTATAACAGATATGAAATGGAAGGAGGGAGAACCATTTATAACATAAAAGGGAAAAAGAAGGACGAGGAGGAGGTGGAATTATCAGAAGCAGAATAACCAACCATTTGGGTGATGAAAATCTTTAATCCGTGAACTGAAATAGGGAAGTTTCTAGCGACCCGCTGAACATCTATAACCACGTTAACATGCAAGTTAAAAGAAAAATTCAGGATTCTTTTAGTATGAATTTAAAGTTCAAATCAAAACATTAAATGCACATACGATCAAGCGATTCAGACAGTTTTACATGAATATTAACCACCACTAAAATCAAAGTGAAAAAAAAAAAAAAAATTCTACTTCAGCATTCCATCAAAACAATCAACTCTTTCTTCCAGTATTTTAGACCCAAAGTTTATTGTTAGTTTGGTTTTTTTTTAATACAGCTTGTGATGCTTTTTTTTTTATATGTTTAATTAGCTTAATTATTCTGGTTAGTTTGGTCCTGTAGCATTTGGACACATATGTAGAGCTTCTCATTCGTTTAGTATTAAAGGAATCATATGGACCTCTGTAATCTTCCTGAGCTGGAATAGTACAACCAAAATCCTTTATTCTCCTTCTTCTTCTTCTGCTTCTTCTTCTTTTACTACTGAATTCTATCTTGGTATCAGAGCGGCCTTCGATCCAATGGCAAACAAAGGAAAAGAAATCTCAACCACTGCAAATTCCTCTTCTGCTGCATCTCCTTCAACAGCTAATGTTACCCAAACCACTACCCATCCAACCTTCTCCACAGCCCAAACCTTCACTACTCAGATTCCAGCTCCGTTCACTCCGACAAGGAATTTTCCTATGCAACAACAACTATCTCCTGTGGAAGAATCAACTTCAGAACGTCCTTATTGCAAATGGCTTAGAGGGTTTCATCGATGGTACATAGATCTGTCCACCCGGATTTTTGGATCCACAGCATCGCTCTGTTAACTCACTCTACACTCAATGCCAGCGACTAAACCGCTTGGTTTTGAGCTGGATCTATACTTCAATCAGCGAAGGAATGATGAGCAAAATCGTTAATTATGATAATGCTTTTGATGTTTGGGAAGCTTTAGCTAGATCCTATGCCTTTACCTCTAACTCCAGGCAAATTGAATTATGAGGGAAACTTAGAACAATTAAGAAAGATGGTTTGACTACAGATGATTTCATTTCAAAATTCAAGGAGATCTGTGATCAACTCTCGACCATTGGTTTTCCTGTCTCACCGAGAGAGCATATTTTATATCTTCGTAATTCCATTATTACTGGGATTAGTTTTATGATTGGTGAAACCACTTTGAAGGACATTCATAGTATGCTGATGAGCTATGATTACCGCCTTAAGCAACAAAACGGGTCCGAGTATATCAACTTTCCTCAAGCCAGGGCATTTAGATTCCAGAAAGAACCATCCATATGACCAAAAGAACACCAACAAAACCAATTTTACAAACATTTCTTTCCTCAACCTCAACCCATGTTTCCAACAAGACCAACTAATCCAAATTACAAATCTCACTTCACCAAACCACAGGGCAGCATCCTTGGAAAGCCACGAGGCTCTTTCACCCCTGGCCAGTGGCCGTCTCAAGACCTTCCTCAAGCCACTCCCAAACCAAAATGTCAAATCTGTAATAAGAGACGACATTCTGCTCTTGAACGTTATCATCGTGCAGATTATATCGCATGTCCTTCCCCTAAACAGTCCTCTATGTGTGCATATGCCTCACTTGCACAGCCCTGCTATCAAGCTCCTGTATCTGCTATGGTGGCAACCACAATTTCAGAATCTCCAATGCCTGATGAAAATGCTTGGCTCATGGACTCGGGAGCTACTCATCATCTCACGCCGAGGTTGACTCACAATTTCAAAATCCTACTCCCAATCTGTTTGATCATGGCATGGTAGGAAATGGTAAGCTTCTTAATATCCTTAATACTGGGAACATTGCTTTACCTTCACACCATAAACCAATCATTTTAAAAATGTCTTACACACACCTACCATCACTAAACAACTCACTAGTGTCACTCGTTTACGCATTAATAATCAGGCCTTCATTGAGTTATATCCAAACTTTTTTCTTGTGAAGGACCAAGTTTCCGGGAAGGTTCTTCTTCATGATGATCTTTACAAGTTGTTCACACGTTCATCACATATCAATTCTACTCCTCAAGCTCAAGCTCTCCTTTCCAGTTCAAATAAAACCAACCTTTTTCACAACCGCTTGGGACACCCTTTTTCTAAAATCGTTCACGCTGTTCTTAATCTTTCTAATGAACCTAGTTCTTTATCTTCCACTTTTGTAATTCTTGCCAATTAGGCAAATTTCATAGATTACCTTTTTCATTGTCAAATTCTTGTGCCACCATACCTTTTGAGTTAATACAATCGGATTTATGGGGTGCTTCCCCTGTTTTGGTTGTTATTCGTGTGCGTTATTTCATTCTATTCATTAATATTTCTCTCGTTTCTCATGGTTATACTTACTTAAAACAAAAGATAATGCTCTCCCCATATTTAAGAAGTTCAAGACTATGATTGAACTTCAATTTGAAACCAAACTAAAAACGGTTCAATCCAATTGGGGTGGTGAATATAGACCACTATCGAATCTCATTTTGTCTCAGGGTCTTCTTCATCGAGTCTCTTGTCCACATACACCACAACAAAATGACCAGGTCAAGAGGAAAAATAGATATGTTGTAGAAACCGGCCTAACCTTATTAGCTCACTCTTCGGTTCCTCTTTCTTTTTGGCCCTATGCTTTTCAAACGGCTACTCATTTAATCAATCAGCTTCCTACTCCTATTCTTCAAAACAAATCCTCACATGAAACTCTAAATCACAAGCTACCTAATTATTAGAGTTTCACCACCCCAATCGCGAATTTCGCAAATCTTCTTCTTCTACTTCATCTTCTCTTAATATTGAATTCTATCTGCACTGGACATAAAAATTCACAAAATACACACATCAATTTCTTAGCTCTGCTAATTTACTCAGCAAAGAGAAAGAGACAGAGAGAGCAACCGCATTGCGAAACTCCATGAGAGAAAAAAATGCAAGCTCGTTCTTCCAATCTTGAGAGATAAACTTTTTGTCCTTGGCTACTAAAGTGAGAACAAAATTCCAATGAAAATGTCAACAAACAGATTAGAGAAGAGAGATTTTGCTATTTGGGGCTAAAAGAGAGAGAGGGTTAAGTAATGGAACCTTAGGAAAGATGCATAGCAGGAGGGGGGAAAAAAAAAAAAAAAAAAAAAGGGAAGCCACAAAGTGAAGTTGAGTTAAGCTTCTCCGTCTCCAGAATTTGCCATTTTCTTCTTCATACCCTGGATTCTCTCTCTAAGATTCCTTCTCAAAACACTATCAAAAGATTGCTTTCTTGTGTCCCCAACACGTTCTTTTATAGGTTTTGATCAAAAATGGGCAACTTGGAGTACAAGGATTTTTAAAATTAGAAACTAACTGATTGAGCGAGCATTTCTTATTCTTTACTTTCCCGCCTCAAAAGCTTCAGTTTTCATTTTTTTTACAAAATAACAAAACGAGAAACAAAAACACATTATAGGGAAAGGTTACGGTAGAGACCCTCTGAGGGTCTCTACCGGTACATACCTTTTTTGGACCGTTAAGATTTAATCGAACGGTTCAAATGTTGATTGTGTACGATATTTATCATGCACCTAACCTCACACAATCATTCTCACCTAAACTCTTTTCCGTCGCCGGCGATCTTTCTGCCGCCGGCGACGACGCCGGCGACTCATCCCCGACGCCGGCGACCCAACTCAGGCCACCTCCGGCCCCAGCCCCGGCCACCGCGGTCCGCCGCCGGCGACCCTATTTTCTCTCTCTTCCCCTTTCTCCTCTTCTCTCTCTCTCTTCCCCCTCTCTCTTCCCCTCCCTCCGCCGGCCCCCACCCGGCCGGCCCCACCCCCGGCCTCCCCCCACCCCCGGCCGCCTCCCTCCCCGGCCGCCACCCTCCCCCGGCACCCCCCGACGACCCCCCCTCTCTCTTTCCCTTTCTCTCTCTCTCTTCCCCTCTCTCTCTCTTCCCCTCCCTCCCGCGGCCCCACCCCGGCCCCAGCCAGCCCCCCGGCCACGCCCCCTCCCCGGCCTCCCCCCACCCCGACGACCCCCCTCCCCCGGCCGCCACCCTCCCCGGCCCCCCCCTGTCGCGATTTCGCAAAATCGCGAAATCGCGAATCGCGAAATCGCGATTTGCGAAATCGCGCGAGGGGGGGGGCCGGGGAGGGTGGCCGGGGGGAGGGGGGTCGTCGGGGTGGGGGAGGCCGGGGAGGGGGCGTGGCCGGGGGCTGGCTGGGGGCCGGGGTGGGGCCGGCGGGAGGGAGGGGAAGAGAGAGAGAGGGAAGAGAAGAGAGAGAAAGGGAAGAGAGAGGGGGGTCGTCGGGGGGTGCCGGGGGAGGGTGGCGGCCGGGGAGGGAGGCGGCCGGGGGGGGAGGCCGGGGGTGGGGGCCGGCCTGGGTGGGGGCCGGCGGGAGGGAGGGAAGAGAGAGAGGGAAGAGAGAGAGAAGAGGAGAAAGGGGAAGAGAGAGAAAATAGGGTCGCCGGCGCGACGGCCGGTGGCCGGGGCTGGGGCCGGAGGTGGCCGGAGTTGGGTGCCGGCGTCGGGGATGAGTCGCCGGCGTCCGTCGCCGGCGGCAGAAAGATCGCCGGCGACGGAAAAGAGTTTAGGTGGGAATGATTGTGTGAGGTTAGGTGCATGATAAATATCGTACACAATCAACATTTGAACCGTTCGATTAAATCTTAACGGTCCAAAAAAGGTATTTACCGGTAGAGACCCTCAGAGGGTCTCTACCGTAACCTTTCCCCACCT